>CM066225.1:9969445-10291981 GCA_033675125.1 Athetis lepigone
TATTTACTTAGTTTTTATTATATGGCGTCCACATACCTACCGTGGGTGGTAAGTCGTTTTCAAAAGCAAGATGGCGGCCATGATATTTTTCACAAAATACGTCATGGGTGTCAATTTCAAGGTTTATTGGGTGCTAAGGTCGAAAATGAGGTCCATTTGAGAATCCAAGATGGCGGTCGTGACCTTTCTCACAATATGCGTCATGGGTGTCGTTTTCATGGTTTTTTGGGGTGCTAAGGTCGAAAATGAGGTCGACTTGAGAATCCAAGATGGCGGCCGTGACCTTTCTCACAATATGCATCATGGGTGTCATTTTCATGGTTTTTTGGGGTGATAAGGTCGAAAATGAGGTCGATTTGAGAATCCAAGATGGCGGCCGTGACCTTTCTCACAATATGCATCATGGGTGTCGTTTTCATGGTTTTTTGGGGTGCTAAGGTCGAACAGGTGTTCGCTTTGATCTTCCCTGATGGGGGCCGTGACCTTTCTCACAATATGCGTCATGGGTGTCGTTTTCATGGTTTTTGGGGTGCTAAGGTCGAAAATGAGGTCGATTTGAGAATCCAAGATGGCGGCCGTGACCTTTCTCACAATATGCATCATGGGTGTCGTTTTCATGGTTTTTTGGGGTGCTAAGGTCGAAAATGAGGTCGATTTGAGAATCCAAGATGGCGGCCGTGACCTTTCTCACAATATGCGTCATGGGTGTCGTTTTCATGGTTTTTTGGGGTGCTAAGGTCGAAAATGAGGTCGATTTGAGAATCCTAGATGGCGGTCGTGACCTTTTACACAATATGCGTCATGGGTATCGTTTTCATGATTTTTGGGGTGCTAAGGTCGAAAATGAGGTCGATTTGAGAATCCAAGATGGCGGCCGTGACCTTTCTCACAATATGCGTCATGGGTGTCGTTTTCATGGTTTTTGGGGTGCTAAGGTCGAAAATGAGGTCGATTTGAGAATCCAAGATGGCGGCCGTGACCTTTCTCACAATATGCATCATGGGTGTCGTTTTCATGGTTTTTTGGGGTGCTAAGGTCGAAAATGAGGTCGATTTGAGAATCCAAGATGGCGGCCGTGACCTTTCTCACAATATGCGTCATGGGTGTCGTTTTCATGGTTTTTTGGGGTGCTAAGGTCGAAAATGAGGTCGATTTGAGAATCCTAGATGGCGGTCGTGACCTTTTACACAATATGCGTCATGGGTATCGTTTTCATGATTTTTGGGGTGCTAAGGTCGAAAATGAGGTCGATTTGAGAATCCAAGATGGCGGCCGTGACCTTTCTCACAATATGCGTCATGGGTGTCGTTTTCATGGTTTTTTGGGGTGCTAAGGTCGAAAATGAGGTCGATTTGAGAATCCAAGATGGCGGTCGTGACCTTTTACACAATATGCGTCATGGGTATCGTTTTCATGGTTTTTTGGGGTGCTAAGGTCGAAAATGAGGTCGATTTGAGAATCCAAGATGGCGGCCGTGACCTTTCTCACAATATGCGTCATGGGTATCGTTTTCATGGTTTTTTGGGGTGCTAAGGTCGAAAATGAGGTCAATTTGAGAATCCAAGATGGCGGCCTTGACCTTTCCCACAAAATAATAATAATAATAATAAACCCGCAGGGCAGCTTGTGGCGAGCTGTCGGGCAGTAGCGACCCCGTGGACCTGACCTCCTGGGAGACCCTTTGTTCTTCATCTCTGGCTTGCCTTAACTGGCCGGCCAGAGTGAGCACTGACGAGGAACAAGGCTCCCACCTCACTCTTGCCTTCATTGGCTGGTTTGAGTGGAGATTCGCAAGAGCATACGTGCTCGGGGGAAGGAAGTATTCCAGTAAGATGCTGGTAGGGATCTTGACCGTACTTCCGGGATTGTCCTGATAGCCGTGGAATACCTCTCCACTCCTCTAGCACCTCGATATATGTTGCCCCCTTGTCGCTACGTCACTATGTGCTAGCGGCCGTTTTCGGGGGCCCATTTACTGAGTGTGCAAGTCACCCCCTGCCTTTTTATCCGTGTTTACAAGCATTGGCCAGGCAGGGGCCATAGCCATTCAATAGTCTAGGATAAATAATCCATCTTAGCAACCCAAACCCATAGTCCAATACCTTTTTTATTCCATGACCTGCAATAGACCACCACCAACCGGGGGTTGTCCTTAGGTGCACTTGAGTGGTGCATATAGGGATAATCGCCGGTTGGTGCCTCACTTCATATTATAAAGCTTTATTTAAAGGGCCTCTGCGAGTTGGCTTCGGCCCCTCGTACGCCTTTCAAAGGACCGGGACCCAGGGTCCCGAGAAATGCAACTGAATAAAAATAATAATAATAATAACGAAAATGAAATTTCTCCACACAACACCCAAACATAAAACACACCACACGCTACATTGACTTGGTCTGAGACCCGTTAATGTAGCTTAAAACTAGCTAAAAAGCTAAGAAACATATACGTTTTCCCAAAATAATAATAATAACGTTTATTGTGTCTAAAAGTCATACACAAACAAATTTTGGGTTTGGAGTCTTCATTTAAGCAAAAAAATGCATCATGGGTGTCGTTTTCATGGTTTTTTGGGGTGCTAAAGTAAAAAATGAGGTCAATTTGAGAATCCAAGATGGCGGCCGTGACCTTTCCCACAATATGCATCATGGGTGTCGTTTTCATGGTTTTTTGGGGTGCTAAGGTCGAAAATGAGGTCGATTTGAGAATCCAAGATGGCGGCCGTGACCTTTCTCACAATATGCGTCATGGGTGTCGTTTTCATGGTTTTTTGGGGTGCTAAGGTCGAAAATGAGGTCGATTTGAGAATCCGAGATGGCGGCCGTGACCTTTCTCACAATATGCATCATGGGTGTCGTTTTCATGGTTTTTTGGGGTGCTAAGGTCGAAAATGAGGTCAATTTGAGAATCCAAGATGGCGGCCGTGACCTTTCCCACAATATGCATCATGGGTGTCGTTTTCATGGTTTTTTGGGGTGCTAAGGTCGAAAATGAGGTCGATTTGAGAATCCAAGATGGCGGCCGTGACCTTTCTCACAATATGCATCATGGGTGTCGTTTTCATGGTTTTTTGGGGTGTTAAGGTCGAAAATGAGGTCAATTTGAGAATCCAAGATGGCGGCCGTGACCTTTCCCACAAAATGCATCATGGGTGTCGTTTTCATGGTTTTTTGGGGTGCTAAAGTCAAAAATGAGGTCAATTTGAGAATCCAAGATGGCGGCCGTGACCTTTCCCACAATATGCATCATGGGTGTCGTTTTCATGGTTTTTTGGGGTGCTAAAGTAAAAAATGAGGTCAATTTGAGAATCCAAGATGGCGGCCGTGACCTTTCCCACAATATGCATCATGGGTGTCGTTTTCATGGTTTTTTGGGGTGCTAAGGTCGAAAATGAGGTCAATTTGAGAATCCAAGATGGCGGCCGTGACCTTTCCCACAATATGCATCATGGGTGTCGTTTTCATGGTTTTTTGGGGTGCTAAGGTCGAAAATGAGGTCGATTTGAGAATCCAAGATGGCGGCCGTGACCTTTCTCACAATATGCATCATGGGTGTCGTTTTCATGGTTTTTTGGGGTGTTAAGGTCGAAAATGAGGTCAATTTGAGAATCCAAGATGGCGGCCGTGACCTTTCTCACAATATGCATCATGGGTGTCGTTTTCATGGTTTTTTGGGGTGCTAAGGTCGAAAATGAGGTCGATTTGAGAATCCATGATGGCGGCCGTGACCTTTCTCACAATATGCGTCATGGGTGTCGTTTTCATGGTTTCTTGGGGTGCTAAGGTCGAAAATGAGGTCGATTTGAGAATCCAAGATGGCGGCCGTGACCTTTCTCACAATATGCATCATGGGTGTCGTTTTCATGGTTTTTTGGGGTGCTAAGGTCGAAAATTTTTTTTTTTTTTATTACATATATGGGCTTGCTCTTGGTCCCAGACTAGCCCGAGGGCATAGACGGGGCCTACGATGGAGCGAGCTCACCCAAAAGATGCCTGTGCACTCGTCTCTTGAATACATCCGGGTTATATGCATTTGGGAACACAGACGCCGGCAGGGAATTCCATTCTTTTGCGGTGCGCATAATGAAGGAATTCGAGAAACGCTGCGTGCGGATACGAGGAATATCGACCAAGAAAGGGTGGTATCCCGCCGTACGTCTAGATGTCCGGTGGAAAAACGGAGACGGGGGAATGAGCTCGTGTAGCTCATGAGCACACTCACCGAAGTGCAATCTGTAAAACACCGCCAGACAGGCAACTTTACGCCGATGTGCTAGAGGTTAGTAGTTGGGCCACCAGCTTCTTGTCGCCAATCAACCTCCTGGCTCTGCGTTCTACCGAGTCCAATGCGGCCAGTTGGTATTTGGCTGAGCCATCCCATAGGTGACAGCAATACTCCATACACGATCGGACTTGAGCTTTATAAAGCGTTAGAAGCTGTCCCGGCGTGAAATACCGCTTAACCTTGTTAAGGATGCCCAGCTTTTTCGCCGCAGTCAGTGCTTTGGACTCGATGAAAGTGCCGAAGTTGAGGTCAGAACTCAACTCCATGCCAAGGAGTTCTAGGGAGCCGGTTACATTTACAGGTGCACCTCGGAAAGTAGGAGCCAGGTCGAATGGGCTCCGTTTAGCGAAGAACAGACACGCTTGCGTTTTGGCGGCATTGAACTGCACTAGATTGTGATGGCCCCATTGGGACACACGACTTAAGGCAAAGTTCACTCGCTCTACCATGGCCTCTCTCTGTGAACGTATGTCGTCCCTACTGTCTTTTGCGCTGGCCAGATATCTCTCTACAACGGTACTGTCATCTGCGTAACCGACTATGCTAGGATTTAGCATATCGTTTATATGGAGCAGGAATAGTGTTGCAGAAAGGACAGACCCTTGAGGAACACCGGCATCAATGGCCATAAGGTCCGAAGAGCAGCCGTCAATGACCACTCTGATCGACCGTCCCGTCAAGAAGTCTGATACCCAGCTACAAAAGTCAGCCGGGATGCCATAAGCAGGAAGCTTGCTAAGGAGACTAGCGTGCCAAACCCTGTCAAAAGCCCTGAGATGTCGAGCGAAACGGCAAGGGCTTCGCCGTTTTTCTCAATGGCTTCGCCACAGCAATGTGTAACATACACTAGAAGATCTCCAGTAGACCGACCACGGCGAAAGCCATATTGCTGGTCACTGAGTAGATTGTTGTCTTCTAGGTATGCCAACAGTTTGTTATTTAGAACCCTTTCCATGACTTTACAGAGCATGGAGGTGATGGCGATTGGTCGATAGTTACAGGGATCGGCGCGGCTGCCCTTTTTGGGCACTGGCTGCACATTAGCAAGCTTCCAGGATTTTGGCACCGTTCTAGTTTGGAGAGAGAGGCGGTATAGACGTGTCAATACAGGCGACAACTCAGGCGCACACTGCTTAAGTACTCGCGCAGGTATTTCATCTGGTCCGCTGGCTTTATTTACGTCTAAATTCAGCAGAACCCTCCGTACCTCTTTTTGGTGAACAGCAATATCCTTCATTGAGGAATCGCAATGAGGTATAGTAGGTGGTTGATGGAGGCCTGCATCAAGTCAAGACGCGAGTTGCTCGCAAATAGGGAAGCAAACAGGTTCGCTTTCTCTATTGCGGAGTGGGCCAGCGTACCGTCGGGTTTCTGCAACGGTGGAAATGTGGGACGGCAGAAGTTGGATTCGACCGCTTTGGATAGGGACCAAAATTGCTTGCTACCAGGAGGGTAGGACGCAAGTCTGGCCCCTATTCGACTGATATGGTCGAATCGAGCCTTCCGAATTACCTTTTTGCAGGACTTGGCGGCAGCATTATAGGCTTTCTTCTTCCTACGAACCCTCTGGGCCCTTGCTTTGGTGTCGCGGGCTTGCACCCAAGCCAGGTATGCAGACTGTTTAAGGGCCTCAGCCCGAGCACAATCCGCATTGAACCATGCTTGAGTTCTGTGATCAAGCGAGAGGTCGGAGAACAGAATAAAATAATTCATTCCCTGCCGAATCACATCCACGATAGCCTCAGCAGAACGTGAGGGGTCGCAAGAAGAAAAACAGACCGACCGCCAAGGGAAAGACGCAAAGAATTGCCGCATCTCATCCCAATCTGCTGACTCGTATCGCCACACTCTCCTCGTGCTCTTTGGGCTGAGATCCGGAGGGGAGCAGACCGATACGGATTTCACCAGACAGTGGTCTGACGACCCCAGCGGAGCTGAGACCGAGACAGAGTGCCGATCCGGATCCGTTGTCAGTAATTATATTAATAAATTGGAATTAGAGTTGTTCATGAACTGTAGTTATATTGATATCCTTTGTATTACTGAACATTGGTTAAAAACCCACCAGTTCATGTTCAGCTTTAACAACCACCAGGTAGCCAGCTCGTTCAACAGAGTGAATATGATACGGGGTGGATCCCTTATAATTATCCGTAATAATATCAAATTTAAAGAACGAAATGATATTGTAAGCATTTCTGTTGAGCGAGTTATAGAAATTGCTTGCATTGAGCTTGAGCGGTTCATTATAATAACTGTATACAGACCCCCATGTGCTTCCTATGAAACTTTTGAGAAATATATGGAAGAAGTATTAATCAAGACTTGTTGTAGTAACAAAATAGTTGTTGTCTGTGGAGACTTCAATATTAATATCCTAGATAAATCAGCTACAGTAAATAAATTTATATCTTTATTTAAGTCATATAACCTGTACCCAAGATTCTTTGAGCCGACCAGAATAACTGCCAGTAGTGCTACATGTATTGACAATATTTTTACCAACTCAAGTCCTTCTGACCATTTAATTATAAATGCACTGGATTCTGATCACTGTGGCCAGTTAGTCACTTTCCCTCTGAAAAATCAAGTCAGAGCTCAAAGAAAACTTGTAAGTTTTGTTCCTGTAAATAAAAACCGTTTAGGCCAATTTAAAAATAATTTAATGGAGAAAACTACAGGACCTGCCTTATGATAACAACCCTGATCAGGCATATAGATTATTATTCAATTTAATCAATTGTGAATTTATGAAAGTTTTCACAAAAAAACATTGCCTGTTAGTGACCGCCTTATATTTAGTGACTGGGCAACCCCAGGTATTTATAAAAGTCGCCAAAAATTGTTTGACCTGTATCATGAAAAAACATATAATCATAATATAGCTTTTAAGGATATGTCAAAAATTATTCGAAATTTTTTAAAAGAGCCTGTTCCTCAGCAAAAGCCATATATATTAAAAATAAAATAAAATCTGCTGGAAATAAAATTAAAACAACTTGGAAAATTATTAATTCGAAATTGGAAGAAACACAGTACAAAACCGTGACTTCCATTTAATAATTGATGATCAAGACATTGTAGCAGACGTGGAGGTAGCAACAGAATTTGAGAATTTTTTTACTAATATACCATTAATAACAACAAAAGCATTGTCGTCTTCCTCCACTTCTGCTTACTCTATACTCAAAGAATGTGTACCAGAATGTGACAAACACTTTGAATTTACAACTGTAACTGCAAAAGATGTTATAGACTCTTTTAAGGATCTTGATGTAAAGAAAACTGCTGATCTCTGGGGATTGTCAGTATATACCTTGTCGTCAATAATTGATGTTATTTCTCCTTTTTTGGAATTGTTTTTAACTCTTGTGTTACTTCTGGTATATTTCCTGATTTGATGAAACTAAGCAAAGTGATTCCATTGTTTAAATCTGGTAGCACAACGGATCCTACGAACTTTCGGCCGATTTCAATATTACCTACATTGAGTAAAATTTTTGAAAAATTGATTTTAAAGCAAATGTTGAGACATTTTAATATACATAGATTATTTCACCTGAAACAATTTGGTTTCACAAAGGGCCGTTCAACTACAGACGCGGCGTGGAATTACTGAAGAGCATATTCGAGGCTTGGAGGAATCGCAAGATGCTCTTGGTATTTTTTGCGACTTGTCCAAAGCTTTCGATTGCGTACATCATGATACACTCATCAGGAAACTGTATCACTATGGTATGAGGGACAGAGCTCTCGACCTTCTGACTTCTTACCTGAACAATAGAATACAGAGGGTCGATGTTAATGGAAAGAGATCAGAGGGATCTGCGGTTACTATGGGCGTACCGCAGGGTTCAATTCTAGGTCCTTTTTTATTCTTAATTTATATTAATGACTTACCTTTTTACATAAGGGATAATCATAAAATAGTATTGTTCGCAGATGACACCTCACTTATTTTTAAAATCAAGCGTCAACTAGTTAATTTTGACGATGTTAACAATGCTCTCTCTAAAGTTGTCCATTGGTTTAATGTAAATAATCTTCTTCTTAACGAAAAAAAAAGACAAAAGTCTTAAAATTTTCTACGCCAAACGTTAGACAGCTGAGTACCAATGTTCAGCTGAATGGAATAGAGTTGAACCCTGTTGAGTCAACAGTTTTTCTTGGATTAACTATTGACTCCAAATTGCAATGGGGGCCACATATTGAGAAATTATCAGGAAGACTAAGTTCCGCCGCCTATGCTGTTTAAAAAAATTCGCTATATAACTGATGTGGATACAGCCAGAATTGTTTATTTCAGTTATTTTCATAGTCTAATGTCATATGGGATTCTTCTCTGGGGAACCTGCGCGGACATCAATACCATCTTTGTTTTACAAAAAAGGGCTGTTCGAGCTATTTATAACCTTGGTCCGAGGGATTCTCTTAGAGAAAAATTCAAAGAAGTGAATATTCTGACTGTAGCTTCACAATACATATTTGAAAATTTAATGTATGTTCATAAAAACATATCGGATTTTAAGAAAATATCTGATGTTCATAGTTTTAATACCAGGAACAAAGACAACCTTGCTGTACATCACACTCGCCTCCACAGAGTAGGCAACTCGTTCATGGGTCAATGTATACGTTTTTATAATAAACTTCCCACAGATATCCGAGAGTTACCCATTAGAAGATTTAAAAACTGTATTAAAACCAAACTTTGTAAAAAAGGGTACTATAAAATTTCAGAATATTTAGAAGACAAAAAAGCTTGGGATTGAACCGCTCGCTCTGCTAATCACTGCTAATTCATACTATATTTTTTTTTGTTGTATAAAAATGAACCATATTACCTATTATTGTAAGTGTACAAATCATGTAGAATGCACTATATAACTGTTTTGCACGTGACTTGTAAGCCCACTTTTTTTTATGTTCCTACAAGTAATATTGTGTCAGTTCGTGGAGCTCCTTAAGATAAAGTTGAGCTCACGATGCTTGTTGAGGCAGGTGTACCTAAATATTGTAATTGGAACTTTCCTCAAGAGGCCTGACCGAAACGTATTCTGCATGGTTCGTTGCACAAAAAATGAATCTATGTCTGGACTTTAAAAGAGACGATAATCCTTTGAGTTTGTTTCGGCATTTCTTCTCAGAGGTAGTCAGCTAGGAAATGCCGACTCCATCTAGTTTAAAAAAAATGACATGTAAAAGTGATGTAATATCCTACTTGCATAATAAACAATTTCAATTTCAATTTCAATTTCAGTAGAAGGTCCAAGCAATTGGGTGTGTGGTCAGCAACATCAGGTACCCGCGTCGCAACGTTTACCAGCTGGGTGAGGTTTAACGACAGTGCAAATTTGCGTGCTTCCTTGCCAGCGTGGCAGGTTTTCTCAAACGGGAACAGCCACTCCTTGTGGTGGGCGTTGAAGTCCCCGAGAAATACTAGTTCCGCAGCAGGGTACCGTTGTTGGGCACTATCTGCAGTCTCGGCAAGATGGTCAAATAGCCTGGTTGTCTCCTGGTCTCCGGCGTGCGATCGGTAAACACAGGCATATAAGGTCTTCTGGGATCCTGTGTCTACGATGACCCACAGAGTAGAAAACCCGGAAGTCTCAAAGCAGCGAAGACGCTTGCAGCAGATGTCGTCGCGGACGTACACACAGACCCCAGCTTTCTCTTTGAACTTATGTTCTAGCGAGTAGCCTGGGTAGTTGAGGTACGCCACGTCCGCTGGGGTTTTATTTGCGTCTCCGTCAAGAAGAACAGGTGCGGCTTTTCAGTCTCGAGGTGGTGGTGGACTGCGTCGAGATTTGAGTGCAACCCTTGTATATTGGATAGGTGCACTTTCAGCGGGAGGAAGTGCCGCCGGTGTTTGACCTTATTCTTCTTATTGTGGTTCATGTGTTGAGTAGTGCGGGGGTTGGGGGACGTTTGGATGTCGAGGCGCTGCTTTCGCCAAGTGGATTGCACGAGTGAAAACCGAATAATGAGGAGCTCACTTGGAGACTGCGGGGACGCCCGAGCCCCCCCGAAATAGCCACCGGGTCCTCCCATCCAGTCGCCAGCTGGCACGGTGGAGCTATTCCGGGATTTTTCGCGAGGTGGCGGGGCAGCCTTTGGCACGTGGCTAGCGCGCTACTTGGGCCCCCAACTACCTGCGGTCGGTTTGTAAATGAGGTCGATTTGAGAATCCAAGATGGCGGCCGTGACCTTTCTCACAATATGCATCATGGGTGTCGTTTTCATGACGTCGACGTCATATTTTCATCAGTCTAAATAGTATTCTGGACATATAGTAAGTATAGTATTCAGGACGTTTATGAAACAAATTATGATTAAACAAACCAACATAATTATGTTCTGACAGAAACTGGCTTCCGTTGACACCGAAGTTGATGGCATAGGCACCGTTGTAGGTAGTTCTTCTGCTTGAATTTGTAACTGGGAGGTATCGTTTGTTGTCGAAGATTTAATTTATGGTTGTTCATATGTGTAGTATTTGCTGATTTTCCCTGCCCACCACAAGAAATTATCATTTGGCACTGGTTACACTTGACTTTACGGGAATCATTGTCTAATTCATCAAAAAACAACCACACTTTCTTTTCGGCATTATCAACACTGAACACAGTAAAAACCTAATACTTGATTGTTTCTGGCCAAAAACAAAACTTTGATTGCACAAAACAAAAACACTGTGACGTAAACAAAACACGAAAAGTACAGATTCCGACACGATCGCAAGCGGCGGGCGGTTGCTACTTGCGCGCGAATCAGCTGTAAATGAAACATTACGGAAATCCCAGAATTGCGACGATACCATGATCGGTTTAGCCGACTAGTCGGCCGATTAGTCGGCCAATTTCCAACCGATCAGTCGGCTAGTCGGCTAGTCGGCCAAAGTCATAGTCGGCGCATCACTAAAAATTACTTAAGTTGACAAACTTCCTTACATAAAAATGGCTATAATTCCGAAACTACAAGTCAGATCATTAAAATTTAAACATTGATGTTAGTTTTAGAGCCATGCGCTTGAGTTAAAACCTAAATAATAAGAATCCAATAAGAATTAAAAAAGTCGAATTTCAAATTACGTAATTTTCACTGAACAAGTAGTCCATTTGGGAGTCGGTTGCCAAAACGAGAATTAGCCCTAATGCGCCTAAACCAAAAATTCTCTTAGAAGAAACCTTTCAAAATTCTATTACTTATACTTATACATTAATATAAAAATGAAACCCGTTTTCCGTAGTCACGACATGACATGAAAACGGCTTGACCGATTTGGCTGTTTTTCTTTTTAAATGTTCGTTGTAGTTCAAGGATGGTTTATACGGCGAAAAAAAAAACGAATAACAGTCGGGAAAGCCCTAAAAACAGCCCTTTTCTTTTTCCCATACAAACGTTTTCTAACTAAAACGTAGAGTCAATTTGAGCTTTAACACACCCATGATGCATATTGTGAGAAAGGTCACGGCCGCCATCTTGGATTTTCAAATCGACCTCATTTTCGACCTTAGCACCCCAAAAAACCATGAAAACGACACCCATGACGCATATTGTGAGAAAGGTCACGGCCGCCATCTTGGATTCTCAAATCGACCTCATTTTCGACCTTAGCACCCCAAAAAACCATGAAAACGACACCCATGACGGATATTGTGAGAAAGGTCACGGCCGCCATCTTGGATTCTCAAATCGACCTCATTTTCGACCTTAGCACCCCAAAAAACCATGAAAACGACACCCATGATGCATATTGTGAGAAAGGTCACGGCCGCCATCTTGGATTCTCAAATCGACCTCATTTTCGACCTTAGCACCCCAGAAAACCATGAAAACGACACCCATGACGCATATTGTGAGAAAGGTCACGGCCGCCATCTTGGATTCTCAAATCGACCTCATTTTCGACCTTAGCACCCCAAAAAACCATGAAAACGACACCCATGACGGATATTGTGAGAAAGGTCACGGCCGTCATCTTGGATTCTCAAATCGACCTCATTTTCGACCTTAGCACCCCAAAAACCATGAAAACGACACCCATGACGCATATTGTGAGAAAGGTCACGGCCGCCATCTTGGATTCTCAAATCGACCTCATTTTCGACCTTAGCACCCCAAAAAACCATGAAAACGACACCCATGATGCAAATTGTGAGAAAGGTCACGGCCGCCATCTTGGGTTCTCAAATCGACCTCATTTTCGACCTTAGCACCCCAAAAAACCATGAAAACGACACCCATGATGCATATTGTGAGAAAGGTCACGGCCGCCATCTTGGATTCTCAAATCGACCTCATTTTCGACCTTAGCACCCCAAGAAACCGTGAAAACGACACCCATGATGCATATTGTGAGAAAGGTCACGGCCGCCATCTTGGATTCTCAAATCGACCTCATTTTCGACCTTAGCACCCCAAAAAACCATGAAAACGATACCCATGACGCATATTGTGAGAAAGGTCACGGCCGCCATCTTGGATTCTCAAATCGACCTTATTTTCGACCTTAGCACCCCAAAAAACCATGAAAACGACACCCATGACGCATATTGTGAGAAAGGTCACGGCCGCCATCTTGGATTCTCAAATTGACCTCATTATTGACCTTAGCATCCCAAAAAACCATGAAAACGACACCCATGACGCATATTGTGTAAAAGGTCACGACCGCCATCTTGGATTCTCAAATCGACCTCATTTTCGACCTTAGCACCTCAAAAAACCATGAAAACGACACCCATGATGCATATTATTGCATGATATATTTGCATGTTGTAAATCTAAATTTAGATCTAATGTTATTAAAATGTTAATGTAATTTATTTTGTAATTGTATTGTATGTAATTAATTGTTATTCTTTTTGTGAATTAATGTTATTCAAGTGGTTGTTGAGCTTTATGGGAACCTGATATTATTATTATTGTTCCTCTAGTGGCACCTTGTATTTATTACATATTTTGTTAATCTGTGGATAACGTAGTGGGCTGCAACATTGCCTACATAGGTTGCATGCTAGGTATAGTATTTATATGTTGTAGCTGTTTGTTATCCCCTAATAAAAAAAAAAAAAAAAAAAAAAAAAATGTTGTGAGAAAGGTCACGGCCGCCATCTTGGATTCTCAAATCGACCTCATTTTCGACCTTAGCACCCCAAAAAACCATGAAAACGACACCCATGATGCATATTGTGAGAAAGGTCACGGCCGCCATCTTGGATTCTCAAATTGACCTCATTTTCGACCTTAGCACCCCAAAAAACCATGAAAACGACACCCATGACGCATATTGTGAGAAAGGTCACGGCCGCCATCTTGGATTCTCAAATCGACCTCATTTTCGACCTTAGCACCCCAAAAAACCATGAAAACGACACCCATGATGCATATTGTGAGAAAGGTCACGACCGCCATCTTGGATTCTCAAATCGACCTCATTTTCGACCTTAGCACCCCAAAAAACCATGAAAACGACACCCATTACGCATATTATGATAAAGGTCACGGCCGCCATCTTGGATTCTCAAAGCGACCTCATTATTACAGGTCAATAATTGACCTTGGCACCCCAAAAAACCATGAAATCGACACCCATGACGTATTTTGTGAAAAATATTATGGCCGCCATCTTGCTTTTGAAAACGACTTACCACTGTTACCACCCTCGGTAGATATGTGGACGCCATGTAAACCGAAAGTAAATAAAAAAATATTGGTACCCCTTACATAATATTTTTAAATTTGCCCAATGTCCTTTGAATAAAAAGTTCGCGCAAGTGTCTAGTCGCGGAAGTGTTTGGGCGCAAACGTCTGTCGCGGAACTGTCTGGCGCGCAAGTGTCCGTCGCGCAAAGGGCTTCGCGCAAGTGGTTTGGCGCGGAAACGTCTAGTCGCGCAAGTGTCCATTCGCGGATATGTCTATGGGCGCAAACGTCCATTCGCGCATGTGTCCATTCGCCCAAACGGCCGCGCGCAAGTGTCTTTCGCGGAAATGTCTTTCGCGCATGTGTCCTGATACCGACTTCCCTCGATTTCGGCATTATACCATCATCAGATCCTGAACCTGATGACAATGGGACCATTTGGGGAGTCTACCCTTACAAACAAAAAAAGAATTGTTCAAATCGGTTGGTAAACGACGGAGATATGCGCAAACAAACATACAAAAAAAATACAAACATCCGAATTGATAACCTCCTCCTTTTTTTTAGAAGTCGGTTAAAAAGTAACACAGAAAACAGTTTACAAAATTCAACTGTCACGTCGACGTATACATAATACATACAAACATTAACTTGTTAACTAACTATTCAATTCGAAACTATCACATTTCAAACGATTGCGCAGGTTGGATGTGCATTTATTTGGGAAACAAGTTTCCATCGCTAAAATTAGTTTTGGTACAATATTCTCGTATTTCCATTCAAACTTTTTATATTGAATTATGTAATATTTCAATTTAGGATTAATTGAGTTTTATGGCGGAACTGCAATCAGTGTTAGGACTATATTGTTTGTTCTATCAGACATGTATATGTACGTGTACGTATATGCATGTATATGTATGCAGGGTGGCTGATATTAAGTGACAAATACGTGACCTCATGAAACCCACAAACATTAGATGTGACAAATTAATATTATAAAACATCAAAACCTAAAAAAGTAAAGTTGCTTTGTTGTTTTTGTTGCTTTGTTGTTTGTAAAAAATCTTTAATAAGTCGTTCAGTCAAAGTAGTGTTTCGCAATAAAGTCCATTCAAACTAAAGTTCAGTCTAGTTTCGGAATAATTTAATTTCGAAGTTAATTATGATAATAATATATAACAAATGACTCTCGAGTAACTAACTCTAAGGACCCAATAATAAAGTACTCAAAAATAACTGCACTTTGTTACCCTAAACACGTTCATAGCAAAAAACCCTATAAATAAATCTAGGTACGCCGCCGTGGGACTATTGAATACCATTTTTCATGATATACTGAAGTTCGCTATTATCATAACGGCTTGAAATGATATACTGGGCTTGTTTTGACGTACGCTCGCATCCATGAAATGGAAAAGTTATATTCAGTACTGAACGAAAGTGTAAGTAAGTATAAAAGACTATAGTCTTTTATTTATTGAAGGAACGTTCAAGGATACAATCTTGGAGGCATTTTTGTGGAGTGCTTGTAATTATTCCATATTACATATACACAGCGTGTTTTTTTATTGGGTTTCGTACATGAAGGGTACGGCTTGTCACACTGACCCCGCCACGAGCGCGGGCGTCGCCATCTTTCCACGCCGGGGACCTCTCGCCCCGCACCCTGGACTTCGGGTGCTTATATAAGCTGAAGCAGATTTTCCTGCGCCGGCGACAACCAAGTTAAGTAGCTCCACTCATCATAACGGGAGTCACGTAGATCAGCACCTTCGCAACCTACTTTCTACCCCTGAGTCTTTGTCATTCTAAATTCTTGTATTTTTCTTGTTACAATAAACCTTTGTAAACTTTTGTTGTCGAGTGTGAATTTATCTCCACTACACATTACCCCCTTCCACGCCACACTGGCGCCCAACGTGGGGCGTGGGATTTAAAAAAATCCCCCTTAATGGGGATTATAGAAATTGATAAAATAAAGTCTCAAAATCCCCCTTTAAGAAGAAAAATGGATCTAAGCCTCTGCTTTTGACTGTTCCACAGTCAGCGGGCTGGATGGCATGAACCCTACATGAGTAGTGGCAATTTGCATTTCAACAAGAAATAATTAACCAAAAATCATTATATGAGGTGTTATACAAAAAAAATGTTGCCAGGTATCTCAAGCAAGAAACATTTACTTGTTTTTCAATTTTTATTTCATATTGTATAATATTGGTCATTGTAAGCAACTCTGCAATTATTCATATGAGAAGAAGAATTCAAAACCCTTAATTCACTTTATGAATTTCACTGGCATTAACTTCATACAAGATCAAACACCAAAACTTCAGATCTTGTTAAAAGATCACTTAATCGCCTTACGTAGTCCTTTACCACTTAATTCGACAAGAAACATCATAGGTATCATAATTGATGGTAAAAAAGTTTTCCGTTTCAAGAATGGCGCGATACAAGCGGAGGGAGAGATGTATAAATATTTATTGTACAGGTGGTATAAACCGCCCGAGGATATTGGAGGATAAATTGATTGTTCGGGGTCGGTTTTCCATTTAGATATGGAAATTTCCGGGATTGTGTACGAAAATCTTCGATTTTACCTACCTACCTTTTTTTTCAACAAATCACGCTAAGAGCGAGCGTTCCCGTTTTTCCAATCCTCGTAATTTAAACATGATTGTATTTTGTTGGTCAAGCGAAATTTGATATTCATTTTGGTAATTAAAAGATTGAAAATTTTAACTTGTATTGTCCCACATCTGGGGAAAGGCCTCCCTCAATTTGTTCCTGTTAAGAAGAATATATACATAGATATCGTCCTAAATCTAAAGAAATGGACAACAATAGACATCGAAAAACATTACGAATCACAATATATTTTTCACAGTCAGTATCCTATATCGTGACCCAAAACGAAAAATAACAAGATCATAAAGTAATAAATACGCAATAACTGGAGGTAAAACTTTAATAGAACCACAATACGTCAGGCCAGTTAAAAGCTCCACAAGCAATTTCATTTTCGCTACGTCCATAAAAGAAATACAGCGGTCACAAATTTATTTATGTTCAGTTATTGTACGTCATGTCCCAGTGATCGCAATAAAACATAGCGTTTACATCCGTGGCCCACATGAGACGCCATTCAAACAAACGTGACCCTTTCTCCATCATATTATTAGATTCAGAATGAACATACTAACGTATAAACAACGACAAACGATCGACTTTCATGATAAAGGGTTCGCCCATACGAAATTAATTCAATAACAAAGGTCACTGTTGTCCTGTTGTCTCTTTTTTATATCCCTAAATTGGATAGTATAGATGTTTCATTTCACTCTTATTCGGTTACTGTTTGACTTTTTCTCTTATAAATTGAAGATTGAAATTGTGCCTCTAACTCGGCCCACGATTGCTCGCCCCAAACTTTCCAAGTTTTGATATCGTATTACTCAGCATTTTTTGATATTGCCTTTTCAATAAAAATATATTATTCCTTATTTTATCGACTGCTCTTTACTAGCTTTCAAAGAATAAAAGCGGTTAATATTATTTATGGCTGTCGCTTAAATACTCTTGGGTAAGACATACGCGTCTGGAACACATTGGAGGGAAATTTATTTTATAATTTTACCTAAAGCTATCCGCCATTTGTATAAATTCTTAAAATGTATTAATGGCTCAGTAGTTAAGGCGTCTTGTAAGTGATTGTGTAATGAATTGCGGCCAAATACCAATGTATTATTTTCAATCGATATTTATTTTCTACAGTTTATCTTGGCACATCGGTGAATGGAAAAACATGATAAGGTAGACTTATAATGAATTTAATTTCTAAATCGACAATCCACCTTGAACAAGCAACGTGGATTATGAATCAATGCTTTCTATGTACGAAAAGAAACCTTAACCCAGCAGTGGCATAGTAACAAGCTAGTATATATTTTTTGTATTTTGTTATTTAATAAATTCTCAAAGGTACTGAGTAAAATAATTTCTCGTCTTAGCATAAAAAACACATTTGCGACCTATTTCTTAAAGAATGTTAAGAAAACTTGGTCAAACTAGCAGGAATGCCCCAGAACCAAATTGAAACGAATGGCTCCAAGTTATATACTAATTAGACGACACAAGAACTTTATACGTACAGTTACTACGTCTCCTTAGAGTGTCAAAATTAGAGTTAAACTAAACTTGTTTACCTTTCTGCTGAGCTGTTTATATGGAAGTTTGCAAATACGCCACCTCGGGGAAGTAAAATTTTGCTAAAAGTGCCATGCCCAAAGTTTGCTTAGTTCTCTCATGCTTCAAAGTAGTTAAGTAATTTGTATAAAATTGTTTTACTTGAACAAGTTTTGCATCTGTTCACGTACTTTGTGGTTATCATAAAAGCTGTGTACGTAGGTTACTGGAACACGTAGGTATTTAAGTAGCGTCGGCCATATTTTTTTTTGAGTAATGCTCTACATTGCGATGGCGTTTCTCTTTGTTTATGTAAAAGATTGTAATTATTGTAAATGCCATTTTTTATGACATTTATCTCAATTTATCAATACGCTAGCTATGTCTGCCAAATAAAGATTTTCATACTTACGTTTTCGGCAGCGAAGAACGTAATTAAAATAATGAATGAATTTAAGAGCTTATATTAAAAAACCTGGTCAAAAACAAAACAAAAGACTATCAATAAAAGGCGGAAGCATATGTTTCTGGTAGCCCTTTAATGAGTGATATCCCTAATGAGAAGTAGCCCAAGTGAGAAGTAGCCCAAGTGATAAGTAGCCCAAGTGATAAGTAGCCCAAGGGAGAAGTAGCCCAAATGAGTGATATCCCTAATGAGAAGTAGCCCAAGTGAGAAGTAGCCCAAGTGATAAGTAGCCCAAGGGAGAAGTAGCCCAAATGAGAAGTAGCCTAAACGAGGAGTAGCCCAAATGAGAAGTAGCCCAAACGAGAAATAGCCCAAATGAGAAGTAGCCATAATGAGAAGTAGTCCATTTGAGAGTCGGTTGCCAAAACGAGAATTAGCCCTAATGCGCCTAAACCGTTTATTCTTATTACCGACAGTAAAAATATTGCATTATTTACAGCTAATAATTGACTTCATTCCTTTCTTTAGCACAAAACCTGAAGTAAAACTTAACAGTGCACTAACTGACTCTTTATGTTGACAGTCAATGTGTCCTGACAACATTTTATCTCTCTTTTATGCCCCTGTAAATACAAGTCTCTATATTTATGAAATGCGATGTTTCTGTGTCGTGGCATTGTCCTTTGGGATATGAGGAAAAAATTATGTCAAGGTGAAGACTATTTATTTATCACGCAAACAAAGAAATCATAAATTAACGCAAAGATATACTTATAGGTTTAGAAATAAGGATAAGTAGAATATAAGGAAGAAACATATGCTTTTTGGAGAAAAAATTATTGAAGCATATATGACGTTCTAAAGTGCCTTTTTAAATGGTATATCCGTACTTAATATTTTAAATGAGAAAGTAACTCTGTCTGTCTGTCTCTTCTTCACGCTTAAACCACTGAACCGATTTGAATGAAATTTGGTACAGATATAGTCTGGGACCCGAGAAAAAACATAGGATAGTTTTCATCTTGGAAATCCCCCGGGAACGAACTATTATTCCACGCGGATGAAGTCGCGGGCAAAATATAGTTAGAAATAAATGATAGCTGAAGAAAATGATTTATTCACACACAAAGGTACAATCGAATTCTATGCTAGTCAATCATTACTACTAGGAAATTTTCCGTGGGAAATCTATAATAATAGTCGTACAAATATAGTCGCATTACTAATTCAACTCTATAAAACACCTACAAACACATATATTACGTTAGAAATCGTTGTCTTTTTATAGACAACATTAATAAACCAGTGCGATTGGTTTCGTTAAAGTGACGTGGTTTTCAGCGAGCCAATCACAGCTCAGGAAGGAACATGAGAGCCTGAATATGTTCTTCAAGTTATTAATTAATAAAAAAAATGTTGTCTAAAAACAAATAAGTAGGTAATTTATAAACTACTAGCTTTTGCCCACGACTTTGTTCCCTTTCCCCGAGGATTTCCGGTATAAAAACTATTCTTCGTCCTTTCTCGAGTCCCAGACTAATATCTGTACCAAATTTCATTCAAATCGGCATAGTGGTTTGTGGTTTAGACGTGAATAAGAGACAGACAGACAGAGTTACTTTTGCATTTATAATATTAGTATGGAAGTATGGATTTTGCCGCCATACTGGCATTACCGTGTACGTTTTTAATATGAAATACCTTGTTCAATCTATATTATATATTTATACATATAAAGGGATGAAGTATAGGATGAAAGTTTTGACATCATTATCATAATGCTAGTATTATTTATTAAGTAAGTTTTTAATACTACACTTTCACTTTTAACTAAGTACTATGCCGTTGGGATACCATTACTGGTCGGGACAGTCATGAACATCTAAAACTCTTCAACAACTTCAACTTTTATATTTGTACTGGCAATCCACCGAATTTTCGGTGATTTCTGCCAATGTCCAGTTTGAAAATAATATTTCAGTTTAAATGACAATAGTTCGGTTAATAATTTATAGTGGAGATCATACACGTGTTCTTATAACCAAGAACACGAGATGACTCCATCTAAAACTCTATTCTAGCAACAAAAAAAACATCAATAAAGCTGACAGTTCGACATATATGTCAAAGTGACTTGATTTTTGACACATTTGTCACTTTCATTAAACAGCCTAAGCCCGACAATTTTGTCATTTTTTGACATATATGTCGCATTGTCAGCTTTATTAAACAGGGCCCACAGAACGAATAATTCAAAACCAACAAGACAGTATTGTAATATTCATACTATCTAACCACAGGCGTTTTTACATAAAGAAAATAACATCAAGGAGGCCTTAACATCCACAAAAAGAACTCAGTTAGCAAGAAAAGGATTGATATAATCATGTAGCTCCCATTTCGACAAAAAATAAGCAGGAACATATTCTTCTTATATATAAAATATAAGAAACGTGACGTCATCGTGTTTTCCTGTTGAAATTTCCGCCACTTGGATAAAGATTAGGTTATGTATATATTTATGATTTGACTTTATTTGTAATACGAGGGAAAATAAAGCGGAAATATACCGTGTCAAATATCTATTTTTATTTAATGATAGTCCTGTTAGTAGATCGCTAAAGTTTAGTGACAATGAGTGCTTTAGCAAAGAAGCTGGTTTTCGGTACAGGTAATTCCGTGTGGGTCGATAACTTATTGTGAAAGCATTATTTTTGATGTTGTCTTATGTGCTCATTTAAAAAAAAAACATGTGTAATTTGGCCAGCACGCCACGGTCACGATCCCGTGACAAACTTCTATATACGTATTTAAGGCCCGTATTAATAGACGTCTCTAATTCTGAGACGCTCTCAAGTTTATTGCTGTCCTTATTTTTTCCCTTTAGAATGACAAGGACAGCAAGAGACTTGAGAGCGTCTCGGAGTTGAGTGTCGTCTATTAATACGGGCCTAAGAGATCACGATTTCGCTGTTTTGATGTGTCGGTCGAAAGGTTAAACGGTACCTACCTGGTGGGTTACCATGACGTTTAAAGTAAGATTGTCTTATTCCTGTTCTAGAGTGTGCAAGTGACAGTTAGTCACGTTGTCTAGCGCCGTCTCTTTCCCACTGAAAGTAATATCGAAGTAATACCACAGATTAATAAATAGTTACTACGTAACAGATACTTCACTCCAATACAAAAACTAAAATACCTACGCTATAATAGCCTACAAAATCATAATAATAATACCAGCTGTTTGCAGCGAGGAGAAATGTACCATAAATACGCCCAAAGAGAGTTGAGATTTTTTTGCCCGCCGCGCGACTAACGTGTGTGCGTGCCATCCAGTAAATGTGCTAGGGTTATACGTATGATGATAATGGTAATAAAACGAATGTTTTAGAAAAATATTATTTTTTTTATTTGTTGATCAAATATTTTTTAGTTTAATAAAATGACTGATGCATACTTTTCATACCTTGAATCCCCGATTATTATATTTTAGTGTCGAAAATATCCAAAACCGCGTGAATAATGTTAATAAATAATCAAAAGGGAAACAGGAGAATTGGGAAACAGGGGAATTGCAGAATAATCACACAATAATTACGTGGTTTCGGCATTTTTATAGTCAGCGCTGTACCCGTGACGCGCGAGCACTCAGTCGGGCGCGCGACAGCCCGGTGCTCGTTGTACCGTCGACGATACGCGAAGCGGTAGGCATAAAACGCGTGGCATTCAGCGAGTGACGGACGCCTGGTAATACTGCTATAAGAGCTTGTGGTAAGCCCCCTGTTTCTATACGCAAGTGGCTCTGCACTACAGGTTACCGGTACAGACAAGTCTATTGGCCGGTATCGGACAGATTTACCTATACCGGAAACCTGTTTCTTTATGTGAGCGCCCTTTGACTGCTAAGCCGGAGATGAGGCTTCGATACCCACCCAGGATTATTCTTTGTATGATTGGCACTATTGATTGTTCTGCATCTAGGTGTAATTTATTTATAACTAGCTTCTGCCCGCGGCTTCGCTCGCGTTAGAAAGAGACAAAAAGTAGCCTATGTTACTCTCCATCCCTTCAACTATCTCCACTTAAAAAATCACATCAATCCGTCGCTCCGTTTTGCCGTGAAAGAAAGACAAACAGACAGACAGACAGACAGACAGACAGACAGACAGACAGACAGACAGACAGACAGACACACTTTCCCATTTATAATATTAGTATGAATAGCTGTTCCTCGCGGTTTTACCCGCGTTACGTTAGGTTTTTGTATACTGCTTCGCTCCCGTGGGACATAGCGTGATATTATATAGCCTATGTTACTCAGGGATAATGTAGCTTTCTGGCTTTCTCTAATGGAAAAAGATTTTTTTGAGTTTTTGAGTTTATTCGTTACATACAAAAATACAAATCATTCCTCTTTATAATATTAGTCTGGAAATTGTGTATGTGTTTATAAATTACATGTATATATATATATATATCACACATCGCCTTCTAATTTCAAAACTAGGCTGAGCTAGTATTTGTTATTAGTAGTAGTAGCCAGTTATTGTTATTACTTCTTTAACCATCACCAAAGTTATTTTTTTACAACTATTGATATATATATATATATATATATATATATATATATATATATATATATATATATATATATATATATATATATATATATATATATATATATATATATGTATATATATATATATATATATTTAATCTTGGTCCCAGACTAGCCCGAGAGCGTAGACGGAGCCTAAGATGGAGCGATCTTACCCAATAGATGCCTATGCACTCGTTTGGTTAAAATAAATTAATAATGTATTGTGTTTTTCACTTGACTGTAAGAATCCCTTACCAATAAAATAGTATGACTATGACTAGTTATATGGAATTATGGTTACATCACGATAATTCTAATAACCATCGCCATATAAATAAAATATTCATATAAAATATTCAAATAAGAAACTGCATTTAAATCGGTTCACCCGTCTGAGAGTACAGTGCTACAAGCAGACTTCAAGACACTCTTTTTTTTGGCGCGGGATTAAAAAAATACATAAAGATTAATACAAATCTCGTTTGTATTACCCTGTTGAAGTTTTCTTGATGATCTGTAAATGGATATCAGCTGTTTATAGTCACAAGTTTGTATATAGACAAAGAAACTACTTTCGCCTTTACGTCGCTTTTACTGCGTGCTTATTCTAGGATTGTACTGAAGTTGCCTTTCTTTTACCGTCTGTACTTTGACCTTCAAAGGTCTTACCTTTCACAATCATGAGGATTTTTGGTTTGTCGTGTTCCTAACGTCTTTTTGTTGTTCCATATTATTATACAATACTGGTATTTAGGTGGATCCCGTTAGACGGGAAGCTGACCCAAACATCACTAAGAAAAGGCTAGGGAGATGATGATTCATGCAGGTATAGTTATGCGTTTGTAAATAATAACCACTATTTCGGAAAAGTCTCTTCTCAAACAGATCACTCGAGGTACACTTCATCTTCATCATGGACCTCCCTCTGGGAGGTTTGGTTTCCGCACTTAGTCCTCTTAGGTAGGACCATTATACGTGCGAGGTACAGTTATAACATTATATAAGTCTGTCTTGATTTGACCACGATGAGTTCATCCACCGACGTGAGTTTTATTCAACCTAAAATAAGCTTGAAAAACATATAATTATATCTATACTAATATTATAAAGAGGTAAAATTTGTAAGTTTGTAAGTTTGTAGGTTTGTAAGTTTGTATGTAGGGGGTAATCTCTGGAACTACTGGTCCGATTTGAAAAATTCTTTCAGTGTTAGATAGCCCATTTATCGAGGAATGCTATAGGCTATATACCATCACGCTACGATCCACGGGAGCCGAGCAGTAACAAAAAATGCGGGTGAAAACCGCAGGGGACAGCTAGTAATATATAAATTGCTAAAATCAAATTGGTATTTGCCCATCAAACACACAACATATTATTATTACTACTACTGGGTTGACTGTCAGCGCTCCTGCACACGATGCCGCCACCGCGCCGACGCCGCACAACTACACTGTACATACGAGTCGCGCGAAGACCGCCACCGCGCCGCAACCGCGCGCGGTCCTCGTCTCGCCACCGCGCATCTATTTGATTCATTCCATTACACGTGCATGTTCATACGCGGCCGGCAATGGAATGAATCAGGATGATGAAATAACTGGGAACGCGCGCGGTGGCGGCGCGGCGGCGGCGCGGTGGCGGTCTTCGCGCGACTCGTATGTACAGTGTAGTTGTGCGGCGTCGGCGCGGCGACGGCGCGGTGGCGGCATCGTGTGCAGGAGCGCTTATAGAATTTGCAGCTTCGGCTTTAAAGTATATTTAAATACGCTAAAAATATATTTCTCATTTCCTTTACAGAAAATAAAGATTACATTTTACAGTATTACAAAAGAATGAAACAACGCTTACAAAACATCAGGGAAAACCAATCCATAATCGCCGCCAATTAACAAGTCACTCAAATAAAGTCGCGTGTCTAAAACCAAACATCGAAGCCTTCCAAAGTTTTGAATTATAGATGAGTTCCGAAGAAAAATAATTACTTACGGGGGAGTACTTTCGTTTAATTATTTCCGAACAATTCAGTTGGCAGCCTCGAAATGCCGCCCGACTAAAAGAACCTTTCAGCGGGAACCAATTAGTAAAAGTAGGTGCCTACAATGCGTTCGGATAGATCAATAAATTATTAACCTGACTACAAAGGACACGCTTCATAGAAATAAGTGGTAGTACAAGTACATTTTAATAAAGTGACAGTTCTTTCTCCTTTGTTCCTTTGAAGTCGGGTTCAAAGAGTTGACTTTTTATTTAAGTTTGAGTTCTTTTTTGTGTGTAGTTGGGTTTTAGTGTGCATATATTGTCAATGAAATAGCGTAATAGTGTAACAATGGATTGTTATCTTATTAAATTAAAAATAATAAACTTAGAGATGACCCAGTACCTAAGGCGCCCGCCTCTCATGTATTTAAGATGTTTAGACTTTTTCAATTCATATGTACTTTCTGAAGTTTATCTTGGACATCAAACATCCCGGTTGTCATTCGTTGATTTGGCAGTAGCTAGTTTAGCAAAAGGGTATCGTGTCACCCAGTATTTGGTTTATGAAGGTCTCACAGGCATGACTTTTGCTGAACCCATTTTTGCTGGCCAAATCCAAAATAATTGACTAAGGTTAGGGACTGATGATGACGTATACTTTTTACTTATAATATCATAATGTCCCAAGATATAAATTTTAATTTATTTTAATATAATTTCTTGCCCATTTTGGAGTTCTTTTTGTTTTCCTTCGCTTGAAACTATATCTTTGTTTCCATAACACAGGAAGAAAGGCACTAGCCTATTCTTACTATTCTCAGTGGGGGCTACATTGCATTAAAACTGAAGTATTTTCATCTTACTCCTAGACAGTTTCCTTGAGAAATAATTCATTTCAATCACAACGGACAAAGTGAATCTCGTCGCGAAATGAACAAGGTTTACTTTATATATTTTTATTAAATTCCTGTAATGTTACTGTAGTACCTATTATCCGGGATGGACGTTCATTGGCATTGTTTATCTGACTTATTTAACTCAATTAAGTTAAATAAATTCCTTTCATGCATAACTCGATAAATTACTCTTATCACACGAGTAATAAGAATATTTAATATTAAATACTTTGTACATTTCTGTTGCAAATGAGTAATTATGATAAAACATGAAAGTATTGTAGATTCTTTGTGTGCATTTAAATTGTTTATTTATGTATGGCCTGTACTTTAACATAATAAAACTGAAAAGAATTTTTGAGTGTTTTTTTAAGAGCGCTAATCCACCAATCAAAGAAATAAATATTTATGAGTATGTTACGTAGATTCATAAGGAATATCAAACCTTTAAACACACGTGATTCGAAACACAATAGCAGCCCGACAGCCGGCTGCCTCTTGGTCGTTGAAAGGTTAAAGGCTATAACATCAATCGCCGGTCTAGGGGAGCAAAGCAGTAGCAGTGTAGTAGTAACGAACAACGTGGATGAAACTGCTGGTGACAACCACCAGTTAAACTCTACTATCAGGATGGAAAATGTGCTTATTATTATTGCGTGACATACAGATTGCCAACCAAAGAGAGCTTCATCTTCACTAAAAGCGTAGCATATACGCAGCTTGCGTAACGTAATACTAATTTTATTTATCGTTTTATGTTGTCATAATATAAAGGAGCCATGAGCATAAACTGTATATTATACTTAACAAAATTTTAAAGCAATTTTCTCTTAAAATAGCTCCTATAACTTTCAGTCAAACATATTTTTACTGAATACCATTTTGCCTGCGGCTTTCCTCGCGTGAATGTCGAAACTTCAAGCCCCTATTTTTACCCCTGTTGGTGTCGATTTTCCAAATGCCTTTTTTTAGTGGATGCTGACTCTTTACAAAGAGCCTAACCTCCAAGTTTCATGTCTTTAGAATCAGCGGTTTTGGCTGTTCGTTGATATAGTAACAGTCAGTCAATCATACACTCAGTTTATCATTTTATGTACCTATCTTATCTTCGTATTACTTATCGTTGTATATACTTACTAGCCTTTGCCCGCGGCTTCGCTCGCGTTAAAAAGAGACCAAAAGTATCCTAATAGGATACTTTTTGTCTCTGGATTTTTGTCTCTATGGAGAGTAACATAGCATGTTACTCTCCATCCCTTCAACTATCTCCACTTAAAAAATCACGTCAATTCGTCGCTCCGTTTTGCCGTGAAAGAAAGACAAACATACAGACAGACAGACAGACACACTTTTCCATTTATAATATTAGTATGGATACATACAATCAAACTCAATTTAACACTTTATAAGATATTACAGCACTGATTCTTATTTAAATAGTTTCAGAACACAAAAGCCGCGTCAACACTAATTTAAACTTTATTCTGGCTACAAGAATCAGTTCTACTAACAACGCTTCAAGAATTCTCGTTAGCCATACCGGTCGGACAATGCTAAAAACGTCAGCTTTTCGCCGTTCTATACAAAGCTGAACTGAAATAAGTCAGTTAGTGTCATTCTAGAAACGGGTATCTTTTAAAATATTCCCAGTAAGTAAAAAAGTAGCTGTCGCTTGGAGTTTTACTCGGGTTATGTTATTGCTTCGCTTGCGTGATGTAATATAGCCTATATAACTCGCTAATAACCTAGCTTTATATTTTGATGAAAGACGAAGTTTTAAAGTTTGCCCATTACAAACAAACAAATCCTCCGGCTTTGTAATATTAGTATAGATGAAGGTAAGTTGAAATTGGGTAATAATTTTATAAGAATCATGGTATTATTTGAATGTTGTGTATGACAAAGCCAGCGGGTACCTTATTACAAAGCCAAGAGTTTTGAATATAGCCCGCCTGTTATTTATTTTTGTTAAAATCTTATATGATTGTTTCCTTTTAAGAAAACCTCCAATTAGGGTGTTGCTATTTGTAAAAATAAACATGACACAAAGAAAGTATTGATATTGAGTTTGGCCCTCATGAGCATGGGAAATCATCAAATGACAATGGCATAATTTGATGATTTTCCAGATGTATATTGGTAAACCGTGAACTTATTATTTTATTTCATTTAATTGGCCAAGTTTGTCAATTTGCCAAGTGTTTAATTTGCGATTTTATTTTATCAAGTTTACCGCAGAGCTCGAGTCAACCTTTGCATAAGAGTCTTAACACAATAATTATTGTAGAAAACATAGCCCCATTATTTTAATAAGATATTCGCTTATTCTCGGAAGCAGATTAATCATTTATATATGATTAATCTGCTTCCGAGAATAAGCGTACATGTTATTCACAAATGTAGTAACTTTTATTTACACCCAGGGGTAAACAATTATTTTTTATTTTATTCAAATACAAACCGTCAGACTCGGAATAAGTACCTGTAGGTCATAATGAATATTTGTTCTATACGGAAAATGAATCCACGACGCGCAGCCCAATACTCAATAGCTCGCCACTGCGCAAACCCTAAAAAAATACCATTTTTATTCATTAGGCAAAAAATATTAGTATCATTCTAACACCAGGGTCATTATTCACAAAAAAATGCACAAATGTAATTCTCCATTAATGTCATATAAATAAATAAAAAATAAATATATATACTACATTAATTGTATTTCTCATTTTTATAAAATAAATAATTCACTAATTTCTTTTTATTTTTTTCACACAACACAACCTACCCTCAAAAAAGTAATTCAAAATTACGCATGCAGCGCGAAGACCGCGTCTTCCATGCAATAACGTATTCCGAGTGTCATAGCTCAGGTAGGAAGACCGCAAACATTCCGTTACCGTTCGTCTGCTACACCGAAATTGAACTTGTTTACCGAACAATCCCGCGAGTACGAATACATTGTACGGAGGTAGCGGTTAAATTAATTTTCCGCGCGAATTTTATTGTGTTTTGTTTAAGTATGTAGTGTTTTGTTTTAATTGAAATTTTGGAAAAAAATGTGTAATATGTTAATCGTTAAAGTAGTGATCAGTAGACTAGTACCCTTACTGCTAAGTCAGAGGTCGTGGGTTCGGTTCCCGCCCAGGACAAGTTCTATGTGATGAGCATGATTGTATGTTCTGTGACTGGGTGTAATTTATTTAAAGAGTGTGATTGAAGTCATGGGCATTATTTTAAACTAAAGCTTTACTCACGATCCTAATTGCATTAGGGTAGGGCTATTATTACATAAAATATATTATTAATGAAGTTATGGGAAACCTTAAAAATATAGTAAGCTTTATTGTAAAAGGCTTATGAATGCAAATCAATCTTGCGAAATGTATATTTATAAATGTAGATATGTATTCATAAATTATAATTATAAGTATGACGATCAGTTGTCGGGTAACCACCAAAACACACTTTGTATAAATTGGTTATCGTACCCAGGTATCCGGACAGACTGACCGGATGTTTAACTACACAGCACTAATTAATTTAAATGTTAGATCAACTGAATTTGTGGTTTCGACATTGCTTTATTAAGCCCAGTGATTTTTGACAGCTTGTCAAACAATACAGGAATTGTTCGCCGCATATTTATAGCGTTAGCCGCAATATGACTAGTTTAAAAGCCATTCTATTATTAAATAACCACCTGTTTAAATAGGTAATAATATTTTAAAATATATTACTCGAGTTCTGAATATGTTAAATAAGTACTTTTTTTGGGGAGTGGGTAATCATCAAATGACGTCTCCCGTCCTGGGTACGGCGGGAGGGCGTGTCAGAGTTTTACTGACTAAAACCCACTCATGTTCCTTCGGTTGCTCTTTATGTTCCTGGGTCACGGTAACTATTATAAGCATTCCGCAACCCCGACATGTGTTGGCCCTGTTGGGCCCCTTCTCATGCTGACTTCTCTTGGAGGCGCGCGTGGAACACTAACGCGCCCTCTACGCGGGCCTGGTCCTAGCCGGGCGGCGAGCTACCCATCACTTGCCGTTGCAGACCCGCTTGAATGTACTTAACTTCAGAATAGGCTAGACGAGATAAAAAACATTTAAAAAATAAATATACTGGGACATCTTACACACGGCCATCTGATCCCAAGCTAAGCAGAGCTTGTGTTATGGTAATCAGACAACTGATATAAGTACATACTTATTTAATTTTCAAATGCATACATATAAATAACACCCAATGAATTCATGAAAATATGAGCTCAGCTATAAATAAAAATCTCTTCCAAGTTAAATATTTATTTAATATACCAAATTAACTTTTCAGAAAATTCCCATTGTTTGTACAAACGAACAAATAATATAGGATGTTCTTCGCAAACGTACCGTTTACACACTTTGTAACCCAATGTAAGCTGTATAATACCTACTGTGTGTAGACAGAAATTAATTTTACATTGGGCCGGAACCGCCAAAGGGACCGAGTGGCGCGCAAGTAATTATAAAATTCATTCACTCACCTCATTTTGCTCATTCAAAATATCTAGGGTATAATATTCTTGTATTTTGGAGTAATCGCGGCATTTGTGTTCCTTTATGCAAAGATTTGCCTGTGTTATGGTAACTGCTTATTGCTGAACATCATACTGAATTCGTTATTTTTGTTGGTTGAAGAAGCTGATGATAATACTCAGCGCCACCTAGGGACGGTAAGACAAAACTCCTTTCATTCTTGAGATAAAAAATGTAAATTTCGTGAACATGACACTCCATCCGACGCCAGCCGACTTTCTTTTATTTTCGCACCAATAAATATGTATTTATAGAACGCCTCGATGTTCTTTTCATAATCCTATTCAGTAAAAAAGTCATAGGACAAACTTCAGTAACAAAAAAATATTACTTTCTCATTCACATTTCATACGTTTAACCTCGAAGCGTCGTAAGAAATGAAAGGCGTTACTGCAACCATATGGTAAGACCGATAAATCATATCACAGACTCCTCAAACATTCACATTCAAGGCTAGGTGAATGGTGTGCAAAAGTTATCTGGGGATGTTGAGAACCTCACCCTTTAAAATAAATCATATGTAATACCGCGCTGAGGGTGTGAGCCTGACGTTGCTCAATAATCCGGGCTTGCCGTATCTGGCGGCTCAGATTTCATTATCATCTGATATGTAGATGTAAGAATTATTCCGAGAGGTATTTTGTATCGGCTGCTTTTGATGGGCGCTCGTCTTATTTGTGAAGGAATTTTATATCAAAAAAAATCTTATACATGAAAGTTTCATGATGAATTAGACAAAAATCAACTATAGTTTTTAGCCATTGTAATTGTTGGTATGTACAGTCGCGGAATGAAAAGGTTCGTCAGATTTTAAAACGATTCGATTAACGCGTCGCGAGCACATATTACCTTTTGGAACTTTGGCACAAAACAGACTGTTGTAAAGAAAATTATGTTTTACTGTTCGATAGTAAAGTTCAAATTTATTAAGTTCAAATTTGATTGATTAATGTTGTCAAAGAAAATATTTGTTTTTAATGCATTTTAATGAACTAAATCCTTCTTGTTGGCCTTAAATCACATTGACATATGATGTTAAAAACTATTGTCACTACTAGCCTATCAGTGTCATCATTGTGAAAAATATCTATTATTAGGCCGAGCCCTTTGAATATTAATTAAAGAAAGAGCGAAATTACACAAACATGAAGGTGGCTACCATATCAGCGAGATAAAATATCGCGTAGTCCCAATATTAGAAGACACGACGAATAAAGTGTACTCATTGATCACACACACTAATTTTGGTCTACAGCCTAGTCGTACTGCAGCATAAAAAGCCAAAATGTATGATGTTTGTCCGTCTGTAGATTTAAACGTCATAGTAAATCTATAGGGTAATGGTACAGCGATGGGAGAAGATAAAACGAAGAGAAGATAGAACGTTTGCGATATTATCAACCGATAATAACGCATCTGTGTGGTAGAGGCTTAACTCAAAAACGGCAAATCGCGGCTGGGCTGTTATTGATAGCAAACGTCACATTTATTTTAATTTTAACAGCACTGAAGTTTTTGGTACCGGTATGTTGGCTAATTAATTCTAGTTCGGGTGCAAGCAAAAACTGACTTAACGGTGACGAACCTTTTCATTCCGCTACTGTACATTGATGGATTGTGTAAATGTTTTATATATATCTTTGTGTTTTATACAACATGTCCCCGAATAAACGCACACCGCCAGACACCCCAATTAGAATATTTTGTTATAATCATAATACATACACTGAAATTTTATTATTATGTTTAAAACACTGTTTTTTTTTATAAATTAGTTGTACAGATTGTGGGAGAAAATTATAGTCACATTACAAATCTACGCATGCACACAGTCGCATAAGGGTCTAGTAGTAGGTATTTCATCCATTTTAGTTTGTTTTGACTGTACAGCGGAAGTGTGACAGCAGTTTACGTTTAGTTTTAATTATTTTTGGGATAAAATATTACCTATATTAAAAATTACAAAAATCGATTCAGTAAACGATTCTGAACAAACTATTTTCATAATGTGCATTAATTCAGTTACACATTGTATATGTATTTCTTTAGAGATATTGTTATACGGCTTGATGCCAAGGTCATGGTTAATGATAGTCGAGTTAAACTAAGTACTCATCTACTTTATAGCCTCGCTATAAACTAAACACAGAGCCACTACTTGATCTTACAATCAAGTCATTTCACCACATTTGGTATTGTAAACTATCTTTTGTTTCTCTTACTGAATCTAATTTCCGCAGCTTTCTGTGTATTCTCAGTTAATTTGGTTCGGTGCACGATAAAAACCATACAGAGCTGGAAAGTCCATTAGAAAAATAGCTACGGCTTTAACCCAATAGGAGCACTCTACATTGCATGGAAATGCTTAAACTGTAGGGGTATTAGCTGCATATTATTTGCTTTGTTAGCATTTTACTATCTTATCGGAACATTATTATATGCACAATCACAGGCTAGGATTAACTGTCGTAAATGGTGATTGGACGTCAAAACTATAAAGACTATTTAAATTTTACAATTAAAATAGAAGATACTAGCTAGCTCCCGCGGTTTCACTTTTGATATGTTAGGTTTTTGGGTACTGCTCCGCTCCCGTGGGTCGTAGCATGACGTTATGTAGCTTAAGTGTTATTCTGATGAACAAGCTACACTGCTGTAAAGTTTAATCAAAATCCATTCAGTACTTTTTGCCTGAAAGAGTAACAAACATCCATACATATAAACTTTCATATTTATAATATTAGTAGGACTCATAAAAATAATGGTCAAGTTTTCTTGTGTAGCATCAGCAAAATTGACATTTATAACACCATTGACAACCGCCTCTCAAAGCTTCTGAAACTTTTAATTGCCAACGCCATCTCACGGGAATCACCGCGATCAATATTTTAACGAGCTCTTGAAATGCGGGGGCGGTTGTAAACATACGAGATTAGATCTGATTTTGGGTTCTGACCAGACTTAGGTTAGTCATGAAGGGAGAATGACATTATGTTAATTGACTTTTCAATTAACATGACGAATGATAAATAAAGATATAGACATCACATGACAGACATCGGTGAAGGAAAACATCGTGAGGAAACCTGGGCTTATAAAATTAATTGTACCATGATCAGGCGTGGTTATTAATGCTCGTACCTTCTCTGTATAAGATGAGGCCCTGCGTTTGCCCTGCAGTGGGACAATAACAGGCTGGTATTTTTTTTACTAAAAAGACAAAGGAAAATAAATTAGTATTCTTGGTACTTCTGACTTTTCTTAGGGTAAACATACATAAAGTGAAAATAATCTTTCTAAACGAAATATCCATACTATTAATTTGAATATAATTCCGAACAAAAACATAATGGACCCAACTATTTAATTAACGTAGAAACAATATTGAAGGACAAAACAACTGACCTTTGAAACATATTGACGTAAAGATCAAAGGTCAAACAAAAATGTAGCAACATTCCACATAGTTTGGGAAGCAGCCCCCGAAGTAAAGCAACAGATTAAAGCGATACGCAGCAATAAAGCGCTAAAAGGTTAAACGAGTTGGGAATATTTGAGAAAATTCGCTCTGCATACTGCAGTCGGAATGCGCTTACCAACAGCGAATGGGTCGAAATTAGAATATACTTTGTTGTAAATTTTGCACTAAGCAGATTATAAGTGCAATTTTGAACTGACGCAAAAAGAGGGTTGTAAGTTTGACCGTTCTGTGTGTATCTGTTTGTTTCTTTGTCTGTCTGTATGTCTATAACTGTCAAGCAGGAGAACCAATTTTTATGCGACTTTTTTATTTCAAAGTTGATTATCTAGCAATTTGGCTTAGATATGTTCCGTCAAAATCGGTGAAGCCGTTTTAAAGATATCATCGCTTTTGTTAGCTGAAATCGCGATCTTAAATGTATAGGGTCGAGGTGTTTTTATTTTTTTTAAATTTACCATCGGTATGTTGCGTTTGAAACCACGGATTGATTTTATCCAAATGAAAACTAGGAGACTGAAAATATATTTTCCGTGTTCGTACTGCGCTTGATTTGTTTTATTTTCTAAGTTAACTACACCGAGTGTTTTAGATAGAGTACTTTTCTATTGGAGTCGACGGGACGCGGGAGCTGAGTTGAGTTGCGGTAACAGTAAGGGGATTAAATTTATTTAGAAATAGATGAGCTAGAATGAGCGGTACTATTGATTTATTTGTTGCTAAAAGGTATTATTTAGAGTGGTTATGCTGTAAAGAAAAGGATTAAATTAATATATTTATTTATTGATATTAATAGCATATAGGATATATGGTATATTATAAGGAAACATAAATAAATAAAAATAATTGATATTCTGGAATAACTCATACACGTCTGATCTCAAACTAAGTAGAGCTTGTACTTAGGTTACCAGGCAACTGATTAAGTCGTAAGTCAGTACTTATATATTTTAATAATACATACATAATGAAGATATTAGACATAGACACAGAACAAACAATCATGCTTATCACCCAAAGTTTGTCCTGGGAAGGAATCGGACCAACAACCACGCCGGCTTACCAGTCAGGGTCACTAACCGCTAGCCTTACAGGCCGGTCAAAATATACATAGTAAACTAACGTAATAATTCTGATTGCAATTTTTCTTTCTTTAAGTAATAAAGGTATTCGTACTAATATTAGAAATGCGAAAATACTTAACTATGTCTGCCTGTCTCTTCTTTACGCCTAAACCACTGAACCAATTTGAATGAAATTTGGTACAGATATAGTCTGGGGCCCGAGAAAGGACATAAGATAGTTTTCATCCCGGAAATCCCCCGGGATCGGAAACTATTACTCCACGCGGACGAAGTCGCGGGCAAAAGCTACTTAAGTATATTATAAGCGCTACCCAAAAAATACATTACCGGGCTAGAGTTTTCTTCAGTTTTGTGAAGTTAAAACTTTTTTAAACTTGATGTTAGTAATTACGTATCTAAAATACTTGGTAGAAAAAGAACATTGGTTCCACGAAGTACAAATGAATTTCCTTTTACTGCCACGGAAACCTCGGCGAGAAACTTGTACTTGGATTTTTAGAACTTAAGGAAGTTAGTGCTAAGTTTCTAGTCATTAAAAATGAGATAGGATTGTTTTTTGATAGAATTGGTATATTGCGACTACATTGTATATAATACATTGATACTGTAAAGACGGATTCAATGCGTAGCAGTCAAATAAGGGTGGTGAACAAAAAACATGGCGGAAGCATTTTCTTTACAATATTTATATTTAATAAAATAATAAATAATCTTGTGACAACTCATAGACGCCCATCCGATTCCAAACTAAGTAGAGTTTGTGTTACGGTAACCAAACAGTTGATATTAATACCTATATAATTAATGAATATATACTGGACAAAATACTTAGTATGGTAGACATATTGTACATATATAATATGAGCATTGTTTTTTCAGTGTCTGGAAAAACAATCATGTTCATCACACAAAATTTGTCCTGAGTGGAAATTAAACCCGCGACATTTGGCAGGGTCACTATACACTAGAATAAAGGTCATAGCTCATTACAGCCACCCGGCAGCCACTCCGCACCGACTCGCCTTATAGCCAAGGCGATCCGGTGACGCTACGGAGTTGATATAGTGAGCGCATGCCCATACAAGTCCATATAAAGAATACTAGCCGCAGGAGGCGAGTCGGTGCGGAGTGGCTGCCGGGCGGCTGTAATGAGCTATGACCTTAATAGATAATCTCTACATTACCTACCTGAAGCCTACATTGATTTAATAAAAAATATACGTTTTAGTAAACCAATAAACAGGTACACCAATATATAAATTCCCAGCTACGGTTGCGCCAGTAAACCAGTAAACTTAAATAAACCACATCCTTGAGCGCTGAAACTTGAGCAAAAAACGTCACACGATTAGTATTCAGGTGTCGTGAAGGAAGGCTCAAGACATTAACCTTTAAAAAGGGGTCAATGCGTGAAGTTTTGTCCCCTAATATCTTATTCTGGACGGCGATTTGTCGAGGGACTGTTTGGAGAGACAAATACTAACTTTGAATATTGATGGTCCACCTCATTATAAAGACAATTTAAGTCCACTAATAACATTTTAATAACAGACCTTCCTTAACTTTGCTTTTAATGAGAGCATAAGGTTTCCTTCAAGTCACGTCGGTGGACCCTTGGAGAGTTCACTGAGAAATAATGATGGTTCGTGAGCAATATCTGCAAATATATTTTTCTCAGTGACAAGACAAGAATAAAATAAATCAGTACTATGAAAAACTTGAACTTTTTGTTACTTTATTTGTTTTGACGTGCTCATTTCTGGAAATGAGCACGTCAAAACAAATAAAAAAAAAATGCGATACTCAGATTTATTAAAAAGTGTAAATAAAAAAACCTTGTAAAAACCTCGCGCCACCGAAGATATTAAGATCACTACTGCAGCTCACAAACTAGTTAATAACTTTAAAACCGCTGAACCGATTTTGGCAAAATATATGTAATAACAATCGCTGGATAGGTAAATTACTTTCAAATAAAAAAACCACATCTAAATCGGTCCTGCCTTTTAAGAGCTACATTGTCGCAGGCAGATATTCTGTATACACTGCGTCGCGTCAGGCATTAAAAATACTAAGTCACGTCTAAAATTGAACATAACAAAATAAACTTTAAATATAAACTAGAGAATCGAGTGTAATATCCGAAAACAAAAATAGAGCTCCATACACCCGACATTATAGTTTCGAAACCAACCTAATTCAAAAGTTCAACAGGTTTTTATTACGGCCATAAACGGTGGAAAATACCCTTTATTTCGTGACCGCTTTGAGGAAACACTGATCTTTATTGATTAAGGAAGAACCTCTTAAAATAATAACAAAAGATTCAAGAAAAAATTAAAGTAGAGACAAAATAATAAAACCAAGAGACAGATTACAAAATAAAATTCATATAAAATGATTGATTGATTGATTTGATTGATTTATCGTCGCTTCCTCTCTTGTCGTAACAATAACACTTTAAAGGAAAATCTACTTCGTTCTCGAGTATATTTTACAGGAAAGTTCCAATGGCGAGTGACTTTGTCAGGTGAATAATAAATGTTCGAAGTCACCTGTGGCCTCTTATTTCTGTTGCTTGCCAACTGAACGAACACGCCTGCGGCTAAAAAAGACACGATTAAAATATACATCTCCTTTGGACTACTACTGCTTTTACATCTTTATGAATTACAAGCCGGGATCTATGGTTTCGATTATGTGAAATAAAATGCAGTTGTTTATTTTGCAAGTAGGATATTAAATTACTTTAGCACGACTCTTTTTTTTAAAACAAGATGGAGTTGGCATTGCCTCAGAGAATAAACATAGAGAACAGACTATCATTTCTTTAAGATAAGGTATTAGACTACTGTTCCGCTCTCGTAAGACATAGCGTGATATTTTGTAGCCTATGTGCTTTTAAGTGGAAATGTGACAATCATCCTCCCTCACTAACGATAGCCCTCACTAAGATATATTCCGCGGTATTCCAACAAATTGGTAAAGAGGTATTCAAGAATTATTTCCTGAATGTTGATAGAATAATTTTGAAAGAGCCACATCACCTCTTTACAGTAATTGCTTTTTTTGTTTTTAACCGACTTCAAAAAAGGAGGAGGTTCTCAATTCGTCTGTATGTTCTTTTTTTTTTTTTTTTTGTATGTTTGTTACGCGATATCTCCGTCAATTGTAAACGGATTTTGATGGTTCTTTTTTTGTTTGATAAGTCATGATTCAGGGGTGGTCCCATATAAATTTTGTGGCGATCGGTTCAGTGGTTCTCGAAAAATTCACCAAGAACAAAACAATGGACGAAATATTCATAGACGATGTGTGTTTTTTCTTCAAGTTTCTATATCTACATTGGGAGTCGACACTAAAAAGTAATAAATAAAAACTTTTTTCAAAAAAATAATAACCGCCTTCAAAAACTAAAAACCCAAAAATAACTAAAATTTCGGAAGTCGGTGGCTTCTGTTCTGCCAGTCAATTTGTGTTGCCACCGACTTCCGAAATTTTAGTTATTTTTGGGTTTTTAGTTTTTGAAGGCGGTTATTATTTTTTTTTAAAAAGGTTTTTTACCTTTTGTACTCAATTTTTAAACCTGTTACCTATTTCCAACATAAAAACTACATTGTTGATACGACAACATTGTATGGGCATTTAGCGGGACTCCTCTATTTTAATCTAAGGCAGCCGACGCGCTGTCAAACTGATAATGGACGTGGGTAGTTTTCAAACCGGTGGTTGTGCTCCTAATATTTTAACCTTCCTTTCCCTTTACCTTAATTTAGTTTAGATGCAAGCATGTTCTTCACTAGCTGTTTCTAAAATTCCGTTCGCCCATTTCCGTAGAAATTTTTACGTCCTATTTTATCCCGTCACGTGTTAAATTTTCCCTTCTTACTGCGCGTCAACGTCATGAAATGGAACTTTTGTGTAAGCTTCAGTAGCTACTAGTTAGTTTACTCCATATTTATATAAAGGAAAACACAGAAAACATAATTAGACTAGTGACACACCACCAATGTTTCAAAAAGTTAACAAAACTCCAAGACTATCGAAGCCATAACCTCAAACAACTTTATTGATTCTAAAACACGGAACGTACTAAAGTGGATCGGGTTGCGACCAGCAATAAAACAACACTAATTTAGTGCCGATCTTCACCTAACAATGTTACACACATGACTCGGGATACAAAAGCCGATGCTTGCTTTACGAGTATGTACTGACAATACCAATTTTAGAGCCTTGTCGAGTTGCAGTAGTTACGGGCATTGTTCGAATTTTATGATCCTGCTACCGTTCGATATGTGAGAACGTTTCATACACATAACTAGAGATCAACTCTCACGTTGCGTTGTATAGCATGTGTTTCATGAATATTTATATCGATTCCTGTGATCGGGTGAAAAACAAAGATTGTATGAGCTCTCCGTATCAGAGCTCGAGTTAGCGTGAATTTCTGTCAGTTATGCAATATTCTTTTCTAGGGAAAATTTGTTGCAAATATTTATTTTCAACATTCAAAACATTATGATAGCAGATCATTAAGCATACATACAGAATAACGTCGTAAACATCAAAGAAATCGACAAAAACCTATCGATTGACTTTAATAAGTGTAAAACAATGAAAAGCTAACTGTAAGAATAAATTATGATATTTATTTCAATAAAGAACAAGCAAAAGTAAACCAGCAAAGAAAACTAATAAAGAAAGTATCGATTGTAAGGAACAAAACCCGGGTTCCTATTAGGCAAAGGTCTATGCAAAAATCCGTCGTAATACAAACCCGCTAATGGCCTGAATTCATTCGACGTCGAAAACATTTCCCCCAATGAAGAGAAGCTCCTCCATCGATCATCTTGTCGCGGAGGCAAAGGTGATTCATTTGTATAAGAATTTGTCGTAATTGATACCTGATCAATCTCCACATTGTGGTACAGGGCAGCTGGATAGGGACCTTTTATTGTACTGTCAGTCACGTTCACTGATGGAGATGAAGTACTATTGTTTGAATTTTCGGTTGATTCTGTATTATTTGGTTTTGTTATATTAATATCGGCAGTCACTGTAAAGTTTTTCCATTCTTCGTCTATTAAAGGTGGTAACAAAAAGGAACTTGTTGGTCCGTCTGTTATTGTTAAAGTGTTTACTGCTTGGGGATTGTTAGCTGTTGGTTTTAAAATGTTAGTTTCGGTACTAGTGAGTTCTATTGTAACATTAGGCGCTGCTGTTGTTGTCGTGGTCGTTTTGTTAACTTCAGTTGTAGTATTGGTCTCTATTGTACTGGATTCTGCCATACCTTTAGATTGTTCAGTGTTACTTGTATTGTTTTCCTTTGCATCATTTTTACCGAGACCTCCTCTGTTCAAAGCTTGCCTAAAACTCACTTCAATGTCGTTATTTTCTTTATCGGTGCCTGTGTCATTACGTATAATTTTCACTGGGATATTTTTGTTGGAAATCGCACTTTTGTCTTCAAAGATCTCTTCGCTGCCCATAGCTTGATCATTCGCTTCACGTTCTTTGTTTGCTTTTGGTACGATTATAATAGGAGATATTAAAAATGCTGGAATTTTCAAGGTTTGTCCATTTTTGAAGTTTTTTAAATAAGCAAGTACTGTCAGCGGTTTCTTAAAGAATTGTTCATTTTCACCTTTAAACAAAGACAAAGTATTATGAAACTGAAAACTATATTTGATAAGGATGTAGTCCATTAAGTGATAACTTACAAAACACAGCACAATAAAATAAATACAATGTAACGCAAAGAGCACGCTTATGCATTTTGTGGAAACTGATGTACTAATGTGTAACACATTGGAAAATAATGGTACGGTACCCTTATGTGTGGTAACAATGCAATAGGTATAGTATACGTAAAAATATGAGATTCTAAACTTTGTTAATTGAGCAAAAAAAAACTTTAATGTTCGACCTACAATGTTTTAATAAAATATTTATCATTTAAAAAGCAAAAACCAACTCATAGCAATTAGTACTTTATCTTATAGCTGAACAATTAAATTCTAAAACAAACATTTTAGCAGAAACCCATTAAAAACCCCATCTACATCTGAAAATTGAGGCAAAACATTCAATTTTCTTATTAAAATGTTTACGTTTCATCTGTTTTCATCAAATTTAATCTTATAACCCTCCTTCGCGTATACTAAGTGAAGTGAAATCGAAAATAAACATAAACCACATCAGAATGCGGGTTCGTCAAGCCAGCATTGTACACTGCTATCTTTCTTTTACTTTGTTTATCATTTATGTTTATTATCATATGTATAGTTTCTAACATTCCTGGCAAGTACCAATGTAACTTTTTCAATTCACATTATACTTTCTATAAATATCTTGAATATCACTGACATCTCAGAAAGCACGTAAAACTGTTGGTTCTGGTTGTATTTTGTAGAACTTTGACAGTCATGCCGGGTAGTCAAAAGTCAGAAAGCCTGACCAATCTAACCAAGGAGTATCGTCTCGTCCTGGGTTGTGGAGGTCTGATAGGCAACCGTTTCACATAAAAAACACTCTTACGGATGAAGCCGAACACAACGTAACTGGAAAGAGGCTACAGTGATGACGATGATAGTTGCTAATAATCCAAGCATTACTGCAAGCATTACTGTAGTGAACAGTCTGAAGTAAAAAACTTTCTTCCTTAGTAAGCTTTAGATATTCTGTCTAACAGAAAGTTTGACAATGTTACTCTGTGTAAGTTTTTGTATTACCTAACGAGTATATTTGGGGGTGTGTAAATTGACTTGAGTACTTATTCAACTTCTGCTTTCCTTTGTGACGTAATTTCAAGTACCATCTTCATCGTCTGTTTCGTTGTAGTATGTAATACTTTCGCAACCTATTCCTACTTCATCACATGAAAATTATTGCTTTTATACGCATATTTATTTAGCTCCATTTGCGTTTCACTGAATGACTACTTATAAGTGTATAGTTCTACTCGAATCGACTGCATTCAACGTCGTTCAAATTAAACGCACATTTATCAGCTCTATTCAGTTTATGGCTATAGAACACAACAATTTTATACAAAATTTACGTACGTGTCTTCTTACAAAATGTGCGTAGTCAAAAACTTTAAAATAAAGCCAAAGTACCTATTGGTGTCGATTCTCTTATTCACAAACTAACGTAAATTTAAGTTAAGTGCATCTTTCTCTTTCCACTTAATTAAGAAAAGGACAAAAGATAAAATATTAGTTAAGTCCTGTCAAATTTAGACACTCCATAGATAATTTAGACGCGATTTAAAAACATGGCGTCTAAATATAATCTTGTCAATTTTCTTCAGGCGCTGCCTAATTTGACAAGATTAAACTAAAATATATCTTCTGTCCTTTTCTTTAAGAAATGGAAAGAGACTAAATTTAAGTCAAATGCATCTTGCATTTGACTTAAATTTAGTTAAATTTGTGAACAAGAGAATCAGTACCATTATTTAATCTAAAGGTGGTCACATACTAGTATGAAATAAAGTAATCCATCAAATCCACCTTTAGAGAAATTACTGATTCTCCAACTTAATCACATATTCACCAAACACATGTTTGTGTAACCTGTTGTTAACCTGGGACTTCAAACTGCTATTAATTCTAAATGTTGCGGTTTCATTCAAAACTACATGCAACGGTAATACTAGCCTGTTGGATAAGCTAAAGTCAACAACTTGGACAAGGTTAGATGTCGCCAGCGACAGCATACAGTATTCATGACTTGGTTAGCCAATTTTGGCGAATATGAAAGAGGCAAAACACTGGTTACGTGAGTGACGTAGTTTTAAGGTTTCGTAGCTCAAAAGGAGAAAAACAAAAACGCTTTAAAGCACTTTGTTGCCCGTCTATCAAGGCTATTTATCTCGAAAACGCGTGGAAGTATCGAGTTAAAATTAAAACAGTTTTTAAGTAAGTTGAGAAAAAATAAGATGGGTTTGGCATATAAATATTCAGTAACCAAGTACACCTTCATCATCATCTCTTAAACCTTTTTCCAATTATTTTGGGGTTGGCTTCCAGCCTAACCGGATTCAGCTGAGTACCAGTGTTTTAAGTGAAGTAACTGCCTATCAGAACGACACAATCCAGTTACTAGGCGTCACGCTTCTGGTGACTGTCAAGGTTCTATATATACAGGGTGTAGCGTAAATAGTGGTCCAGCGTTAAGGATTCGATTAACCAGATAATTTACTATAACCTACTACAATTTTAACCATTTTTACGAATTTGCGGATAATGTAAAAAAATCCATTAAAAATAGAGAAGAATTACTTTTGCTCTAAAAACACATTTATTCACGATAGCTGTAGTATTCAGCAGTTATAAACAGAATTCTGAAAAAGAAAAGATGTTTCTTTTTTTAATACAACCAAATTTATAGCAAAATATGGAATTTTTATAAAAAAAAAAAAAAAATATCTCCGGAACCCTTGGGTAAAAATGGTTAAAATTGTAGTAGGTTATAGTAAATTGTCTGGTTAATCGAATCCTTAACGGTGGACCACTATTTACGACACACCCTGTATAATATGTCAACCGGGACAAACAGCTTTACGTGCTTTCCAAGGCACGAGATGTCATTGATGTCCGAGATAAACTTTAGAAACCACCACCTTGCACATGAGTCTTAACCACGCAGTCTTATTACAGTGTATTGGTATTTGTTTTTTGACGGTAGTAGGGGTGTACCGTATACCGTCAAAAAATAAATACCAAAAAGATTTCAGTATAACAAAAGTATAATCAAGAACAGACATCGATGACAGGTAAAAAGCAGCTATTATTACGATTTTCCCTGAAATGAAAGCGTTCTCCTTTATTTCGTAGGGGCTTCACTGAAAATAAAATCCTTTGAAAAAATAATATCAACTCCTAAGGGGAACAGATGACAGTTTTAGAACAAAGAATTTTTTCTCCTTCGGTTTTACTTATACGGGCGAATTTCCTCATTGTTATTTAAGAATTAAGGAGTTTATTTATCTGTCAGTTAATTATATTAGCACATCTAGTTATGTGGCATTGCATTCTACAATAAAGGATAGATTTCGATATGAAATGTCAAATTACCTAGCGTAAGCTATTATGTCAATCATATACATTTAACAATCTATAATTTTATTCTACCATTTATTCTACAATGCCACTTTTCTAGAAGTGCTGTTATGGATCTCTTAAAATATTTATTCGTTATCATAGTACTGATTATAACAAAAAATAAAAAAGAGAAGTATTTTGAAATTGATAAAAAATAACATTTTAGGCGACATATTTTGTTTTTTTTTTTAGATTATTTTAAGCTACTGATGGGACCAGTGTTTCCTAACTATTACGCCAAACATTGCCAAAGTAAGGGTTATTTACTATATTGATTTTCCATACAATATTTGCCATACCTATACACTTTTAGGGCCTGTGTATGCAAAAAGACTTACTTACACGTGTATACTATGCCTAGTTCAGTAACACCAATTTAATATTAGCCGCTAAGCTCATAGCCACGTGTATCGGCTAGCAAAAAAATACCGAGTGTAGGTATACCCAAAACGTATCGGCTGTTTAGACCCATGTTGGTGTAATGAGAAAAGGTACCCTTCAATATTTCATATCGCCAAAACAAAAACTATTTTCTGTAAGTACGCAATTCACCCAGCTGATGTTATTATAAAATATAAGAACCTCGGTCTTAAATAATACTTGAAAATTTTTGGGTCCATCTAAATAAATGCCGGTGATTTTAATTATTTATTTAGAAAATTCATTTGGTATTTGCTTACTTTATTAAATCTTTATAAAATACTTATTTGACAGAAAGAGAACTGTATAAGTTGCCCAAGATCGTTTAGTGAAACGCGACTGGTGCTAAATAAGTGAGATTATTTATGGGTATTTTTTTAATAATTTAACTAGGTTTCGTGACGTTTCTTCACTTAAAAATAATCACTTCGCAGAGAAAATTACGGAATAACAAAGGCTCTTACGAAGTTTGTCCCCTAAGCTACCATACTTACCTTTGGTTTACCGCTATGTGTGTACCTTTTTGGGCCACATATGCACACCTTTTTGACCGAATTCAACGAGAACTTTTCATATAAATCCATGGTTTAAAAAAAATTATGCTATTTTAGAAAAGCATTAGCTGACAACATAAAGATTTCCATTGTTGATTTTGTACAATCGACAGTCACCTTTTGATACTAGTGTCTCCAACCAAACAAACTCTTAAGCTTTATAATATTAGAAATAAAAGTTAGGTAGGTACAATTGATTTTTAAATTAGCAAAAGTTGTAATCTAATAAGCATTACGTAGGTAGCTATATAATATACCCCAGAATTACCTTATGAGCACACAGGCTCAAAAGCGCTAAACTCAGACTTTCGTAATAAACCTAGAAGTACATTTTCAAAGTCTAATAACTTAGTATTTGGGTTGCGTCTACGCCTAGGGTCCAACAATAAAACATAATAGGTCGGGGAAAAAGTTTCTTCGCATTTTTTAAGAAAATTCAAAACATTTTTTAACATTGTTTATTTACATTTAACTAAAGTATGTAGGTACCATTTTGTTCGATAACTTTTTGCCATCTTGTAGGTAGGGACATAATCCCATTGCTATAGAAATTTTGGGACTTCTGATCAAAATACCACGACAAGTGGTTTTGGCAGTCCTCCCGTGATGTTAACCTGACACTGCCTAAAGAATTCTGAAGAGACCGAAACAGGTGGAAATCTGAAGGTGCAAGGTCAGGACTATACGGCGGATGCATTAACACCTCCCAGCCCAACTCTCTTAATTTTTGCTGAGTGGCTAAAGATGTGTGAGGTCTAGCGTTATCATGATGAAAAACCACACCCCTTCTGTTGATTAATTCCGGCCGCTTTCTCTCAACTTCTTGCTTTCATCTCATCAGTTGTTCGCAGTAGAGTTCAGAATCGATGGTCTTGCCTGGTGGTAACAGCTTATAATGAATAATGCCCTTCCGATCCCACCACACACATAGCATCACCTTGTTGCGAGTTAATCCGGGTTTCCCCACAGTCTGAGAAGCCTGACCGGCCTTTGACCACGACCTTTTTCGCACGTTCTTGTCGTATGTGATTCACTTTTCATCACCGGTTATCAGCTTCTTCAAAAATGGTTCGGCTTCATTACGTCGTAATAAAGAATCACAAATGAGAACACGGTTCATTAGGTTTCTTTCAGTGAGCTCGTGGGGTACCCAAATATCGAGCTTTTTTGTGTACCCAGTTTTTTTCAAATGAGACAAAACTGTTTTGTTGTCAATTCCCAATTCTTCAGCTACGTCGTAACTACTGACTTGCCGATCTTGCTCCACTTTTTCAAAAATGGCATCCATTTTATCCGTAATAGGGCGACCAGAGCGAGGTGCATCTTTGACATCAAAATTTCCGGATTGAAAACGCATAAACCAAATTTGTGCTACTCTCACAGACACTGCACTAGGTCCATAAACATCGCAAATTTTTTTCGCGGCTTGCGTTGCATTTTTTCCTTTTTTGTAGTAAAATTTTAAAATGTATCAAATTTCTTCATTAAGTTCACTCATCTTGACAGTACGAAAAACAAATGAAAATCACACATTTTCCTAATTTGAATTTCGAATTATGTTCTTTAAAATTTAAACTTTCAATGATACCAAAACCAGCCAGATACAAATAGTATAGCCAAAGAGATTTTATTACAAGTTCATACATACTTTAATGCGAAAAGACTTTTTCCCCAACCTAATATTACGTAGCTTCCAAATCAAAGTAATGAAAATCTGTAACACATGTGCAAAAGAAATCGAATTTATGCCTTTTTTCTTTCGATATTAAAATTATACTTAAGAAGCGAATCTGTAGACAACTATTAGTATTCTAAAGGCTTGCAGGAGCTTGTCCGGGGTAGTTTTACCACCAGTTTTACTGCTGGAAAACAGCGTTGTTGTGTCCCATTGAAGGGTAAGGGTTCAGATGTAATTACAGATACACATGAGATATAATACACATACATGTCTCTGATATGGAAAAGCCTTAGATAAGGCAAAGAGACGACAAAAACTAACTATTACGTCAGTAAGGTTTTCAAACAAAATGGTACTTTCACGGCCAGAAGTCCAGTAGCAATCTCACAAAACTATGGCAAGCAATACTTTTTTTTTTTTTTTTGGTGAGTGGGAAATCATCCAATGACTGCTCCCGTCCTGGGTGCGGCGGGAGGGCGTGTCAGACTCTTACTGACTAAAACCCACTCATGTTCCTTCAATTGCCTTTTATGTTCCAGGGTCACGGTAACAGTTATAAACATAACATTCCGCAACCCCGGCAGGCGTTGGCCCTGTTGGGCCCCTTCCTGTGCTGACTCCTTCTCTTTGAGGCGCGCGTGGAACAAAACGCGCCGTCTACGCGGTCCTGGTCCCAGCCGGGCGGCGAGCTACCCATCGCTCGCCATCCGCAGAACCGCGCCTACGGTGGCCGGTAGTCGTCTTGCGACTCTCGACGTCTTCGCCTGGGTCTTTGTCCGGGGCGAGAGGCTCGTCGTTGCCTCTCGCGCGCCGCCGCTTCCTTCACTAGCATAACTGCTTCGCAGAAGGAGGCGACGGCATCCCATTCCGTCTCGCCCCGCAGCATGGCCTGAACCAGCGCTGGGCGCGAGAGGTCACCGCCGCCGATCGCCTCTACGAGGACACGTCTATGGTCCGCCCATGCGCGGCACACCTCCACCGTGTGCTCGACCGTGTCCTCCAGGCGACCGTTGCTGCAGTGGTGACACCCAGGCGTCGCTTCCGCCTGAATCCGACACAGGAACCTCCCGAACTGACCATGTCCGGTGAGGACCTGTGTCAGGCGAAACGTGAGAGCGCCGTGGCGCCTCTCCAGCCACTCCTCAAAGAGGGGTCTTACCGCCGCTATCACGGCGTGCCCAGCACTAGGTTGCGACAGTCGCTGTCTCCACTCCGCCCTGAGATCTCGCCGGAGCTCCGTGAGCCGTGCCGCGATAACCCGCGGCAGCAGGACTTCGCCCCGGCGTTGCACTTCCACGCGCCACTCGTACGTGTGTGCAAGGACTGTTGCCTCCAGATCCCACGGCGGAGTGCCAGCAAGGAGGCATGCCGCCTCGCAGGAGATCGTGCGGTATCCCCGCACCATGCGAATCGCCATGACCCTCTGGGACGCCCTCAGAAGCCGGGCCGGAGCCTTGGCTAGGTTGGGCGCCCACACCGGAGCCCCGTAGAGGGCCATGGACCGCACGATCCCCGCGTAGAGCCTCCGGCAGGAGGCGTTTATGCCACCGAGATTGGGCAGGAGCCGTTTGAGGGCAGCTCCAGCCCTCGCCAGTTTGGGGCCCAAACGTCGGAAATGCTCCGTGAAGTTCCATCGGTTGTCGAGGACAAGTCCCAGGTACTTTATCGTCGACTCGACACCGATGTGAACCCCTCCTACCGTTATCTGAGACCCCGGAGGTGGCCGGTGCCGAGGGCCATGAAAACACATAGCCTCGGACTTGTGCAGGGCCACCTCAAGTCCCAGTTGCCGGATCCTGTCCACGACTGTCGCAACACCACTCGACATTAAGTCGGCCGCCGCCTGGAACGACCTTCCCTGCGCTAGGACTAGCGTGTCGTCTAGTCGGGAAGGTCGGCGCGCAGCACCCAGTCGTACCCGATGTCCCACAGGAGCGGCCCCAAGACCGATCCCTGTGGAACACCGCACGACATCCCTCGTCGACTCCACACTCCCTCGTGACCGGGGTAGATGACGGCTCTGTCCGTCAGGTAGGCCTCGACCACACGACAGAGGTAGGCCGGCATTCGGTGATACCGTAATGCGGCCGCTATGCACCCCCAAGGCAGGGTATTGAAGGCGTTGGCGATGTCAAGAGACACCGCCAAGACGACCCTGCCCCGTGCCACCGCATCCCCTGTCGTGAGGGCCCGCACGCGCATGATGGCGTCCACCGTGGAGCGTCCTCTGCGAAAGCCGAACTGGCCGTCCGCTAGATCCGGCCCCACCCGCATCAGCCGCTCGACGAGACGGCTCGCAATTACTCTCTCCAAGAGCTTGCCCGCCTCGTCGAGCAAAACGATGGGCCGGTACGCGGACGGAGAGTCCGCAGGACGCCCCGGCTTCGGAATAAGGACCAGCTTCCCGGTCTTCCAACGAAGTGGGAACTGGCCCTCCTCCATGCATGCGCTAAAGAGCCCCCTTAGTCGAGGCCCGAGAGCCCCTAAGGTCAAGACCCAGGCCTTTCCTGGTAGGCCGTCGGGTCCTGGGGCGGTGTTCTTGGCCCTAAGCCTTAGCACCGCCGCTCCCAGCTCTACCTCGGTCACTTCTGGAACGTCGTCGTCGTCGCCGTCGCGGTCCGCATCGGACACCGCCGGTGGCGGAGCCATGAGCGGGGGAGTGAACTCCCCCCGCGAAGGGAACAGAGCGCTCACCACGCCCTCCACGATCTGAGGCCGGAGACTCTGCGTCAGGGGGGGGCCCGCGGTGCGGAGCTTGCCCCGCACCGCCAAGTAGGGGCGCCCCCACGGATCTCTGTCCAGAGTCCCCAGCATCTCCTGGCGGGCCGAAGATTTGGCCCGCACTACCTCCAGTCAGAGGGCTTTCTTCGCAGCTGACACCCAGGCCTGCACTATCGAGGCTTCCAGGAGAAGCTCCCGGTCCAGCTGCTTCAGCGCCCAACGCGGACCGCTTGGGGTCCGTCGGACCGGCGCAGCGGAGGTCTGGGCGGAGACGTCAAACCGGATGTACCGGTGGTCGGAGAACGTCTCCACCTCCTCCATTACACGCCAGTCAACGACACGCGGTGACAGAGCGGGGCTGGCGAACGAGATGTCCACCACCGACTCACCCCGCATCCGCACACACGTGGGGACGGTACCCTGGTTCAACACGACTAGGCCTACCTCTAGGGCCCAGTCTTCCACCATTCTGCCCCGTGCGTCAGTGTATCGGGAGCCCCAAGCCAAGTTTTTGGCATTGAAGTCCCCGAGAACGAGCACGGGGAGGGTTCGGAACCCGGCGACGACGACGCTCAGCTCCATAAGGGAGTTGTGGAGTTCGACGAGGGATCGGCTCGGGGAGAGATAGACGCCTACCACGGCGATCTCCCCGAACCGTGCCGCAACGCACCCCTGTGCCCTCTTGACACCCTCGAGGGTCGGGGTACCGGCGGCGGCCGACGAGATGATGGTCACCGAGCCGCTCAGGTCCTCCACCCAAGAATCCCTGGGCGGGACAAAGTACGGCTCGGAGACCACGGCGATGTTGATCGCCCACTGCGCCATGCTCTGGAGCAACAGATCCTGAGCGGTGGCGCAGTGGTTGATGTTCGCCTGTAGGAGGCGCAATGGAGCCATTATTGGCACTCCATTGCGGCCTCGGTAGTCGCGGCGGCAGCGGTAGACGCAGCAGCGGCGGGAACGGCGGGGGCGGCGGCAGCAGCGGGAGCAGCGGCGGCGGCGGGAGCGGCGGCAGCAGCGGGAGCGGCGGCAGCGGCGGCAGAGGGTGTTCTGCCCTTGCCTCTGGCCTTGGCGGGTGGGGCGCAAGCCTTGCCCCCAGCCCGGTGATCAGCCGGCTTGCCAGCTGCCGCACATACATAACAGTGCGGCGCGGCAGTGCACGAGCCGGCCTTGTGACCGGGCTGGCCGCAGCGGAAGCAGTCTCCGCTACGGTCTACCTCCGCGGTGCAACGAACACCGACATGGTGCCCCACTTGGCACCTGTAGCACCGCAGAGGCCTGGGCTCCAGCAACTTGACTTGCGCCGAAGTCCAGCCCACCTTCAGTCGACCGTGGCCCTCTATGGTTTTCGCCGCCGGTACGGGGCAGCTCACAGTGACCGCTCCCAGCCCGGAGCGGTCAAGGCGGATGGCTCCCACGCGCACATCGCCAGCGGGACAACCCCCCGCCTCTGCGACGGCGGCCGCCATGTCCTCGCTTGTGATAGAGTCGTCCAGGCCCATGACGCGCATGTCTACGCGTAAGGTAGGCCTGGACACTCTGGCCTCGTCCGCCTGGAGCGTCGTCCGCAACCTTTCGGCCAAGGCGTCTGCGACGGGGCCGCTAGTTGCCCCCGGGACCTCCAGCATCCGGGCTCCGGTCGCCGTGATTTGGAGCCGCAAGCCATCGGTCACTCCGATTTCGGCGAGGTTTATCGCCGCCTTGGCCTTCGCGAGTACCGCCCCGTACGTTACGCCCCTTTTTTCAGCCTCTGGCTGCAGCGTAATGACCACTGCAGCCGACTTCGAGGCGCGGAGCTTGGCCGCGAGGCTCTTGGCCTTGCGGCGCTCCCGCTGCCGCTGCCGCTTTTTGGCGGTCCTGGCCGCTTTGGCCGCCTTCTTTTTCTCCCCGGCGACTTGCCAGCCGGGCTCAGCCGGAGTGTCGGCAGTCGGGGGAGAAGGGGGAGGCGGCGGGGGACGTTGTGCAGCCGCACTGGCCGCGGGTGCCCCAGCCGCTCTCCGCTGCTGCGCCGCTTTTCCCTTTTTGGGCGGCGCAGTCTTGGATTTTGCCGGCGTTTCCGGCACAGCGGCGGCGCGCTTCACCGCAGGAGCCGCGGCCACAGCGGCAAAGGTTGCCGCTGGTCCTGCCGAAGACGTCGCCGGGACCGCTCGGCTGGACGCGAGCGGGGGCCGAAGGACCCTGCCTTCCAGCACCGAGAAACGGCGCTGGAGGTCGGTCATGCCCTGCAGTATGGTTTGCAATAGGGAGTCCCGCTCCCTCGGCTCCTCCGTGCGGGGCGCATCCTCCCTAGGCTCTTCCCCTCGGGGTGCATTCCCCCGGAGCTTGGCCAGCTCCGCGCGGAGCTCGGCGTTCTCCTTTTGGAGGGCCTCCATGGCCGCAGTTAGGCGGGCTAGGTTCGCCCGCATTGCGGCCATGTCGGCCTCCTCCGCCGCCGCCATTATCGAGGCGGTGGCCTCCGCGATGGCCGCGTCCTTGGACCCCTTCTTGCGCTTGAGGGCCACCATCGCCAACGCCTCCCCCACCACCTTTGCCAGCCCGGCCGCTCGCTCCTCCTTGGAGCTCCTCGCGGCGGCTGGCTCATCCCTCGGAGCCTGCACTGCAGCCGCTCCGGGGTGACGCCCCTCCAAGGCGAGCCTTTCGGCTCGCCGCGCAGCTTCCTGCGCGGGGAGCTTGCGCCCCCCTCCTCCTGCTCGGCCCGCACCCCGCCTACTGGTGGGGATTTTAGGGGCCGGAGCCGTAACCTCGCTGTCGGAGGACGACGAGGCGCCCTCCGACATCGTCCGCTTGCGGTTGCGGCTCTCCCTTCCGCGCTTCTGGCTCCTTGAGTCCGAGCTCTCCAAGCTCGAGCTCCCCGAGCTCGAGACCGTGCCGGCGTCGGTTTCCGACCGCGCCTCATCCTCCTTCCCGTCGGTGTTAGTTTTATTTGGTGTGAATTTGCTCATAATAGATCCCACGAGTGTGGGGGATTTAAAAGGTACACCCAGGGTAACCCCCTGTCCCTGGGCAAGTGTACATTTGTAACCCAACCAGAGGGTCCACCGGTTCCCTGGCTGGGGGTGCGCTAGAGACTGATGCGCCGTCCACAAATAGACGACACTACTCCTCAGCCATTCGTACCTTCGCCACGCACCAGAACTTGGTATTAGAGGTAATTTTTTATAGAGGTTGTCTTCCTCGCGGCCCGGGCGGTTAAGCCAAGGCCCTCGACCCCCGTCGAAAGTCAGAGACATGACCGTAACAGACTACGGGGCTACGAGATCAACGGGGGCAGCTAGGGATGACGACCCCCAGCTGCCTGCTCTGCGGCAGGGTGAGTGCACGCAGAGCCCGTTCCCCGACTCCAACACACACTGCCCTCTGCTATTCAGAGGGACAGGTGGTGGAGTCCTCCGCGACAGAATATTGGCAAGTGGGCAACGAGACCCCACAGGCACAACGTACCCAATGACGAGTCGTTGCCCACCTCCCAGGGTGCACCGTCCCTCGGACTGGTCTTCGCCCCGGAAGAATCCATAAGCGAACTCCAGCCCTCGGGCACACGTGGAGGTTTTCTGTCCAAGCACCCCATGGCAAGCAATACTGACTATGATAGTACACGTATTATTTATTTTTTCTCTTAAACTAAAAATACCGAGGACAAAGTGCGTTGAAGTTTTGCGTGACGTCACGCTTAGGTACAATTTTTACTTAATTCCGACGTCATCAGACGACTCCAAAATTTTGATGCTCTTTATCATTGTATTTTTTTAGTAATTCGATTAAGAGAAAAGTAAGTATGTGTCTAGTACTTTTGGACGATCTAAGGGACGGACTAAAAAGAATGCCGTTTTTTTATGTAGTCGTCGGGACGGACTAAAAAGAACGCCTTCTTTTTATGTAGTCGTCATTCGTCTCTGAGATGGCAATGCATCATGGCCTCTGGTATGATAGATGTCGACAGTCAGCGATGACAACGTGGGCCATGAAATTATTATCTATCGATTCATATAACAAACTAGCTTTTTCCCGCGATGTCGTCCGCTTGGAATAATAGTTCCCGTTCCTGGGGGATTTCCGGGATGAAAACTATCCTATGTCCTTTCTCGGGTCCCAGACTATATATGTACTAAATTTGATTCAAATCGGCTAAGTGGTTTAGGCGCGAAGAAAAGACAGACAGACAAACAGACAGAAAGACAGACAGACAGAGTTACTTTCGCATTTATAATATTAGTATGGATATTAGTATGGATAATCAAAACTGTAGGTACTTCAATAAACCCAGATAAACCAAAAACATTATAAAACGATGACGCAGCAAGCAATTATAGAGACTTGATATCAGGATATCCGAAACAGAATGACAGAATACAACGTAGGAATAATATGCGCTTATATTACGCGAAGGGTTCCTTGATATTCGTCGACAGAACGTCACTAGAGGCACACATCATCTGTCGGCTCCGTGACGTCAGCGTTACGTCACATTTGCAAGATTATTAAGCTTTATTTATAACTAGCGAGCCGCCTTTACTTCACACGTGTAAAGCTTTGAAATTCTCAGCTTTCTTTACTATAATATGCACATGTTATGCACCTAAACCTTCTTCATGAATTACCTTGACTACTAGCACAATATACCATGAAAATAATATCTAGAGTTTATCTTAAATAGATAGGCAGAAAGTCGTCAATGGCTCAGTAGTTAAGACGCTTGCCTCCCAAGTAAGAGGTTGTACGGTAGAATTCAGACAGTTATCAATGTCGCTTTTTCAAATCACACGTAAATCAGTGTTAAATCATTTATTTCCCATAGATCATTTTAAAAACACTTTTTTTTTTTGGAGAGTGGGAAATCATCCAATGACTGCTCCCGTCCTGGGTGCGACGGGAGGGCGTGTCAGACTCTTACTGACTAAAACCCACTCATGTTCCTTCGATTGCCCTTTATGTTCCGAGGTCACGGTAACTATTATAAACATTCCGCAACCCCGGCAGGCGTTGGCCCTGTTGGGCCCCTTCCTGTGCTGACTCCTTCTCTTTGAGGCGCGCGTGGAACAAAACGCGCCGTCTACGCGGTCCTGGTCCTAGCCGGGCGGCGAGCTACCCATCGCTCGCCATCCGCAGAACCGCGCCTACGGTGGCCGGTAGTCGTCTTGCGACTCTCGACGTCTTCGCCTGGGTCTTAGTCCGGGGCGAGAGGCTCGTCGTTGCCTCTCGCGCGCCGGGCGCGAGAGGTCACCGCCGCCGATCGCCTCTACGAGGACACGTCGATGGTCCGCCCATGCGCGGCATACCTCCTCCGTGTGCTTGACCGTGTCCTCCAGGCGACCGTTACTGCAGTGGTGACACCCAGGCGTTGCTTCCGCCCGAATCCGACACAGGAACCTCCCGAACTGACCATGTCCGGTGAGGACCTGTGTCAAGCGAAACGTGAGAGTGCCATGACGCCTCTCCAGCCACTCCTCAAAGAGGGGTCTTACCGCCGCTATAACGGCGTGCCCAAAAACACTTTAGATCGTCATTTACAAAGACAAATAATAATAATTTCAGTCGTTACAGGGACGAAAACCAAAAAGTCCAGAAAGCCAGGGCAGTCGCTTCTTGTAAATCACTGGTATCCAGCTGAATCTGGATAGGTTGGAAGCCGACCCTAGCAAAGAAGGGAAGGGAAAAGACTAGGGAAGAAAGAAAAGAAAAAAGAAAAGAGAATGAGGTAGACAGACAGTAGAGGGGTGACTTTTTTATAATACTAGCTATACACCACGGCGTCATGTCACGTAAGTTACGGCTTTATTTGCTGCTCTGTTTCCATGGGTCACACCGGGATGTTACGTATATTGTCGAATTGCCAGATTTAAATAGCAGTGGGCGGGGCACATAGCCCGTCAAATTGACAGCCGCTGGGGTGGAAAGGCTCTAGAGTGGCGACCGCGTATCGTAAAACGCTGCGTGGGCAGGCCTCCCACAAGATGGACTGACGATCTTGTCAAAATTGGCCCCGTTGGATGTCGTTGGCGCAGGATCGATCGTTATAGATTTTTTGGATGAGGCCTTCGTCCAACATTGGACATCTGTCGGCTGATGTTGATAGCTGGGCACTGACCTCTCTTAGCGTAAGCAAGAACCACCGATGCGATCAATATATCAAACCGTACCTGTCTTGACTGAACCATATTAAAAGGGCATTTTAGAAACTGCAAAACATTTCAGGAGGCAATAATGTCAGTGATACTCGGCCCGAATCAGTAATAAAATGGTAATTGAACACTGGTAGTTATTTTGTTAGAAAAATATTATTGATATCGTTTCGTATATGATTATTTACCAGGTATCGTTTTTTATATGATTATTTTCATTTTTTATAACAAATTCCGAAAAAGTTTTGTTTCAGTTTCCGTTTCAAAATACTCCTTGTGTTTTTAAAATTGGAACAGTATTTTCGGGTCAGAGCCCATTCGTCTCCTAAGATTCGCACCCTGTGCCCATTCGTCCCCTGGAACTTTTGAGGGGCCTATTCGTCCCCTGAAGAATATTTATTTTAATTCATTCTTCTAATATAAGCACATGTATATGTGTATACTGCAGCTTGGTAGTCCTGGTACGGTCGCGCAGAAAAGGGTAAAATTAAAATATAATAATTCCTTAAATATCATGTTTAAGTATTTCAAATAAGATTAAGTTTAATAAAATGCCTCTAGGCTCTAGGCATTAAGTCAGTCTTCAAAATAATAAATCGATTCGTCTATCGATCGTTTTCTATTTACCACTTCACGTTACTGCGCGCCTAGTACTTTGGATTGATTAAGGTGATCTTGTGAGAAAATTAAAAATAAAGTGAATTTTAGATTTTCGTACATGACTACTTCACGTTACTGCGCGCCTAGTACTTTTGTTCTCTTAAGTTTTCAATCATTAATACCCGTTTTTTTAACAAGCCATTCGTAGAGAGACAATATTACATCATAGCCTATCGACATATATTATTATCATGACGGATTATCATTCATCATAGCTCTTTTTTCAATGATCTGTTATGATTTATTAAATTAAGTGCGTTAATAAACTGTTCATAAGTGTACTATGTTAACCGTTTTTTAGGTAAAATATAGCTATTTTATCTCAGGGGACCAATATGCACCTGAATAGGTGCCGAATCTTTAACTTATATTGTGTATATATTAGAGGAGACGAATGGGTACCTTAAAAATAATATTTTTTATTAAAATATTAATTGGTCCCCTACCAGGAGACCAATGGGCACCTATATAGGGGCCGAATCCACAACTTTTATGCTGGGGGACAAATCTTGGGGGACGAATGGGCTCTGACCCGTATTTTCTGTTATTACAAACAAACTCTTTACCTTCCAATTGTCGGGATGAAATTACTGTTTCCTTTCATAACAATTATAGTGCGGATATTTTTATCATCTCCAATTATATAAATGAACATTCGAATAATAAGCTTTTCTTCTCTTAATTCTAGTATAGCCGACACTAAATATAGATTGAGGTTTTCATTTAAGTTCCGTCAGTGATGTAGAAGCTATAAGCCCATAACGAGGCATAGCATATTCATACGAAACAAGACCTTATAGTACACAGTTACCCATTTTAGATATAGTTGTCCAATTCAAGTCAAATATTCAAACTTGATGTGTCGCTTCAACTATCACCAAGATGAGAACTAACCGTTCTGTTTTGGGAACAAAGGTAGTAACATAGCTGATACTTCGAATTCTCGAAACATACTCGATGAATTTTGACTTGGTCGCTTGGATGGGTAAAATAATTACTTAGGAGTTACGCTAAAGTCATGTATCGTAGGCTCTAGTGGCCCTGGTTTTTTGAACACAACTTTTTGTCATTTTCTCATAATTATCTAATTCTATAAAATTTATTCTCTTTACAAAAAACGACCGACTACAGGTCGCATACATTCAGTTGTTGACAGTTACTGTCCACAGATTTTCGCTTCCACATTACTCTTTACGAACTACGAACAGCTTAACTGTTGCGCGACAAATATGACTAGCTTACCCCTTTGGGCTGTTGCTTCGACTGGCTATTTCGATAACTCTGGCTGGTTCTTACTTCGTAAATTAAATCCTTCAAAGAGACAAAGCATAGACCTCTCTTCCTCACATTGTACCAATACTTAATTTTTTTTAGCGCCAGTAAGTTAGTAGGTGGAGTTTCTGAGCAATTGACGTAACTGAGTCGGAACTGGCAAACAAACGGCAGGCATGCATATATACGTACGCAGCTGTGAGAGGTTGCAATTATATTAATTGCACCAAATCTGCATCTACACTACAATTTTGCAAAACGCTGCCGTTCTGCTTGGAACCACAGACAACAATTTCACTTTAAGTTCAAACAACACAATAAAATATTTCAAACTCTTCCGTGTATAATAAATTATTTCAAATTCTCAGATTACAAACACGTGTACCACGAACAGATGTAATTATAAGAAAACATCATAATCCCATATAACGTATTCAAATCTAAAGTAATTATTTTACAGTTCCCCTTAGCGATGATACAAGTAGGCATAGGGGCATTAAGACGCTTACATTCAAGTATATTAATAATATTACTATCGTGCTGCCAATCACGGTAGGGTGCCGATATTCTCGAGAACGCGCTAAATTTCAAGTTACGGAGTTAGACAGAGTTACGTAGTATATATAGCAATATATACCCCGTTGTAGTGGATTGTAGCAGGTTTAGTAAATTATATTTGAGTTCCTCTCGTCTACTTGCGAAATATTTGAGTTATTGAAGCTTCTAGACTATGTTTTAAAGCCTTATCGCTTTATTAAATATTTGAGTAGAAAATGATGTAAGTGAAAGTATATAATATTTTGTCGGGTTATTAAATAAAAGAAGTACTTTGGTACGAAATAGGTTTGATGAAGTTTGTTTTACTTACTTGCGAGTCGGGCGAGATGAAGATATTTATCTTAGTTTTTTTTATGAAACAAAATGATTAGGTGGTGTCTGCGGGAACTTGTAAGAAGACGGAGAATAAATAACTTCGTGTACCCGAATGATGCAACCTTTCTACATACCTAATTGATCATCTCATTGACCTTTTCTTAACCATATTAATGCCTGAGCACACAACGTTTTTTAAACGCGCCGTCGTTGTGCGTTTTTTACACTACTGTATTTTTACACCCGCGCTTTAGCATAGCGTTTGAATCAATTCAAACAAACAACCAACTGCTGTCGTATAAAAGCGCACCGATGACACGCGTTTCTAAAACGCGCGTCGATTAAGCGTTTGAAAAAGTAGTGTGTTTACCTTTAGGGTCCAGCCTATCTGGATCGAATGACAACCAGGACCAACTGTTCAGCCAGATAATAAAAAAGAAAATCATTTTTAACCCAAGACTTTATTTGACAATTGTTTGTTACTAAATATTCAATAGATTTGGCTCTTGTAGACATCAATAGAAATATACAATTGCAATTTTTTTATGTTTTGTTATCACTGTGCCTATTCATTGAGCACATGTGTTTGAGAAAAATAGTTGAGAAAAATAGTTCATAAGTTTGTCAATAGATGGCGTTGTGCATTTTCGGTCATTTTGTGAATCGCGGTGTCAAGATTTTCCGCCGTAGAACTAGGGTCGCGATAGTAATTTAAGTTTTTTGGAGTTTGTTGATTACACGGTATATTATGTAAATGAGTGTTTCATTAACCTCACCCTGCGTGCGTGTAAAGTTGCGACAGTTTAACTGTGAAAGTTGTGGTCGCCTAGTAATCGGGTGATCATATGGTCCTTCGAGCCGGATCCGATATATCCGGAGGTGTTGTGAACTTTTTGTGTTATCAACCTTGGTCGGGCAAGTGGATCGCTTGCGATAACTGACCAAGATCTTAGCATCAGTGCTTTGCTAAATGCTTGGCACGTGCTAAAGGGATGCAGTGCAGTGCTTAATGGATGCAGTGCAGTACTAGTGGCAGCCGTATCAGTGCCAGTGCAGTGGTGACAGTCAGCAGCAACTTGGGGAACAGCAGCAGCAGCGCGAAGGCGGGCTACTGCAGACGGTGCCGGGTGAACGACATCGTCAGGAATCAGCAGCAGGGTGACCTCTTGTGACCAAGAGGAGGTGCGGGACGTGCGTGACGTAACGCTACGTCAAATCTTATCAGTGGATGACTCTTGAGGTGGTATCAAACGAAGTCAAAAACCGTGAGTGACCTTTCAATAATAACTTGGTGCAATTTGTGATTTGGAACTTTAAATTTAGTAGTAACTTTAGTGGTGTTGTAGAATTTAAAATATTTGTGTGTTTACAAAAGACTTGCAAATTAAATACTGTTGATCTCAAGAATTGATATTCTGTGTATTTTATGTGTAAATAAATAACTTGCTAATTTCAAGTTATTGGGCCGTTATCTAATTATAATTACTTAGTCGTTTGTTGTATTCGCAATATAAAATAATTATGGAGTCGTTAAGTAACAAGTTAGAAGAAAATTGTTTAAGAATAGAAAAAGCTTATAGTAACTTTAAAAAATCACCGAAAGATCGAATAACTCGTCCGTATGTTAAAGTTAGATTGGAAAGTTTAGATAAATTATGGCAACAATTATCAGAAAGTCATAGTCAATTGTATGAAGAATACGATCCGAAGGAATTAAAGTCATGTAGTTATATTAAAAACGATTGTTATGATCAGGCCGAAGAGATTTACATTCAATATAAAACTGAGTTAGAAACTATTTTAGAGTCATTTGAAATTAAACATGAAAGTCAACTTGAATATCCTAAACGTTTAACTAGTAATGTTAAACAGTGTCAAGTTAAATTACCAAAAATTGTGATCCCAACATTTTCGGGAAAATATACCGAGTGGGTAACCTTTAGAGATTTGTTTTTATCGCTCATTCATCAAAATACGTCTATAGATAACGTTCAGCGGATGCAATATTTAAAAGGGTATTTATCTGGAGAAGCTGAACAGTTACTTAGACATATTCCTATATCGGATACAAATTATGAACGGTGTTGGGAACAACTTAACGCGCGGTATAACAACAAAAGATACTTGTCACATTACATCTTGAAAAGGTTACTCAGTCAAAGAAATCTTAGTAACGAATCGGCTGTTGGTCTTAAAGAATTATTAGATAACACTCACGATTGTTTAAATGCCTTGGCGAATCTGGATATCGATGTTAGTAAATGGGACCTCATCGTTGTTCATATAATATCGTTAAAGTTGGACCCGGAGTCTCGAAAACAATGGGAATTATATGTTACTAGTGACCAATCGGGCAGCGATGAGATTCCAACTTTCGAGCAATTTAAAAAGTTTTTAACAAGCCGTTATCGCGCTTTGGAATTTTTAAGCGCGGGCTCTAATTCGAATAGAAGTAAAACCGATACGCCAAGAGCTTTCCATGCGACTGCTAATACCACAGTAGAATGTAAATGCTGTAAAGAAAACCACAAAATTATACATTGTAAGAAATTTGTAAAAATGGATGAAAATACCAAAAGGGAATTTGTTAAACAAAACAGTTTATGTTTTAACTGTTTAGGGTCCAACCATTCGTCCAAGCAGTGTTTGAGTTCAGCCGTATGCCGTATTTGCCGACGTAAACATCATTCTTTGATTCATCCCACGGGTCTAGTTCAAACCGGTGATAGTTCAGATAATAAAAACAGTAACTTACCTCTAAATGAGAATGAGAGAGACGTGACGCAAAATGTAAAACCATCCGGATCGACTAGCTCGGACACAGTAGCAACGTTCTTCTCAACTAACCACGTACCTAGAACAAATCAAGTTTTGTTGGCCACGGTTTTAGTTAACGCTACAGCCAAAAACGGTAGCTATCACACTATAAGGGCATTGTTAGATCAAGGTTCTCAAACCTCATTTGTAACAGAAGCAACGGCGCAATATTTTTTTTTTTTTTTTTTTTTTTTTTTTTTTTGGTGAGTGGGAAATCATCCAATGACTGCTCCCGTCCTGGGTGCGACGGGAGGGCGTGTCAGACTCTTACTGACTAAAACCCACTCATGTTCCTTCGATTGCCCTTTATGTTCCAGGGTCACGGTAACCACTATAAACATTCCGCAACCCCGGCAGGCGTTGGCCCTGTTGGGCCCCTTCCTGTGCTGACTCCTTCTCTTTGAGGCGCGCGTGGAACAAAACGCGCCGTCTACGCGGTCCTGGTCCTAGCCGGGCGGCGAGCTACCCATAGCTCGCCATCCGCAGAACCGCGCCTACGGTGGCCGGTAACGGCGCAATATTTAGGCCTCAAGAAGACTCCAGTACGGGGACACATCTCTGGTTTGGAAGGAAATAACAAAATTATATCGAAGTTTATGGTGGAAGTTAATTTGAAGTCTATACACAACCCAAACATACAGCATAATGTCGCCGCATATATATTGAAATCTATAACTACTTTTATGCCTGGAAAACAAGTTGTACCTGTAGATTGGGTATGTGACTTCCCATTAGCTGATCCACATTATCACACACCAAACAGAATTGACATGTTGCTGGGAGCAGAGGTCTATGGGCAAATTATTCAAGAAGGGGTTAGGAAGGGACCTCAGGGCAATTTAGTTGCGCAATCTACTTCATTTGGGTGGATTTTATCGGGTGTGGTGGACAAATCACATCAACCAAATGACAGTGTATTGGTTATGCATTCTCATGTTGAAGAAGAAGACCTAATGAAGAGGTTTTGGGAACTAGAGGACAGCACGATGAACGAAACTCACATATTGTCAGAGGAAGAAAAACAATGTGAACGTTTCTTTGCTCAAACAACGCGAAGGGATAGTGACGGGCGCTATATAGTACGGTTGCCTTTTAAAAAGCAAGATGCGATGCCTAACGTAGCCAACTCGAAAAAGATAGCTGAAAAAAGGTTAGCGTCATTAGCCACAAGATTAAATAAAAATACAGAAATGAAAGTCAAGTATCAAGAAGTATTGCAAGAATACTCAATGCTGGGTCACATGGAAAAAGTGCCTGAAAAAGAAAGTTCAAAGGGGATTTACTTACCTCATTTTGCAGTGGTGAGGGAGGATAAAGATACCACGCAAGTGAGAATTGTATTCGATGCATCTTGTAAAGGGGAAAACGGTGTTTCTTTAAATGATTTATTATTGATAGGCCCTACCTTACAACCAACGTTAAGACATATATTAATGAAGTGGAGAACGTACCCAATATGTTTATCGGCAGACATAGTGAAGATGTATCGCCAAATCAAAGTCGACGAGCGCGACGTGGACTTCCAAAGAATTCTGTGGAAGGGAGATGAAGATCGTCAAGTTCAAGAATTCCGTTTATTGAGGGTTACCTTTGGAACAGCATGCGCCCCATACCTTGCTGTGAAAGTACTTCAGCAGGTAGCCATTGATGAGCAGGAAAAATATCCGGAGGCTGCTGGTAGGGTCAAAGAACATTATTATATGGATGATTTACTCACAGGTGTTGATACTGTTGAGGAAGGGCTCAAGCTATATTCTGAAATGAATAATTTAGTAGAAAAAGGAGGGTTTACGTTACAAAAGTGGTCAAGCAATAGTGAGGAATTGTTAAGAAGTTTAAATACTAAAGATAAAGCAACTGCAGAAGAAGGAAGAAAAATAAAAATAGATGATGTTATGAAATTACTAGGACTTACCTGGGATCGAACAGTAGACGCGTTCCGCTACTCGGTGACACTGTCACCTACGAAGAAACCTGTAACAAAAAGAATAATTATATCGGACATATCACGTTTATTTGATCCACTTGGATGGGTTTCACCAAGCGTCATAATTGCAAAAATTATCATTCAAAAGCTATGGTTATCTGGTATAGGCTGGGACGATGAAGTACCCGAAACAATATTAAAAGAATGGCTTACTTACCGCGATGAATTGTGTCAGTTGTCGGAGTTACGAATACCTCGCTGGATTAAAACAAAGCGTAATAACGCACTCATTGAATTGCATGGGTTCAGCGATGCGTCCAAAGTGGCCTATGCCGCCGTTATTTATCTTCGGTCAATCGACGACCAGGGTCAAGTATCTGTTAACTTAATAACATCTAGAACTAAAGTAGCGCCCATCAAACAAGTATCGATTCCACGGTTGGAACTCTGCGGAGCAGTTCTGTTGAGTAGGTTGTTGGTCGAGGTAGCTCACACGTTAAATATTCCGAAGAAGAACATACATGCTTGGAGCGATTCGACTGTCGTGCTGGCGTGGATCAATAGTCATCCAAACCGATGGCAAACATTCGTAGCGAATAGGGTTTCAGAAATTTTAACTACTTTGGACGCACATCAGTGGTCTCATGTACGGTCCGGTGTAAACCCAGCTGATTATGCGTCAAGAGGTCTCAACCCGTCTGATCTCAAGAAACAAACAACATGGTTTGATGGTCCTGAATTTTTACATTCGGAAAAAATAGTTTATAACAAACCTAAAGACGTAGACACAGATTTAGAATCCATAAAAAGGGTACACTTCTCGAGCACTGAAACAGATTTGTGGGAGCGGTTTTCAACCTTAACTAAATTATTAAGAGTCGTTGCGTTTTGTCGACGTATGTGGATTAAACGAAACAAAGAACAAGCAATAGGTATAGGGTTATCTGTGCAAGAATTGACTGACGCATTGGAAATTTGTATAAAAAAGTGTCAAATAGAAGGTTTTGGAGAAGAAATAGAAAATATATCCAAGTATGGTAATTCAGCTAAGTTGAAAGGATCGTTAAAGTCATTAAATCCGTTCATAGATGGAAATAAAATATTAAGAGTTGGAGGTAGATTGCAGAAGTCGGAACTAAGTGAAAATAGGAAACACCCAATACTATTGCCTAAAAAGTCAAACTTGACCCATCTAATTGTAGCAGATGCTCATCATAAAACCTTGCACGGGGGCCCTCAACTCATGCTAGCATATTTGAGGACGAAATACTGGATTTTGGGGGCCAAGGAGCTAGTCAAAGCATGTGTTCACAAATGCGTTAAGTGTGTTAGGCAGTCAGCAGTGATAGCCAAACAATTAATGGGACAACTACCCGCGGCGAGGGTAACGCCTGCCAAACCATTCAAGCACACTGGGGTCGACTATGCGGGACCCATAAACATAAGAACCTCGAAGGGTCGAGGTCATCATGCCTACAAAGGTTACATTTGTTTGTTTATTTGTATGGCTACAAAGGCGGTGCACATCGAAGCTGTTAGCGACCTGACAACGCAGGGTTTTTTAGCAGCATACCGAAGATTTGTAGCGCGTAGAGGATATTGCTCTGATATCTGGTCAGACAACGGGACCAATTTTGTAGGGGCCTCAAAGGAACTAAACAAATTATTTACCGCCGAGCAATCGAGTTTTAAAAATGAGTTAGCTGACAGTTTAGCGTCTCAAGGCACCAAGTGGCATTTCATACCTCCATACGCGCCCAATTTCGGTGGCCTTTGGGAAGCTGGAATCAAATCTGTCAAGTTTCACCTTCGGCGAGTAATTGGGGAATCGACGCTTACTTACGAAGAGTTGTCGACAGTCCTGGCCCAAATAGAGGCCTGTCTCAACTCGCGGCCATTGTCGAGGTTGGATAGTAGTGATCCGGATGGTTTAGAGGCATTGACACCGGGTCATTTTCTTGTGGGCGAGCCTTTAGTGGCCGTTCCAGACTATAGTTTTGAATCAGCCAACATAAATAGCTTGCGTCGATGGCAGATGACTCAAAGAATGACGCAGAGTTTTTGGCGACGTTGGTCGCAAGAATATTTGTCTATGTTTTTAAACCGGTACAAGTGGAATAGACAGGCACCGGAGCCTAGGATAGGAGAATTAGTGTTGATCAAGGAGGACGATTTGCCCCCCTCCAAATGGCTGCTTGGCCGTGTGGTGGAAAAGCACCCTGGGTCTGATGGTATCACTCGTGTTGTATCTGTGCGTACACGAGATAATATAGTGAAGAGATGTATCTCTAAAATTTGCACCTTGCCTGTCATGTCCACATCCCCGTAATTAAAATTTAAGTATATTGTTCAGTAGTTTAAATATTAAAAGAAAACTGTGTCATTTAATGTTTGTTTAATGTGCTATCGTGTCGTCTCACGGTGGGCGGAACTATTTACAGTATTTTTAAGGTCAAATGTTTGAATTTGCCCTTGGTGGGCGGAATGTTTGAGAAAAATAGTTCATAAGTTTGTCAATAGATGGCGTTGTGCATTTTCGGTCATTTTGTGAATCGCGGTGTCAAGATTTTCCGCCGTAGAACTAGGGTCGCGATAGTAATTTAAGTTTTTTGGAGTTTGTTGATTACACGGTATATTATGTAAATGAGTGTTTCATTAACCTCACCCTGCGTGCGTGTAAAGTTGCGACAGTTTAACTGTGAAAGTTGTGGTCGCCTAGTAATCGGGTGATCAACATGAAAACATTATTTATCAGTTGATTTTTCTTTTGTTAAATATTTTTTTAATACTTTCGCTTTTTCAAAAAACTATTGTTATTCGTTAAAAAAAAATTGGGTTAAACATTTGCTGTCAGTCCGTCCGTCCGTCTATCTGTCAGTGGACTGTATGTCATGAGACGTTTAATAATGTATATTACAAACGTTTGATAATGTAAATTACATCAAATATTATTTAAATAATTTTCTACGTATTCGTTGTTTTTTGGTTGTATCACGGGACCTTCCGTGTGCCTTTTGAATAGACCATCACCACCACCCATGACATTTTTCATGGATGTTCATATTCCTCTAAAATAGTGATTTAAATAAATAACTTCTCTACATAAAAAAAACCGCCTCCAATCAAAAGTTTTTAAGATGTTCCATCATCTATTTTCAAATGCGGTTTTCTTTTTGTAAAAACTTTTGTAACAACTATTAAGCCAAACGATTAAACAACCTAATCCGGACAACTGATAACCAAAACTATGTTTATTACATTATTATATTACGAATAGTACCGGGTATCTACGGCCGTCCGCCGGGACCGTTCCGATACTGATATACGCAGTTACGTACAGTCCGTTCCATAACTTGCGGTCCCCCGGCTACGTTTGGTGGTCTATTACAATTATGTTGCTACGATTACTTATTGGTCCAATTTCGGAGGGTTCCGCTTCCCTTTTTTCTCGTTTGTTTACAGGAAAAAGATTGATTGATTGGACGTTTCATTTGGCGGCTTGATTGGTTTAATATGTTTTTCGAATGGACAGTGAAGCTTATCGGGTCATTGTTCCTTTGTCCGCGTCCAAAAACTATAACAGAACTATTAATAGGACGAAATAAATAAACATTGTTAAATTTATTTATTTATTAAAACTTTATGCACAAAGAAAAACATTGCACAATGGCGGACTTAATGCCTTAGGCATTTACTACCAGTCTACCTTAGGGTAATGCAGAGACAAAACATGGTAGGTGCAAAGATATTAAAGTAAAAAAAAGATATGAATTATTATAATAAATACATAAATACATACATACAAAATATAAACAGTAGAGAGAGATAAAAATTCTAGATAGAGAAAAGAATAAATCACATGTGGGATGAATCTGCCAATTACTTGCGTAAGTATTCGCGAGCCTTTTTGAATGTGTATAGACTGGTCAACGTCCTGATATACTGAGGAAGTTCATTTCAAAGGAAAACCACCTGAACAAGAAATGAAGAATTGAGAAAACCAGAGCGGTGAGAAGGACATCGTAGAAGACAATTATAAAAAAAAACTTTAAGCTTTTTATGTGGTAAATTAAGCTTGAGTTGTGGGTTGAAAAGTGATAAATTTTAATTCATATTATTTTCTAAGTTTATCTGGAAAGTCCCTAATATCCTGCTCCTCGGAAAGCACGTTCAACTGTTACTCCCGGTTGTCATTCATAAATTTTTAGCAGTCGTTACGTCAAAGCCAGAAAGCCTGACAATCAGCGGAAATAAGGGGTGTCGCGTTTCTCAGAATGAGCAGGGGATACACATTAGGTCGTGCCATCGATCGTTTATCGGACCGACAAAAGTGTCGGATGCATATTGGAATATGTATTTGAATAGCGCCATTCACATTGGGGCAACACGATAAAACTATCGGAGACGACACTTTTACCGGACGTTCAGCCACAATTTGTATCGAATCGGCTGCATTGTCGTACTCGCAAGTATAAGTCGGGTTGGCCGCTTCTAGTGTGAACAGCAACACCCGGCAACACGGGTCAACAGTAAAACTGTCGGTCCGACCTAAATGTGAACTAGTTCTATTTAACTGAGTTGTGGAAGTCGTTCCACATAAAACATTGATATTCAGCAAAATCTGGTTAGATTTTGAAGTCGACTATAAGATAATTAAAATCTTTATGACGTCAACTGACCACAAAAGAACTCTATCTGCTAACCTTCTTTTTGTCCAATCAACTGTCAGCGGGCTGTTTATCAGGAACTGCTTAACAGCTCTGTTATTAGAGCTATTTTTTAATTATAGATCCGCTATGGCAACAAACAATAACAACACAAGAGTTGTAATTAATTCGGTGTTCTCTTCTTGACTTGAATATTATATACTAGGACGGTTTTAAGTTCGATTATGGTTCCTTGAACACCGAGTTGTAATAAACATTCTGTAAGTATATACTTTTATTATTCTGCGGAAATTGAGGCGTCTCACGCAAAAAGACGCCATGTTTGAGTTTCGGCGTGTTTGTCTTCAATTCCGGTACGGTAAAATTTTTATTTCTAAATTGTGTCGATCGAGTTTAGTTCGGCTCGACGTCGGAGCGTGAAAACGGAGAATCCCAATCTCTCTTTCACATTACTCCACCTTTTGTACACTGCGAATTTACATAAAGAGCCTCACTCGGTCCTTTGGGTACCTTTCCGGGTTTTCCATTTTGTGCTTGAATGCGACGTAGCGGCCGGGTCCTAACTATAGCTTGAATCTGGCAAAGCGGCCGCCTCGTTTTATTTCGATCGAACCACAAAAAGGGTTAGGTTTTTTGATGGCTGACTGTACATTTTTTGGTAATTGGAAACTATTCCTTTTATGAGGGTACTTTCGAGACCTCGGTATTGTAACCTTAGGATATTTTAACGTTTAATGGTATATTGAAAACTCTTTATCAGCTTGCGGGCTGGATTTAAAAGGTTTCCCATTGAAATTATTTAGCGCTTTAGTTACTGTCGAGATTTTATTTTTCTTTTCAATACCGTCTTATAGTTGAGCAACCTTTACAACTACCAATGAAAAACGACCGAGACTCAGCCGACGTAATCTCCGTTTCCCGCGACACTATCACAGAACCAAGACATAAAGAAAAAGTGACGAAAAGTTCAAGAACACGTTCTATTACCCAGCTGAACTATTCTCACCTCCTCGCCTCGCCCGTTCGTCTCATAAAGTAGGAAAATCGTCCGCGGCGGGCGATCAGCGAAAGTAATCTTCGCAAACATTCTACCTCCGGGCGGAAAACAATTTTCACTGATGTATTTTTTTGAGAGGCTCGTGTGTTCCAGCGTTATTCTGTAATACAAGATTGGAGTTTTTTTTTCTTGCCCGTAATTCAAACGGGGCTTACAGGGACTCTTTATGCCAAAAATAGTTCTGATGGTGTACAAACAGTCCGCTGATTCAACGCTGTGATTCTTCATGAGCTAAGCTCGTGACCACATTTCTCTTTCTACATACATACTATTTAGTTAATCCCAATTTTAAACTTAAAATTTTTGAAAGCATTTCTCTGTGATGCGATTACTCAGCTTTAACTTTGCAAATAAGACTGACATATATTTATCAAGAAGATTAAAGGATTATTTGGTAGATTTATTTGTTGAAATCTGATTCATTATTTACCTAATGCAGATGGCAGATGTCTAACGCACGATGTTTGTTTTAATAAGTTTAAGTTTAAACAAGCTCTTCAAGTTTTGAATGGGCGGGCGTATTTATCAAGAAAATTAATAAACAACGCAGAAAAGAATAATGATCATATTTTTCACAATTACACTTCATAAATAAATAGAATAAATTGTCCCTACGGGAGCGCGGTGAGCGTAGGTACTTATTTATAGGATAGGAGCACAGGTGGGTTTTGGGTCTTAGCAAACGTGTTTTACGCTGCCCCGGGGCGCCCTGCCGTGACGCATTGGCGGCCCGAGACCGTTAGATACGACGGCATACATAACTTCCCACCGTAATTATACCTGGTGTTAAACATAAGTTGGGAGTCGGTCAGTCTGTTGTGGTTTAGGCCTTAACTTTGAGGGAATAAGTCTGGCTAGTTATGGCCTAATCTGGTAGCTAGAAAGACGATTATTTGATTCTGTTCTAATTGAGTAAATTTATTATTAATCCATACTAATATTATAAATGGGAAAGTGTGTCTGTCTGTCTGTCCGTCTGTCTGTCTGTCTGTCTGTTTGTCTTTCTTTCACGGCAAAACGGAGCGACGGATTGATGTGATTTTTTAAGTGGAGATAGTTGAAGGGATGGAGAGTAACATAGGCTACTTTTTGTCTCTTTCTAACGCGAGCGAAGCCGCGGGCAGAAGCTAGTTAAATAATAAATTAGTGGTCGATGACTATGTAATATCGAAAGCGAGATAAAAAATGTTATTCTATTGATAGATTATGACTAATACGTTGCGACAAAAATAATTACAATTACGCTTAAAAGGATAACATGGCTGTTACTGATCGTAACTACTTTAATTAAAGGCGCTGGATTAGGTAGCCACAGTTTATTAATATTTAATATCAAAAACATAGAATCCAACCAACGGCACTCAACTAGTTTTACCAACTGTCAGTACTTTAGAATTTAGAACACAAAATGATAATCCAAAAAGGTGATGTGAAGAAGTTCGGTTCGTAACAATGGCTTTTAACACATTCCCGAGTTCGTGTTGATTTTCAAATGATTTCCACAATAAGACGTACCCGCAACATCTTCAAAACGAAATTCTTATAATTTTGTAAAGATAAATTGTAAACGAAACATTCTCATTACTCAGGTAAATTAAATAATATATCAAATGAAATACGCCGTATACGATTATAAAGCAAATATTTACTTTACTCGACTTTCTTGGGTCGAGATATAAAGAATTTCCGACATAAAATGACGGAGATTTTTCCACGTTTTTAACTTGATTAAGTTTAGCAGAGCCATCTTAAAAGGAATCAATTCTCTTTTTGCTACAGTTTGTTTAAAATGTTGCCGGAATTTGTATTGATTTAGAGATTATTTAGAAACTGCGCCAACTTAAGCGGTTTTCGTATTTCAATGAAGAGCTAGTGATTGTAAGGAGGTATTTCCGTAGTTAATGTACCAGTGAAATTCTGTGGTGATCTCAGGTTGTGGTAGAGATGAAACGGATAGTTCTTAGATGGAATATTCCGTGTTATCTCACGTTTGAACTCCTTTGCCAAATAGTCGAAACTTCAGTTGAAATTACGAGTTTATCATCACAACATTACGACTGCTGAAATCTGCAATTTTAATTATTTATACAAGCCATAAATAAAATTGCAGGTTTTAATTTATTTCCAAATTTTGTTCAAAACTCTTCGCTGGACATCTGCACTTCGGTTTGCTCATCAAGTTTTTTTCTTTTACGATAAAAATGAAGCCAGCGTTGGCAGCCATTGTTGTCTTTTTGCTTTTAGTTTATGTTTGCCCAGCGTTCAGGTGTTGACTTAAAAATATTGCAACGGTTTTTAGTGAATGAAACATCGGAAATTGAAATCATTTTCTTGTAACGCGTTTTGTTTAAAGCCCTTTATTTATAGAAGACGCTGACTGTTTGTAGTGATTTGTTTGAAGAAATAAATAAAATTGTTGGGGAAAGGTTGGGTGCTAATGTTGAAATTATTAACCCGGCGGGAGTGTGGTGCGGAAAAATTACATAGAGTATGTGGTGGGGTGTAACATACCCCACGGAACAAAACGTCTTCTATCTAAGTATTTCTCCAAATTATTACAAAATTATTTCTAAGTATTATGAATGAGAATCCCTATAATAAAAAATTCAACATATAAATACATATTTTTAATACTTTTATTACTTACTTAGTAGTTGAACAATTTGAGAACTTTTTGGTGACAAAAATTTACTTGCGTTATTAAAATATTCATAAAATCAACCATAATAATTAAAACAAAATAGAAACTTCTAAATTAACAAAAAATGAAATCTTCTTTCAATTAAAATTAAAAAACACTAATAGAATCAAATGGAATATCTTAGTAAGAGGCCTCGCCGTCAGCACAATTTTTGCAAGAAAATATTGCATGTTCTAGGCACAGTGATTTTCTGCAGCTTGCACAGACATGTTTAGAAATTGAATATTGTCATCCGAATCCCACTCGCTGCTGATCGCTTCAAAGTCATCACACACTGCTTGCGTGTCAGATTCAAGCTCGTGCTCACTGCAATGATCAAATTCTTCGGTAGAACTTGATTCATCTGAAGATTCGGCTAAAACTTCATCAATAATGCTTCTTATACGTCTTTCATCTGCCTCCAGTGCCATTTTTATTCAAAAACTATAAAAAATAAAAGTATAAAAAAAATATAAAACATACGAAAACAATACGCGAACTATGTGGCGGGGTGTGACTTACCCCACGGACGTTTACGCACGTGCACTCCAATCACCAGCCAAGGTAACACTAAAATCACGCCACTATCCCCTTCCGCAACCTCTTACCTCCAGCTACACGAAGCCACGAAATCTAGTTGTTACTAGTTAAAAAAATATACCTAGGTAAACTAGTGCTGGGGTATGCTACACCCCACCACACTCCCGCCGGGTTAATAAGTAAGTATAGCTACATTTAAGGATTTGTCACGCTGGATGCGTTCTGCGGCCTGCGGTCAGGTTAAAGTGAACGCAGCCCGCATCATGTATGAACAACATTGTCGGTATCAATATATTTTGTATAGAATGCGATCTGACCGTGCGTGCACAACCAAAGGACGCATGTTGGGCCGACGGGGCGGCGACCGACAGCGTTGTTCATACATGATGCGGGCTGCGTTCACTTTGACCTGACCGCAGGCCGCAGAACGCATCCAGTGTGACAAATCCTTAAGTAGTCCACAAAGTCTGTAGTTAAAACCAAATTAATAACGGAATTTTAATATTACTTAAAAAAATGTTAATATATATTTACAATGTGCAACGTCTTGAAAGACTATTATACTTTTTAAAGGACGTAAGCATTCTAAAATCAGTAACATTATATGAAAAAAAATAACTCTAAATTCCTTCATTTAGCACCTTGTAAATGCCAGCGAGCAAAGTATTCAAACTTGATCAATACAGATTTAACTACCTGTATTCATACGAACAATGAATTTAATCACAAGTTACCGTTTAATTTTAAATCATAATTCCATTTCATTACGTTACAGTTTTCCACTTTATTAATTTAAGTTAGGACAACATTGTTCTTTTACTAGGTCAGCGCTGGAGCTCGGAATGAATCCGGATCATTGATTTCCCTGGCGCCTGGTAAAACCAAACGTGCCTTTATTTAAATACTGAAGTCTGCTTTGTCGCGGTACTATAGGCGTTCAAATAAAATTGGCTGTATTGCACCCAATATTGGACGAACGGTTATTGCTGCGAATCTGTTAAGCTTATGGCTATTTGAAAGTGGAATGAATTTGTCTTTTGCCGCCAACTTTGGCTTTGAAGGACTTTAACCTTTCAACGACCACGCGACAGCCGGCTGTCGCGCTGCTATTGTCTTTCTTTTGTGTCTCGAATCACTTGTGTTAGAAGGCTTAAAAGAGATAATGATCCCTAAGTTTGTTTCGACATTTCATCTCACAGGTCGGAGTTAGGAAATATTGAACGCGAAAGTTTTAAAAAATATGACGTGTAAAAGCGATTTAACACCGTATGTGCGTTAAAAACAATTTCATTTCAGATGTAGGAGGATCCGTTCGGGGTTGGCTTAGACCAGTTTAAAGGGTTTAGGCGTTTCTTTTTTCACACATTTACTCATCAGATTATTCTCATTATAGCGTTTTTGATTTAGGATTCTGAGTTTGAATTACGAAATCCGCTCGCCATGTTTACATCTTTGTCTATAACTTCTTACAAAAGTTTATGATTTGTTTAAAAAAACCTTACAGGTTTTTGAAAATATCATTACGTGCGGGAGCAATTTATTATAATGTAACTATTTTAAGTCATAGATAAAAAAAGGTCGAGCTGTTGTCTGCTATGTTATACTGTTATAACATAATTAATCCACGTCTTAAACATGTAAGCTACAACAACACGACTCCTTAATTATCTGTCACCAAATCAATGTAGACTTATTATTCATAATTACAAAGTCGGTATTACAGTACACATAACGCTTCTGAATAATTAATAAAGACAGGTATACACGAAAGCCTACATTAATCAACAGCTAAGATTGGTCGGTGGACGTTAGTATTATTATTGGGTATTTCATCAAAATATCATCCTAAACAAACATATGGGCCTAAACAATATACATTATTCAGCGACTAAAGATGACGGAACCCAACAATCAGGCGTTTGACTCCAATATTCGTATAATTTCGTTAACAAGACCCGAAGTTAACTCTGAACCTATAATTATTAAACCACTAGTTAGGGGTAGTTTAGTTTAAAGTTCTGTTTTGATTGCTAGTATTGTGACCAAAAGTAGCCACGGACAAATAGTTTACAAACTAATTGTACTTTAAGCAACAAAGATTGGTTTATTGATTGCGTGGCGCTTAATTATTAAGACGTTAATAATTATTACGACGCCACTGGAAATGGAAGTATCGCTTCTGGTATAATTAAATAATCATAAGCTGCTAGTTATAAGTGTTTCCTGCTACATCGCTTCGTCTATTTTGATACAAACTCTGATTTCTCTGAACTCTGATTATTTCAACTGCGCAAGGGGTCTTGTCTTATGCCCATTTCACACGAGGGCAGAACAGTGAGGCAGAACAGTGGGCAGTACAGAACAGTACTGTCCTGTGCGTTCAAACAGTGGCAGTACGGTACTGCCCACTATTCTGCCTCACTGTTCTGCCCTCGTGTGAAGTGGGCATTAGTGCGCCTTTACTTCATAAATAGAAATAAACTCTGTGCAGTTTCTAGGTTTCGTCTGTGCGTCTAGACTAAAAAAATCTATCTCTTTAATTGTTTAAGATTACAACTTCGTGCAATTATTTGTGTTAGCATAATAAATTAAATTGTTTTCTATATTTAATACTTATATTTTCTTAGTTCGAACAAGCTAGTATAATTTATTAATAATTTTTTTTTTACTTAATTCTAGCTTAGCTGGAATAAGTAAAAAAAAATATTTTTTGTCAAAATCGTGTCAATATTTGAACGTTGTAAGTTTTCACTTCGTCTATGAATAAAATTGATATCAAACGGTAATCGCCTTAAAGGACCACCCACTTATAAGTTTACATTTAATTAATTTACTTAGGTAGAAATTGCTCGCTCCAATGTAACCTCGATAGGAATTCGGTAGAATTAATTGAAACCAATATTTGCTTTACATTTTCGAACCTATTAAAATACTAGATTGATTTTGAATAATGCTTTAAGTATAGTTTATTCAAATTATGAGCCTCAAATTCTAATATCGTTGGTAAAAAATTTATGATATTATAATTTATGAGCAGTTTTAAATACATAGGTGCTTGAGAAATTATTTTTCTATTAGCAAACAAGTGTCACTTAAACTTTTTTAGGCAAAAGTTTATTTAAGAAATTAAATTAAATTTTGTTAGTACAGGCTTTAAGATCACATTTTATATGTAAATATACAAGATTATTTTATAAATAGAATTGAATACCTATGGGTTGCTTTAAGTGAAGTAAGTTTGAGATTAGTGGTCAACCCAACTGCAATTCTGTAATCTTTTAAAATATACCTCCGAGATTTTTGAAGTAAGTTATCATCTCATCCTATGCTAAAGGAATGTTTATAATAGTTATCGTGACCCCGGAACATTAAGGGCAACCGAAGGAACATAAGTGGGTTTTAGTCGCCGCACCCAGGACGGGAGAAGTCATGTGATGGTTTCCCACTCCCCAAAACAAAATCCTATGTTAAAGAGTGATAGCATAAGTCTGCCCTGCATTACTACATAGTATAAAACAAAATCGCTTTCAGGCTGCCCTTATGTATACTTAGATCTTCAAAACTGCGCAACGGATTTTGATGCGGTTTTAAGAGAAAAGCTGGGATTTCTAAAGATTTGTAACAACCGCGTAAAGCTGGGGTGGATTGCGAGCAATATCTGTAATAAAGTTAAAAGGAAAACCAACAGCTAAGACGGCAATCCCACCACACTATTCCCAACCACTGCAACTCCTGAAAGCCAGAATCAACAGTGGAGTCCGCCAGAAAAGCGCCGAGCAATGAAACTCAACGAGTTCCGGAGAAACGATTGAACTGTCTTGGCTCCGTAACGAAATTAACAAAATAAAAACAGCGGAGGAGTAAGAAAAATATGTTTTCCACACTATTAGACTTTATTACTGGAGAATTTGAAATTTTGAAAACTATAAATAACATATATTATTGTAATTTAGAAATAGAAGTTGGATTTAGCTAGTTTTAAGACTCCTACCGAGCCTTTTTTTTTTTGGTGAGTGGGAAATCTCCAATGACTGCTCCCGTCCTGGGTGCGGCGGGAGGGTGTGTCAGACTCTTACTGACTAAAACCCACTCATGTTCCTTCGATTGCTCTCTATGTTCCAGGGTCACGGTAACTCCTACCGAGACTTACATCGCACTCACATAAGTAGGAGGGCGAGATAAATAGACGTTATACTTAGCACGAACTTTGGCTAAGCGCTATACCTGTCCCTGTTACACAACAGTCAAACGTCGAGTGCCCAATAGAGACGAAACACAGCTAAGACAAACTAAGTGCTAAGTAAAGTCTATTTATCTCGCCATAAGTTTACTAAATACTGATCATATAGAGCGAACCATTACTAAGACATTCTACAAAAAAAAAAAAAAAAAGACGGGTTGCACTCCGGGAGTGCCGGCAGAAGTGAAAACTTGATTATAGCTGTCTACTATCCATCCGTCCTACGCTTTTTCGATCAGGTCACGTGTCCTGACGCGAGTTTAAGATTTTATACCCATTACAGAAAAAGTGCTCAACGCCGCTAAAGAAGTTTTCACTTCAAAAACACATTCGCTCATTTATTTACGAGTGTGCCTTTGGCTCGCCTGCCCCAAGCCATTAGCAGGACCACTATATCTCTCTCTCTCTCTATCTACAGCAAGCTTATATTAAGCTGTTTCGCCAAGATTTTCCAACACTATTACTCCACGGGTTAAAATCTAAACTTTGAACTCGGGAAAATTGTACCTTGTATCAGTGTGTGTGAGATTTTTATCGCGCGTTCAATTGTTATCCGTCCTACGCTTTTTCGATCAGGGTCACGTGTCCTGACGCGAGTTTAAGATTTTATACCCATTACAGAAAAAGTGCTCAACGCCGCTAAAGAAGTTTTCACTTCAAAAATGTCGTGATGGCCTAGAGGCACCCGCCTCTCATGCAATAGGTTGAAAAAGTCACATGAGGCAAGTACCAATGTGACTTTTTCAATTCATATATACTTTCTAAAGATTATCTTAGACATCACAGACATCGGTGAAGGAAAACATCGTGAGGGAACCTGGACTTGTAGTGAATATAAGTCCGAAATCGCCAATCCGCCTTGAACAAGCGTGGTGATCAATGCTCGTGGTATTATTATTTTATTTATTACTAGCTGTTCCTCGCGGTTTCACCCGCGTTACGTTAGGTTTTTGGTTACTGCCTCGCTCCCGTGGGACATAGCGTAATATTATATAGCCTATGTTACTCAGGGATAAGGTAGCTATCGAATGGTGAAAGAATTTTTAAAATCGGTCCAGTTGTTTTTGAGCCTATTCATTACAATCAAACAAACAAAGTTTTCCTCTTTATAATATTAGTATAGATTATTCTACTAGCATTGGTAATATCAATCAATTTATCTTAATAATTTAGATATACACAATCTTTAAATGCTTGCCAAACAAAATCCAGCACAATAAGAAACGCAAGATAAAGGTATTTAGTCATGTTTACCGACGATAAAAAGTTTTACATCCATCTAAGGCGGGGTACTCACCGTTATTTATGTTTCTTTTCTAACTTTAATCCTTTTCTTTTTCATTGATAAGAGAGGCTTTAGCGAGTTACAAAGTTTCTAGTACCTAACTGCCTTCAGAGTAAGCTACTTTTTATTATTTCTGAAAGTACCCCTTATAAAGGTAATAACGGTTATTGTCTCAAAAGCTAAGTTTTAAGAGTGTTTTAATCTGAGATTTTTGCTCTTTAGTGAACGCGGCTTTTTATTACGTATCTACTTAACTATCATTTTGTAGAAATTGTTTTAAAGAAGTTATTTATTTATTTACACTTTATGCACAAAATGTATGTACAGAGGCGGACTTAATGCCTTAGGCATTCTCTACCTATACGATATGATGGCAGGTGCAAATATAAAGTAAAAAAAAATGAGTTTTCTACGGAATGTGCTTTAGTTTTTAGAATTTCAAATGATTTTTTTTTCTTGTTTGTATGCTACAAAGATATAAAAACATTTCATTTGAATAGGATTATCCTGATTAAAAATAATAACTTAATAACTCTACTAGCCTGTGGGTGCTCTTTTCATATTGTGAAGACACGAGCATTGATCATCAGCAATTTACGATCTTTTGTTTGTTTGGTTTGTTGTTAAAGACGGAATTGCAGTTTCAGGACATATTTTATTATATTATCCATATTTCCTCATTTTTTTCATTCATCGATGTCAGCTTTAGAAACAAAATTCGTCCACGTGAATGTCTTAAAATAATGAACAAAAAAAGCATAATATGTCGTTATCGAAATTCCATACCTTTAAGTTTGCATAATATATTTACATACAAGCTTGATTTAATAATTGCATCATAACGTGGAAGATAAGAGACAAACTTTCAATTGAATTTTATTTTCCACTGCCAATAAAGAATTTCAAGATCCGTTTCCACCGAAACTAATAAAACGGATCAGAGTATCAATAGCCATTCCGCAACATGAGCTCTAAAATTGAGTCTCGTCCGCTAAGAACTAAAAACCTATCTTGGCCAACATCATAAAAAACCGTATTGCAACGGCTTTACTTACAAAATACTTTTAGAAGCACTCCAAGTTCTTACTAAGAAGGTGCTCTCAAGTTGAGAGTATGTTTAATAGAACCGTTTTTCTACGTTGTCTGTTTTTTATTATTTATGGCTTAGGAGTTTAAGTAACAAGTTGTAAGCTCGCAATCGAGTTTTTCATAGGAATTTTGCGTTTTTGAAGAAATACTTGTGCGTAATAATGCATTTCATAAAGTGACTGTGTCTTCTGAAAATTTCATTCGTCACAAAAGAGTTTCCGTGGGAAATCTTTTAAGTCAATGAGTAGGTAACAAAGACTTCTATAATTAAATCACAATATTCATACTATTCATTTTTGAGGATTTGTATATCTTTGAAGGTCTAACTATATCAGATCTTCATAAAGTATATGAGACTATATCGATACACAATTAGCGTAACAATCAAGAAATAAAGGTTCAAAAAATGCAGTTTTCCCGTCTAAGCACCTGTTTTTTTGAGCTAAGCATTAAGCACCAAATTTCGACCTTATTTTAATTGGTGAATTTCGGGGTCCAAAAATAGGTGCTAAAATGGGAATCACTCACAAAAAACAAAAGAAAAGTTGTTTAACAACAAAAACTTTTCTATAGAACCTCTTAGGAAGAAAGTTAAACTATATTAAAGTCAAGTCTAAGGTCAATCCATTTTAAACAATATAAAGCATCTTTACAACTAATACACACAAAATCAAAAACTAAACGGTTGAGATGTAATGTTTTGTGTAGCGTAACGATATCAACAACGTCAATACGACCCAAAGCCACTCAATATTCTGTTGTGAATATATTTTTGACGTGCATTGTACCGCCCTCATGCCAGCCTCCCGGGAGGGTTGAAGCTGACAGCCTCAACCAAGAGGTAATCCATTAAAGCCGGTGTAAGTCTCTACAATAACATAATATGAACAGTGGCAGCCCTTGAAGTTTACCTACCGTTAATGTTACCTTATTCTTCATTGTATACAATTTTGACGGTGGTTCTACGGTTTGATAGAGGGGGATTTGGTAGCGGTTCCTGTAGGTTTTTTGCAGCGCTCATATTTATAACAATGAAATAATTTGATTGTTTGATTGTTACGCTAATTTCGATCAAGAGTGGAAGGATTCTATTTTTTATTGTTTGCAAAAAATACACAAACAAATTGCGAAACAATAAATTATTTACAGCTTAATGCACAATAACTCGAACAAACTACAGCACTGTACACAACATTCAACGGGAAAATGAAGGAACATGGTTTTCGTCAGTAAAAGCAGTTATTTGATGATTTCACCCGAAACACGATTATTTTCCATCATTTTTATAGCCCAAAGACTCCAAAAATAACATAATCTTTATCGTAAGAATCCTATAAAGATTAGTTAACAAAGACCCAGAAATAAGAACAATCAATGAATATTACCCAACAAATCCGATTTTACGTACACAAACAATATTTAGCTACTTATAACATTAGTAGGTAATCCCGTAAAGCCTCTGTAAGACGGGCAACAATAACATAATGCGAGAAACAACATAACCTTTAAGCCCGCCTAAGTAACCCGCAGTGTACTTAGGTACTAACTTTACTGTATAAGTTGACTTCATTGAGGTAATCTTTTGTAGCACGCACTTCACGAAAGGTAAAAAGATTATTCGACTAGGTCTTATGTAAATTAAAAAAAACCACTGCCCCTGAAATTATTAAGATGGTGACTCCAGCTAACAAAAGAGTTGGTATTTTCGAAACGGTTAGACTGATTTTGATGTCTTATGTCTAAAAATATCGCAAGATACGTGTACTTTAAACCTTCAAGCACACGTGATTCGAGACACAATAGAAAAACAATAGCAGCCCGACCGCCGGTTGTCGCTTAGTCGTTGAATGGTTGATATAATATAAAAAAAACTACATTCAAATTGGATCATCTGTTCAGGAGCTACGGGGCCATAGAATGATAGATAGACACACACACACATTGATAGCGGTCAGACCTATTAGGCTGGTTTTAGTCTTACGCTGACGGCACGCGCACCGTCAGCGCTGATGTCCGCGTAGCTATCGGCGCTAACCACCGTGCGCGCTGATAGCTATGCGTCATTCAAAAACGCTTCCTAGAAGTTCATATATCTCGGCCATCAGCGCTGACGGTGCGCGTGCCGTCGGCGTAAAACCAGCCTTACACCCCTCTTTTGTGCGTCGGGTGATTAAAATTGCTGACGGATGTGGTTTCAAATGTTATTTGTTTCCTCGTCAGCTTCTATTGATCATAGCAAAATAAAATATAGCTTAAAGTCTTTCTTCGACGTATAGCTAATTAATACTAAATTATTGTTTTCAATTCGAACCAATTTCTGAGGTAAGGTTTATAATATTAATATAGATTAAATTGGCAATGTCATTATGTATCTGTCCACGCTGGAAATTACATAGTTCTAGAAATTGCCTAAAGAGAACTTTAAACAACAAAAAAAACTTCACTCTTCATGGAATGCAACTGTATATCTGTTACATTTTATGGCTAAATTACTAAATCTATTATATAATTTTTCCTCTGAGTGTTTTGTGGTCAGAGTAAACCTGGCCGCTAACCCGGAGGTCGTGGGTTCAATTCCCAACCAGGACAAACTTTGTGTGATGAGCATGATTGTTTGTTCTGTGTCTGGGTGTAATTTATCTATAATATGTATGTATTTATAAATTATATAAGTATGTTTATCAGTTGTCTGATTACCGTAGTACAAGCTCTGCTTAGTTTGGGATGAGATGACCGTGTGTGAGTTGTTCCAGGATATTTATTTATTTAATGAATTTTAGAAACTTGTTTATCTAAAAAGGGTAGGATTAGAATCAGTTTAATATTAACGAATTTGTTTCATAAACAAAGAAAACCAGGCTAAACACGTGTAACCAATATTACCGTAGGCTATTTGAAACGTGTCTGCCACAGTAATGGCCGATACAAGGGCAATGAACTCGACCGGCAATCATCGCCAGAACTGTATTGTAGCTGTCCTATACAATATACAGTAATTATACTAATTATGTACTGGTCTCTACTCCTGAAAAGGAAAAACTTTTATAAATAACTACATTTGGAAATTAATACATTTTACGTAGCTACGAAACAATAGATTTTTTTACGAATAAAGTGAATTAATTATATTTGAATCTTTGAACACACGTGTTTCGAAAAACAATAGAAAGACAATAGCAGCCCAACAGCCGGCTGACTGTTGGTCTTTGAAAGGTTAAATAAAACTTTGAATCGGATATAACCTTTGAAGGACCAAGCGACAGCCGGCAGTCGCGCTGCTACGGTGTCTCGATTCATGTGTTCGATGGTTTAAAGAATCATTTTTAAAGATGAATAAAAAACCATCAAGTTTTTTATTAATTGTTTTCATGAGTGTAAACTGTGGTCAGCGCAAGAAGAATAAAGATTTTTTTAAAACTGTCTTTTTTTGTTGAAAATATGTGACAAATATTTATGTAAAATAATAATCAATTTGTTTTCTGTTGTAACGCTTTGTAAGCCTAATTTAGAAATTCAAAAAGATTAGCTAACTCGAATTCTCTTCAAAAACTTTAAATAATTTATCCCTTGAATAAATATTCACTTCATTTCAATGGACGGAAATGAAACCTTTGGGTCTCTTTGAATCGGGTAGATCTGTCATAAATCTCTTTTTATTAGATTTCAATGTTATAGGTATTAAATGAAAAAATGGAATTATTCCAAAGCTTTTAATTTACTTTGAAAGTTACGACGTGCTTAAATCGTAAAAGTTACTGAAAAACTTGGAAGTATTTCAGATTGTACACCGACCTTGGTTTATATATTAAGAATAATGACGGCTAGAAAGCAGTTGTTTAGGTATTTTCTTTCAAAAACAAATAACATTGGTTTTTTTATGTTTAAAAAGATGTTGCCCCACACTGAGAATGTCTCCAGTAATTTTCCATACAAAAACAATCAGACTTGAAAGAAACAAACATTGGTCGCCAACTAATCCAATCATGCCATCAGAAAAACAATAGATTATTATTGTACTAAACTCAGCAACCCTTGTACCATCAGTTGAGACTGCTAATTTTGTATGAAGACGCGTACGCGTCCGTTTAGCTTCCCGCGCCTCTAATCACCTTTTGTATAAAAAATGTTGTTTTCTATGGACCTAAGGTGTATATTAGAGCTGAATAAATGTGTGGTAGTCTCCTGAGCTTCACGGTTTTTCTCATATTTATTTTTGAGTGATTTAATTAATTGAAACCCATATGTAGCTGAATAAATGTGCGTAGTTCCTAAAAGTCAGTATTCTCAACCAACATCTGAGGAGGCTCTCGGCAGGCAAGTATCAAGGAACTGATTCAGAAAGCTGTATTTTCTACTTTGACTGACCAATGAAAAAAGTTACAAAAAAAAATAAAAGAAAACTAAAATTATCAATAAAGTTGAATATAATTAATAATTTAAATACAATGGCTTGTGTTTGATGTGTGTCTATGGATGTAATGAGGAACAAGAAAATCACGACAATCAGTGCATTTAAAATATATCTGAATATGTAGTCAAATTACTTATATATTCTAGTACCTTGTTGCGCTCATAAATAAGAAGTGCAAGAGTAAAGAAGTGCTTGTGTGACAAGATAGCGGGGACACACTCCCTGATGCTTCCGCCCCGCGCCGCCGCGGCGGGGTGGCGCTAGCGTGCATTACTGAAATTCTTTATTTTTCACATTTCTGGACGGGACAGATATGCGGTCGGAACGCCGCGTTTTTCTTGAAATGATCGGAATTTTAATCGTAACTTGAATGTTGATTTTTTTCTGGGTAAAAGAATATTCGTAAACGATCGATTTCAAAAATATTTTTAGGAGAAAAGATGATGCCAAAAATTTTTCTTACTATATTTAAAAGTTAAGTGTAAAAAAATAGTCTAACAGCAAGTAAAAAAAAACTCCTAAAATATTCCTTTGAAATTCCTAATGAAAGTGTAATTAACTATTAATAAATCAGTCAGGAAATTCTAAACTGCATGACAAATTCAGTGATATCCCCAAATAGGTAAACTGACAAACATTTTCAAAGGGGTTCAAAACCATCACAAATTCTCAAGTCATAACAGAACGCCATCAAATATTATTAATACCACTAATACGTACATTAGACTCCCCCTCTGTAAACGTTTCTAATAGGTACTCAAACGTTAACAGTTTCGTAACGTAACTTCCTTAATTAACTACTACAATCGCAGCAAAACACGGATTTGTTAATAATGCATGATACTTTAACAATTCTGTTGAAGCATACTAGAAAACGTTTTAAAAGTATAGATCTTTCAAAAATAGAAATCAGACAATAAACGAAATCAATCACGGTCAAACAAAACCGCGTATCATGCTCTTTCACTCGAACTGTATGATGTGCAAGTGAGAGAATATGCTTGGCGTCACGTTTAGTTTATTTAATGGCACATTATTAATATCAGAAGAAATTCATCATCATCATCTCCCTATCCTTTTTCCCAACTATGTTGGGGTCGGCTTCCAGCCTAACCGGATTCAGCTGGATTCCAGTGTTTTACGTGGAGCGACTGCCTATCAGACCTCCACAACCCAGTAACTGGGCGACACAATACCCTTTGGTTAGACTGGTCAGACTTTCTGGCTTCTGACTACCCGTAACGACTGTCAAAGTTCTACGAATGACAACCGGGACCAACGGCTTTACGTGCTTTCCGAGGCACGGGATGTCAGTGATAATTCATAATACGTAAAAATTAAGCAGAACTGATTAGCAGGCAGGTCGATTAGAAAGTGGCTAAAAAAGCCGACAGCAAATTCGATGCTAGTTACGATATCAGGGGAAGCAGCAAGGTCCAAGATACCTTCAAACCAAAGTCGCCTAGTTCAATAAAAACTCTCTTTCTGTCTTCTGGAACAAGTAGGAATCTTTGTGAATGCGAACTTCTATTCCTATTTCTGCCGCAAAGCAACGCCTTGCGTTATGGTTTGATGGGTATGGCTACTGGTGTAATTACAAGCTAATAAGAAACTAGCTGTGGAAATTTTGGGTTAAAAACTATCCAGTATTCTTTTTCAGGCTATGGACTATCTCTGAACCCCACCCAATTTCAATTAAAATCGATTAATTAGTGGCGTGAAGGCGAGAAAGACAGACTTAGTTTTGCATTTATAATTTAAGTATGGATATCATCTTGGCTCTAGCAGAGCAAAGCATCTGTGAGGTTTTTGATATTGCAGATGTCTAGGCAGCAGTGACCACTTAACATAAAATGGACTGTTGGCTTATAAACTCTTATTCTAATATTATACTTTAAACTTAAGATAAGCGATATAGATAAGCGGTGAAGTATATTATTCTAATATTCATATTCTTTATTGATCACCAAAAAGATACACAAAAGTAGAAAAAAAACTCTTCGTGTTGAACTAAGCATGTTAATAAAATCAATGATTAGATCGATAGTCTGATAAGTGACTTTCATAAATTGAAAGGCCGAGAGGTCAATGCCACGTAAATGATCTTACTTTATTACTAGTAGACGAGTAACCAAACATTAACTGAGCACTCAATACTCAATAACTCTTTATTTACATCACCAATGTTAAAGTTACGTTAACATTAGAACCACGTCTGAAACGTTCGTTTGCATACATTTTGTGAATAAATCATTGTCTTCAGAACAACCAAGATAGTGCGTGTTGCTTTGGCAAATTTATTTTTATATTTTACAAAGTCTGAATACGGAGAGCGGTGCAAGAATATTTTAGCGGAGAAAATATTGCTGTTTGTTTAAGTATGACAAATTAATGTACAGGCATATTTGTAGACGTTGTGTGAGACAAATAATGGAGTCTTGTTAATGTATTGTGGTAGAAAGTAGTAAGGGTTTTTTTATTTTAAATGTTTATGAGTTGCCTCTGTCTGGCATAGTTTATTATTCGCTTGAGCATTATTAGTTCTTTTAAGTTTCTTCTTTTCTCGTACAGTATGAATTATTCTGGAATGCAATAGTTATAAAAAGTTTACCTGCAGGTTGTCGGGTAAAACTCACTAGTAAAGGCGTTCATGAGATAATGAGGCTGTCTATATGATAGCAAATAAATAATTAGAAGATTAACCATCTCTCTAGCCTCTTTCCAACTCAGTTAATAAGTTAGGGCTTTCAGTGGGGCGTTACTTTTTAGTAAGACTTGTGGGAAGAAGTTCAGAATATTGGTAACTACTGTCAAAGTGCTACGAATGACCAACGCAACGGTACCCAGCTTAACGTGCATTCCGAGGCACAGGAGTCTAACGCCTACGTTCTACTCTAAAAAAAACTTTACACGTCCCTTTGAAGGATTCAAGATCCCGCCGCGTTTAGTAGTTAAGTTTGTGATCCCATTACCAAAAGAGCAGTTTACTTACTGATATCAATAACATCTTTAGATTAAACATCGAAAAAAGATTTCAGTTCGAACAGTGTAAATTAAATATTTAAAAAGGGGCCTCCGAAGTGATTAAGATCGCGACTGCTGCTAACAAAAGAGTTGATATCTTCGAAACGTTGAGGAATAGTTATAATAGTTACCGTGACCCCGGAACATAAAGGGCAACCGAAGGAACATGAGTGGGTTTTAGTCAGTAAAAGTCTGACGCGCCCTCCCGCCTCCGGATGGGAGAAGTCATTTATGATTTACCACATATCAAAAAATATTATTCTTCAAACCGGCTGAACCGATTTTAAAAACATGTCTTGAAACACAGCTAGAAACTCTACTTGCAAAAAAAATGCATCCACATCACACAAACAAACAAACAGACACACTCACAGTAGTAAAACTTTTACGTCGGGGGTTAAAATGATCGAAAATACAGTACAGTATCGATACACGCGGAAGTAATAAAAGATTAAAGAACCATCCGTGCCTCACATCGACACAACGTATATCAATATAATCTGTAGATTGATCGACAGACAAAGTTCATTACCCGGAACGTGCTTCAAACTTCATGTATAACTCAAATGAGTCAACATTAACTTCAGCAGACGGTAATTTGGTTTCAGTGTGTAATCCAATGAAATGGACCATTAACGGCACTTATCTAATGAGCCGTAATTACGAAAGTAACAAAGCAGTCTAGAAAGGAAAGTCTAAGGAACATTCGAGCCTAATTTGAAGGTGGGCAAAAAATCTGGCAAGTGCGTGTTGTAATTGTGCACATATGTTCTTTTTTTTGTAGGTTTTCTTGTAATCTTTATACACAAAGTGACCGGGTTTTCGCATCAACAAAACGCATCACGAGAATCGACTCACATCCGAAACTAATTAACCTTTCAACGACCAACCGACAGCCGGCTGTCGGGCTGCTATAGACTTTCTATTGTGTCTCAAATCACGTGTGTTCGAAAGATTACATTAGATATAACGCATAATAGTTTTATTTTATAATGTCGAGACGTCCTAAGAAAGGATTACTAGAAATCTTTTTCCTCTAATGGAATAAAATAGGTCACGTTTGTTTGTATAAAATGAGCAGGTGGAGCAACAGGAAAGACATAGTTTGTACTTAAGTCAAAATCTATTTATTTTATTTTTCCAACAGTGCTGAAATAAAAGAAGGGACTATTGGAGAGTCAGAGAGACAAACAAACGAGTTATTTAATAAGGGTTTACTTTTTCATTCAGACGTACGGAACCCTAAAAATGTACTGGTAACTCAAAGGTCTGACGCAAATGTTGAGGAACTTACTTCCAGATGAGAAATCAACATGGCGGGCAAAAGTTTCTAGCTGCAAAGCTGTAATCGTTTATCTTGTTCAAGGTGAAAAATTACTTCATATTTCCGTAGCCGCAAGTTTCGTGATATATTTTTAAGGTTAAAGTTTTATAATTTATATACATAATTAAATTTTATAAAACACGAGGTGTCTGGACGCTCGGCTGAGGTAAATTGAAGATTATGGTGAGAAGGAAGGATGAGGAAATAAAAATGATTATGTTTATAGCAATAAGTTAAAATTAAAATAGCATTTTTTGTTTCAGCTCGTATTTACATATTATAAGTGACTGGGAAATAGTCACTGATATTTATTAACATAATTAAACTCATGACAAACAACATATCCATTTTTTTGAGATATTAAAAGCCATAATACACTTGTGCCCATATTTGGCCTAGATCTGTTCTGTCTCCTATTTGATATGGAGGGAAGTGAAAATCATGTTTTTCTAACTCCTCCGCAGTTTAATCTCCATAGCTTAGACTCCTCAGTTGATTCTGGCTGTAGTGATTCGGAATAGTGTGGCGGGATTGCCACATAAAAAAAATTCTTTCCATTTGGAAATTGGAAAGAAGTAGGTGAAATCGCGGGGAGGGCTAGTATGAAAAGAAACATGAAGAACTAGATAAATCAAACAAAATTCTATGCAATGGCCATCCATTGCATAGGATTTTGTTTGATTTATTAGGTACTAATACTTAAACACATAATTTATATTTATGATATGGATCATAAATATAAATTATGTGTTTATTATGTGTTATGTGTTTAAGTGTGTTTAACTAATATTTACCAATTATTACCGTTTATAAATAACTGTGTACCTAGATACGAAAATTTTACAAGCTGCATGCAGCAGCATGTGTGCGTGAAAACAAATGAAAACGCAGCTTTCATTACATCGATTGCAACAAATTCCTGGAACAAATGCACAATGAAAGCTATTGGTAAAATCTAAACTGTTCAATGAATTCAGTACTAATTAAAAGCCGGCACGTCTGATTCGATGCTCGTGTTAACCTAATAATACATGGTTCACACGAACCAAAACTATTTACTTTGTGTCCATATAATTAATGCATGTTGTATTGAGGAACGCGCATTAATTATTGAAATATCGTGGGAACTTAACATTTGAAACATTTTAAGTTATTAGGTAATTTATTATAGTGTTTATGATTTACAACAATTGCTTTAGATTGAATAACTTAAATAGTGTGTTTATAACCCAGTAGGTGAAAAGGGTGAAGTTTTTCTCGAAGAGTTAACCCAATGTTCAGTAAAATTACTCGTCTCTATCATCATCATCATCATCATCATCAGCCTATAGACGTCCACTGCTGGACAAAGGCCTCCCCCAAAGATTTCCACATGCATCGGTCCTGCGCCACCCGCATCGTCGTCTCGTCTCTATAACCTTGATAAATTTAAACAGACCATTAGGCGATAAACTTGAGAACAAAAAAAAAACATCAAACGAAATAAAGTTTCCCCTTTAACCTTGCAAAACAAAATTACGTACGTCTCGTTGTACGAGTACTTAAAATAATCAAATTTTAAACTGTGAACACATTCTCTGGGTTTACTTAAACGAGTTACTTGAGCCCAAAACAACTTTCAGTTTTCCCATGAGAACAGTGAACTTGTCTGGATAAAATGAGTAGGTATTTCTCCAAATCTAGGTCTTAAGTTTTTAATTGCAATACGCAAAACTCCATTTTTGATCTCAAACGTTGTAAAACTTATTGTTAAAGTAATACAACTTTTTTGGTAAGTAATTTCAACAATTTTCAAAAAAGACAAATATCTAGTTAACCTTTCGACGGTCAAGCGACAACCGGCTGTCGGGCTGCTATTGTCTTTCTATTGTGTCAGGAATCACGTGTGAACGAATATTTAAAGAGAATTTCTGTTCAAGAGCGAACTAACGATTCTTATGCAAATCAAGCCAATAAAAACGCTTTGCGGAATCAAGCGCACTTTTTTGTCCCAACTTGTCAACCGTTGCCAAATCAGTCTGCTGCACAAAAAACAGCGCAAAATACATTTCGCAAACACGCCCTCGTCTCGTTCTGTTTACACTTAATTAGCAACAATCGCTTCAAGCACTTCATGACGCTGTTTCATCACGTCAAACCGAATGATATGAGGATTTTCGTTCCTGCATGCTGATTGGATGGTTCTGATTGACGTACAAATACGTGCTAGACCTGTGTGAACAAATTATAACGTCTAATTAGAATTTGTGAACTCGTTAACTCTAATTTGGGCTTGGGTATGCGTATTTTGAAAATGCTGAGTTGGGAAAATAATTTCTAAGATGTCTTATTCAGAGTTTCTTATGTTATAAAAGTTTATTGTTAGATGAGTGTGTTCAATGTTCTTGTTCAATTAAAATTTTGTGTATTTAGGCAAGGTGACTAAGTTTATTATTTTCATATTTAATTATTACTTGTCTCGAATGTTTGACACTACAGAAATAAGTATTTTTTTTTCACTTATATAGTGAAAAATTGCCTTAGAATTTACGATAGAAAATTGGAAGAAAGCTAGAAGTTATCTTTATTGAAATAAATATCTAAGAAGTAACACTTATAAATCAAGACAAAGAAAACGGAAATATTTTCTATGAAAAACTGTAAGTATCTATTTAGATCTATACCAATCAACATTTCTACTCTGTAAAAACGGAAGGTGAAAACATTTCTTTATTTTTTACTAGCTTTAACCCTCGACTTCGTCCGCGTGGATTAATAGTTCCCGTTCGAATTATAATAACACATGTACGATTTGTTTGTCAAAGCCATGGCCGCAGGACACACAGATATTGCTATCTGAGACAGGAAATCTATGAACTTTAATTTCCAAAAACTGGTGTTTTGTTTGCTGTATGAGGCAAAATGAGCAATGACATACACTAATCTGACATAATTATGTCTATATGGAGAGGAAATATCTATAAAGCTGTATGGATATGTTACAAGATATTTTTTTTGCAAAAAATAAGGCGACTTCCCTCGATTTCGGCATGATACCATCATCAGATCTTGGACCTGATGACAATGAGACCATTTGGGAAGTCTACCCTTTTAAACAAAAAAAAATTGTTCAAATTGGTTGGTAAACGACGGAGATGTGCGCGAACAAACATATAAAAAAAATACAAACATCCGAATTGAAAACCTCCTCCTTTTGTTAGAAGTCGGTTAAAAAACGGTCGAATTCTGACCATTTATTGCTGGCTAGACGACATAATTTCACTTTTTTTTTGTTATTTTTTTTATTATAATGGGCTTGCTCTTGGTCCCAGACTAGCCCGAGGGCATAGACGGAGCCTACGATAGAGCGAGCTTACCCAGTAGATGCCTATGCACTCTATTCTTAAATACTTCCGGGTTATATGAATTTGGAAACACAGACGCCGGCAGGGAGTTCCATTCCTTTGCGGTGCGCATTATGAACGATTTTGAGAAGCGCTGCGTGCGGATATGAGGAATATCAACCAAGAAAGGGTGGTATCCCGCCGTACGCCTGGATGTCCGGTGGTAAAATGGGGATGAGGGAATGAGCTCGTGTAACTCATGAGCACACTCACCGAAGTGCAATCTGTAAAATACCGCCAGACAGGCAACTTTTCGCCGATGTTGCTAGTGGTTGAAGTTGAGCCACCAGGTTCTTGTCGCCAATCAACCTTCTGGCCCTGCGATCCACCGAATCCAATGCGGCCAGTTGGTATTTGGCTGAGCCATCCCATAGGTGACTGCAATACTCCATACACGATCAGACTTGAGCTTTATAAAGTGTTAGAAGCTGTCCCGGCGTGAAGTATCGCTTAACCTTGTTAAGGATGCCCAGTTTTTTCGCCGCAGTCTGTGCTTTGGACTCGATGAAAGTGCCGAAGTTGAGGTCAGAACTCAACTTCATGCCAAGGAGTTCAAGGCAGCCGGTTACTTTTACAGATGCACCTCGGAAAGTAGGAGCCAGGTGAAATGGGCTCCGTTTGGCGGAGAACAGACACGCTTGCGTTTTGGCGGCATTGAACTGCACTAGATTGTCATCGCCCCATTGGGACACACGACTCAAGGCAAAGTTCACTCGCTCTACCATGGTCTCTCTCTGATCACTTATTTGCAAAGATACTGAGATCAAAACTAACAAAAATGTTGTGGACCAGTATTTCACATGGAGCGACAACCTATCAGTTTTCCAGTTACTAGGTAACAGTGGGTTAGACTGATTGTTAAATTTTCTGACTTCTGACTAATAGAACTACTGTCTACAACTAAATAACCTTTCAACGACCAAGCGACAACCGGCTGTCTCGCTGCTATTGTGTCTCGAGCCACATGTGTTCGAAGGTTTAAACTACTAATGACAATTTGGACCAACAACTGAACGTACTGCTTAACACATAATGAGACAACATTTTACAAGCTTCTAACTTAAGCTTTAAGCTTCTAATTATTTTCGTTCAAATCATTTTTGTAGCAGAAATGTTTAACCAATTGAGCTAGAATTTTTTTCATAATATGATCACATACTTAGAAAATAATCACATTATCGATAAACGATGTAAGCGATACGCAGAGTCCTCACAACTCACTGGCTTCCAATTAACTTAGTGAAGGCATCTCCTTACAGCTTCTCTAATACATATTTATATACTTTTATTATAACTAGGTATGTTTTACATCGGTGAATAACGTGTAAAGATTATACGTCATTTATACCGAGAAATTTCATTTGATTTATTATAAAACGTATTTTGATTTAGTTTAATTTAAAGCGTGTAAATTTTAGATTAAGATACATTGATACAATAGTATAAATGTACATTTATTTTAACAAATATATTTATTTTTTCATTACATATTTATTTTTGGACCACCGAAAAGTTTAACTCTGATAGCTGAAGCTAGTGGTCTCGCTAGAGTTGTCCTAGTAAAAATATAAATTATAACATCTTAAAACTAGATTTTAGTGCTACTTACCGGCTGGCTTATTACCAATGAAACAGCAATCAGCAATAATTGCGCAGTGATCGCGCAATTAATCGCTTAACTTAAAAAAAATCGTATTAAGTATGAATCGTTTGCTAATCGCTCGCTGATTGTTCTAATACACTTATTGCTACGACGACGATAAAGTAGCAATCTCTAGAACTAATTAAATATCACCTTTCTCTTATAAACCACCAAACGAAAAATGCATGTTTTAGTTAACTGATTGCTCCACAGAGGCAGCACTATCGCTAGATTGCTATCGCATTGCTATTGCTGATACGTAATACGAATTGACGTTTGAAAAGCAAATATTGCGCGATTATTGCGCAATTATCGCGATCGCTCGGCTTCTGCAAGATACGTAATCCCGACGCGGGTTTGATTGTGAATCTAAATTACACAACTCCCAAACACAAAAATGTACTGACAAAGAGAGGCTGAAACAAAATTACAAAATAACCCTAATACCCTATATAACTAGGGTCTGATACACCAGACAGAAAAATTCATCCACATTTGACTTTCAAACTAATTTAATTTAAGTACTTTGCTGTCGAGATCTCTAACTTATCACTTAAAAGTACTACAAACTGTTTTTGCGTGAGTCGTAATAATAATTAAGGTACTTAATGGTACCACAGAGTAACTACACCGTGAAATAAATCTATTTTGACATGATAGCATAAAGGGCTGTAGAAGTAATTTATAAATAGTGTTTGTAGTCTATGGTCTGGTTCTAGCGGCTAATATGGCGGCCATTACAGTTACTTTTGCATGTGCTCTGTTTGAAATAAAATAACAAACCATAGCGTGAGATTACTTAATTTTTAATGTTGTCCTTTCGAGCTACATGTTTGACAAGAGCTTTAGCCTGACGAGACTTAGGTTCTGCAGTATAATAAATATGTTGCCAGCCTATAACTGTCCCGCTGTTGAGCAAAGAACTCTTCTCTTCTCATAAGAGAAGGCATGAGCATTGATGACCACGCTTGGTTAAGGCGAATAATATGTTATTATTGTATTTGACGGGCTTGTTGGTCTAGTGGTTAGTGACCCTGACTGCTAAGCCGCAGGTCGTGGGTTCGATTCCCACCCAGGACAAACTTTGTGTGATGAGCACGAATGTTTGTTCTGTGTCTGGGTGTGATTTATCTGTATTATGTATGTATTTAAAAATATATATGTATGTTTATCAGTTGTCTGGTTACCAGTGTACAAGCTCTGCTTAGTTTGGGATCAGATGACCGTGTGTGAGTTGTCCGAGGATATTTATTTATTTATTATTTATTATTACTTCGTCCTGCAAATTATTTCGCCTCGCAGATGCGTTATTATAGGCAGTGTAAATAATATTAAATACTGGGTTCTTTGTTTTTATCTACACTGCCCATTAGTTAAAATGACCGCCACAACAATGACTGTAGAAGCAGAAAAATCTTAACTAAAACGATATTTCATTCGTTTAATATATCCATCACATCAATAACAAAAAGGCATTCCCAATAGACAGGTTCACAATAGAAGATCTCATTTTTTCATAATAATATCCCCAAGAAATGGCCCATTATCTGTTATTTATCGCGTAAACTCGTGAACTGTATGAGGCTCAACTCTTTTTTACTCAACAATAATTCTTAGGCCTAAATAAAAATGTCAACTTTGTTAGAATTACATGTTATCAACATTTTCGCCTGAAAGGGAGTAAGTTTTATGTTAAAAGGATGAGTGCTACTAATTCCTTGCTTAATAATAACGTCATTATGTAATCACATTTGCTTTAGGTGCCCTGTAAATAGATATTTTGAATAAATGTTCTTTATTCTGCAAAACCTGACTGGTTTCGATATTGGTTCCAAAGAAAAAAAAAATATTTGAGAACCGGAATAAGTCTCTAAAAACGCACTGTTTAAAAATGTATCCAGAAATCTCCGTAATAAATGTCTATAGTGGGCTGATTTATTGGTAAAAGCTAATATTTAAATTTAATGAGAGTTTACTCTCAACAAAAATATAATAGTTATAAATAATAAAATTTCCAAAACCTATTTCGAGCACTTATATTAAAGTTATCCTTTTAAAAATATTGTCAATAAGCTCACAATGTAAAACGAAAATCATTTTAACATCAAAAAACGGTTGAAACTTTTTGTCACTAAATCCATCATAGGTAACATCAATTTGCTAACGCATCAATTTACCTTTCAAAATGCAAAACTAAATTCAATTCTCTTTTTATTAAACAGATTTTTGGCTTTTATAAAATAGGTACGCAAAATTTAATTTTACAAAAGCATCAATCAAATCAGAATGCATACAAAGGACTTAAATTTTAATTAACATGTCCATACGTAAATAATCCTGAGTCCTCACTCCACGTCCCCGTTTGCAGTAAACCGCAAAAATAATTGACAAAGACGGTAGCCAAAGACTGAACCGGCCGTTCCCGGCCAAAGCATTAACAGACTGTTTGAAGAAAAAAGTTGTTTGCGCTTATTGTTAGAGAATATTTCCGTCCAAATATAAAAATGTTGCATCAGAAAAACTTCAAAAGCATTCTCTGAGTAAAAACTTGGAGGTTTTAAGCTTACTCAAACTGGAAAGTTAGGCAAATGACACCGCGGGGACAGAAAAATTTCGCAATCTTCTCACAACCCGAGATGGGATGCTTTCTTAAAGTTTTTCCAAAAGGAAGTTGGCCCGAAACGAGTAGCGTACCGTCGCCGCCGCTTCATAGCTCAAACAAGACAATAGATACCAGAATAGTTGAAATGTTAACTTTTGTTCTTGCTGTTGACAGCCCGTCTTTTCAGAGGATTTCTCATTTTCTTAAAGCCTAGTGTTTACCACTGGTAAAGCGGCGACGCGGCGACGACGGCTATATTGACTTAGTTAATGACTGGTTATCTGTTTTAAGAACGAATTCAGTTTTGTAAAACCGGTTATTATTATTTTTTTTAACCTGCTATATTAGTTTTTAGATCATAAAAATAACCGGTCAAGTGCGAGTCAGACTCGCGCAACCGAGAGTTCCGTAAATAGTTTTTTTTTTAAATTTCATGATTCCAGGTCAATGGAAAGTACCCTATAGGTTTTGATTCCATTGCAAATGTCTAAAATTTATGCAATATAAACTCTTTCCATTCTCTTTATCTTTTTATTGCGTTGATTTTGAAATTTGTTTTTTTTTTCACTGCTTTGAGAGATAGCAGACTTGAGTATGTGATTTTAATTTCAGCTTGATATCTCGACACGTGTCTGAGAAAAAGGGTCTTGACAGACGGACGGACGGACAACGTATTGATCCTATAAGGGTTCCATTTTTACCTTTCGAGGTACGGAACCCTAAAAAGAAAAACATCGTGGGAAAACCTGCAAATCAATAATACGTCTAAACAAGCGTGGTGTTCAATGCTTGTGGCTTCTCTGTAAGAGAAGAGGCCTTTACTTTAACCCAAGAAGACAATAAACTGGTATTATAAACTTTTGATCAAATAAATACTGCCTTTATGTAGCGATTGATGGCCATAAAAAAAATTCTATTTGCATCAATATTGTATCGTATGTCAAATATCTTAAACTTTTGAACTTACGTGATTCGAGACACAATAGAAAACCAATAGCAACGCGACAGCCAGCTGTCGCTAGGTCGTCGAAAGGATAAAGGTGGCATATTTTAATATTTAAATCTACAGCGATTAATTTATGCCTATTAAATCTTACATTTATTGACGTTAAGATGAAGATGACGCCCGTACAACGTTAGGATTTTATTTGAAACTAGCTTTTGCCCGCGACTTCGTCCGCGTGGAATAATAGTTCCCGTTCCCGGGGGATTTCCGGAATATAAACTATCCTATGTCCTTTCTCGGGTCCCAGACTATATCTGTACCAAATTTCATTCAAATCGGTTCAGTGGTTTAGGCGTGAAGAAGAGACAGACAGACAGAAAGAGTTACTTTCGCATTTATAATATTAGTACGAAGTACTGTAGAGACACTGGCTGATAGTGTCATATTAAAACCTTTTTACATTATTTGTTCGTGATGAGATAAAATATATTTAAACTAAGAAAGACTTGACAGCCCCTAAGGCTGACAAGCGGTCGATATAAAAATTAAAGAAATACGAAAATATAAAATAATTGATTAAAAACATCTTTTAATAAGTAATAAAGTTGTCCCGGTACAGTAGAGGTCCTTCCGGCCTCTACAAGTGGTGGAGGCGCCGCTGTCTCCACATTTTTTTTTTCAGGTGGAGATTCCCCCATGTTAGCGCATATAAAGCGCGTGTAGCGAATGATACGCAATAAGATATTATTTAATATTGAATGTGAGTATAAGAAGAAATAGGCGAAAAGAAGACGCCAAAAAAAGATTGAAGTAAAGAAGCTAAGTATTCATATTATTTATTTAAAATGTTTGGTTTTCCGAATGGGATGCGTGTGCCCCCATATTTTGAAGGGTCCCGTGGCATCTGTGTTGAAGATTACATAGATGAGTACATTGAGTGTGCCAAATATAATAAGTGGCGTGAAAGCGACTATGCCCTGATTTTTGGTCTATTTACCAAAGGAGCCGCTTACTATTTTTTTAGATATACGTTCCAAGATGATATGGATTTCGCGACATTATGCGACAAGATGAGAAGAGAGTTCAGATTTCGACACGTAAATTGTCGATGTCGCAAAGAATTATTAGACGAGCGTGTCAAGGAAGCAACCGCAGTCATTTCGGAAAAGTCCGAAGAAAATATATTAACTACAAATAATAATGCTGATTTAATTTCTAGCAATAATGAAAATGATGAGCCAAGCTGCCAAGCAGGCAGTGATGTTGATGAGCCCCGCTGCCTAGAGTGCAGCACTAGCGAGGAAGAACAGGAGATGGCTGATGTGACCCAGGAAGAAAATAAATCGGGTCAGTTCATTCCAATTATTTTAGATAACAATATTTCAGAGAATCCTAGTGAATTGCCGTTGGAGAAGTGTGATGATGGTCTCGATGAAATAAACATCGTTGATGATCATGCTCTCGATGAAAATATGGTAACAGAAGTTTGTGTGTTGGATGTCAGCTCGGTTTCCGAATCAGTAGAGAATGGGCGTGTCACATTGTTGTCTCAAGTGGAGGAGAATGTTGATTTACTTTTACCTCCGCAAGATAATCTTGGTAATGGTGTGAATGTTGATATTCCTAATTTAAAATTAGTGGAAATTGTCACAAAAGAAGAAGGAACAGAATGGTTTGAAGATACAGAGGTCCCTCAGATTAAAAATATAAAGGAGGAGGACCGCGGTAACTTAATAAATAACGACAAAAAGTACAAAACCGGCAATCGTCTCTCAAATACTGTCAGAATGAATTTTACAAAAGTAACTAGGGTGAAAAAGACAATTTCACGTTATAAAAAAACTAATATTAAATATTTTTGCCCCAAAGGATTAGGGCACATTGATTTTTTAGGGTTGTATACATTAATGCGGTATCCTAAGTTTAATTTTAGAAAGAAGTACATTTTAAAATACATTAAAAAGTTCATTAGAGTAAAATTAAAAGATAATTTTATAAAAATAGTTCATTGGAAAATGTTTATTTTAAGAATATTGTAATTTTTATTGTTATTTTACATCATATTGCATAATTTCGGTAGTTTATAGTCTCTAGTTATATAAAACAAGTATATGGTAATATTTTCTTGATAAAATTCATGATTTTAACATCATAACTTATTTGATTAGAGAACATAATTATTATAGTTTTATGATGTAAATATTATTTTCATGTCACTGCATTATTTTTGTGCGGAGAGCAGGACATGTCATATTAATCACTTTATTTTTGTTTCATATCCACCACGAGTTTGAGGAAGGGAAACTCTTCGAAAAAAGAAAAACGGTTGTATATCAGAGCAATTGTATGTATTCGAATGTTTACTATGGAAACACTCCTCTGTTGTTTATTTGAAGTTTTTTTTGGACAACTGTGCTTCCACCTTCAAAGGGGGGGAGAGACTTAGTCACTGATGAAGCCAACTTTGCTTATGGGGCATAGCCTTCGCAAAGTGTGTCAGGTTGACACAACTGGTGCAGTTGGTGATTAAGGAACCACAAAGTTGTCAAGACGTTCAGTCACAGATTAACCATACCTATGTTCAAGATTTTTATATTGGAGTGTATAATCAAATTATTTTTATTTGAATTGACTGCTCTGACTTTTCCCTTCTTCTGACTTCATAAAGTTCGATGAGGATAAAGCCATGGAAGTTGATTTCTGTTTTCATACTTTTTCTGTTAGGTGTTCTGGTCGATAGGTAACCCCATCTGGGACGATGTGGATTCGCCATATCATTGTTATGATAGAGGACATTGAAGCCACCTTTTTTCGCGGTTTTGGGGCTTTAAGGATCAAACAGGTATACGATAATATTAATGGTAGGTGCACATTGGCACATGATAATTTGTCGACAACAGCTTAAATGAGAAACTGTTATGTCGTACTACCTGAGTTGATCCATCTCTAAAGAGAATGTCCTTTATATTCCGCCATAGGTAGTCGCTAGGGTTAGGTAGGCTATATTTCATCTCATCTCTTTTCTTCAGAATAGTTGATCACTACGTTCACACTATTCTTTAGGGTGGGCGTAGCTGATGTAGAGACACTGGCTGATAGTGTCATATTAAAACCTTTTTACATTATTTGTTCGTGATGAGATAAAATATATTTAAACTAAGAAAGACTTGACAGCCCCTAAGGCTGACAAGCGGTCGATATAAAAATTAAAGAAATACGAAAATATAAAATAATTGATTAAAAACATCTTTTAATAAGTAATAAAGTTGTCCCGGTACAGTAGAGGTCCTTCCGGCCTCTACAGTACGATAGTACGATTGAACATCTTCCAAAAGACAACCCGTATTAACTTGACATTCCACACCATATATTTTAATCTACAATTCAAAAGTCCGGTACGCTTGGTATGTAATCGCTGCGTGTACCATGTGGCTTGTTCGGGAAATGAAAATCACCGGCGCACATCCTTGCGTCGGTGCGATGCTAAATTGGAAAAGCAACACCTGGGCCGTGTTTTCCAACACTTCCCTTCATCTGCGGAGGTTTTATTGACGTTTTCTGAGTTTCGTTTTAAATGGTTTTACTTTGTTGCGGTTTATGATTGACGTTTGCTGTCTAAAGTTTGTGATAGTAAAGAAAAGCGGGCGTAAAGTAGAACGCTACTGTTTTGAAATTGAAAATGGAATTAAGTTTTTTAACCGACTTCTAAAAAAAGGAGGAGGTTCTCAATTCGGATGTTTGTATGTTTTTTTTTTATTTTTTTTATGTTTGTTCGCGCCTATCTCCGTCGTTTGCCAACCGATTTGAACAATTCTTTTTTTGTTTGAAAGGGTAGACTTCCCAAATGGTCCCATTGTCATCAGGTCCAGGATCTGATGATGGTATCATGCCGAAATCGAGGGAACTCCTCAATTTTTATAGATAAACGTACGTTTTTTTTTTAAGTTACTCTAAAACGTAGTTGGGACTCTAACTAAAAAGTAAAAAATAAAAAACTTTTTCCAAAAAAAGATAACCGACTTCAAAAACTAAAAGCTCAAAAATAACTATTTCGGAAGTCGGTGGCAAGGCAACACAATTCGACCGGCAGAAGAGAAGCCACCGACTTCCGAAATAGTTATTTTTGAGCTTTTAGTTTTTGAAGTCGGTTATCTTTTTTTTGGAAAAAGTTTTTTTTAGGGTTAACGTAAAATGGATTATATTTTTTTCTGTCTGAGGTCTATTATAAAAATAAAATAACCCGTTATATTGTCTAATATTCTAATCTCTGATTGCAGTGATTAGATTGCGTGATGTAAGATTCGTCACTTGTAATTTACATGTATGCAATAGATAAAGCCACAGTTTCAAGCAATACGTAAACTAATAGTGTAATTAGTAATATTGGTATGTTGAAGATTTTACTCATTTCGTTATACCAAGTAACCCTACCATTATTGTAATAAGCTATAGCATCAGTTGGGTCTCTGAGAAAATCCATAAAGTTTCAATTCGGCTAGAAATTAAAATAAGCCTAGAATGTCAGATCCTGCACGTTTGGATGCAAGTTGCCATTTATTTATTTACTTGCATCATCAAATGTTTGAATTAAATTCTAGCGTAGTTAAAACGATGTATTTAATTTGCATCGCAATTAATTGATTCTGATTTGAACTAATACTCATCAAAGCAATATTTACTAATTAGGCACATCACAAAAAACAAAACATTGACCGGCGGACGGAACCAAAACATTGTAAAACGTTTCATGAACAAAATTCATGTATGTTTACTCAGATCAATTATTTTCCCTATCAATATTTACATTATCAGAAATTAAATCCGTTCGATTTGCGCGTACCAGTACTTAATCTATACATATAATAAAATCGTAACGAAGTCAAATCTGTACATTTAATATTTATAAAAATGAATACTTGTTGCTTGTTGTGCAACCAATGCCGGAGCGAAAAATATAGTAGTTATTAATATAACATTTCTCTGTATATTTATCTACAGTAAGAATATCATATAAAAAAGAACAGCATAGATTTTATTCAAATTTTGCATGAAATCTGAGAGGTCGGGTCACGTAGGCTATAGCAGGGGGCAATTGAAGTCATGGACATTATTTTAAACTTATGATGTGGTCGCCTGTAATAATTGGAAGCACACAACGTGCACTATCCGTAGTTAAGCCAACATGCATGTTATTATGTAGCCTGCGTTGGCGATCCAATAATTAAATAAATAAATCAATAAAAACTGAGGCTCTACTTACGATACTAATTGCACTACTGTCACGCAAATCAGAAATATTCAGTATGGAAAACCTTAAAAATATAGTAAGCCTTACTGTTAAAGACTTATGATTGCAAGCAAATGTTAAAAGCAATTAAAATCCATCTTCTTTTTCCTTTTGACTTTCACTATCTTTTATGGGATCAAAAGCTAACTCTTATATCTATTTACCATAATGTTACGGTATATCTTTCTATTTTCTTTATAAATGATAAAATCTATGCGGGTGACGTCACAGGTGGGAGCGAGTATCGAATATTATAGAGCACAATGACATGTCCGTATTCGGAAGTGTAGTCTACGTTATATCCGACGCACATCCGGAGGTTCAAATTAATTAATCCAGATTTTGGCTCTCATGGGAAGATGAGATATTGCCAGCATGAAAAGTAACTATAATAATAAAAACAAATCAATTTACAAACTTTCTATAAGTATCTCGCCATAACTTTTTATAAAAAAAAATATAAATTTACAGGGCGATGTCATAAAATATTAAATACAAATATAGCCTTTGAGAAAAACAAGTCAATCAGTCGCGTTCATTGGCTTATTTAAAACGAATTATGATAAAACTGCAGCAAAATGGTGCCTTCTTTTATGTAAAAATCGCAAACAAATATTTCGCAGTCCGTTTGTCTCTCGGTCTGTCTGTCAAGACACAAGTAATCAACTACCAGATTCGGAACAAATAGCGACCATTAAAATTTTAATCCCCCTTCTGTCTGTCTATCTGACTGGCTCTCAACATTTAGGTAAGTTACTGACAAATCACACACGAATAACCAAACTCGGAACTAATACATAGTAGTCTGTTTATAGGTTTTATCAATATATTCAGTTGGCTCGACCTAAGTCAATGTAAGAGGACAATAAACGGTGGTTCTAGTCTACACACCCACTAACCGCGCATTGTCATACCGTCAGTATTGATACCTTATCATTACATACTAGAATCTATAAAGACCCGTGCGCGAACTGCTCGCTCTTGGGCAGCGTTTTCAATCACCAACACAAAAATTAAAACCCGATATTCTGCAATCAAATTCATCAAACATTTTGCGTCACGTCCCTCCACATTGTATAAATACTCATCTCCTATACATAATTGGAATCGTATCCTACATCTGTTGAGTTTACGCAACGGCGATAGTAGGTAATCAATTTGAAATCGGCCGTTCAGCATCGGGCACCGGCTCGTTTCACATATTGGAGCTCACCATTTCATGTCAATAGGGCTTTTGTATGGAAACCGCATAGTGGTCTAGCCAAAGGTGGTCTGAGCAATTAGCAGATAGCATTGCCTCCATCTCTATCATTTTGGGACATACGGGGCGATTAGATAGCCAATTTGTTGGGTATTAGGTAGAATCAGTAAGAGATTGAGAACGGAATGGGAGTATTAATTTATTTAGTAGCGTTTGCCCAGAACTTGGAGCCGTTGAATATCGGTACGAAGTTACCTACCCTTTTTAGGATATATTTCATGATGGTCCAGGAAATGTGGATCCGCTTCTCATGTATGAAAATGTAAGCCTTGTGGTTTCCAATGTAAATTTTTCAATTAATTTCTAATGTTTATATTAGACTTCACAAACATCGGTAAGGTATAAACGCGAGAAAACATAGACTTACATATAATTTCTTTTGATCTGGTAAATAATGGCACTTGGTATGCTTGTCATTTTAATACAGTACTTAAAATGATTCTAACTACTTGGTTGAAATCGATGAGTTATGAAGCAGTAGAAAATCTATTGATAATGAATTAAATCTTGTCCATTCATAGATATACCCACACACACACATACACACACACACACACACAAACGCGCACCCACACACACAGGCACACTAGCATACATGCATAAATTGTTGTTATAAAATTTTGTTTTATGGTGTCCTTTTAATTTTTTTTTCTCTTTGTTATTCTGTTTTGATATAGAATTACAATAATGTCAACATACACAGGGGAAGACACTAACACCTGTAACACAGTATTTACTAGCGCAGGTGTTAAGGGATCCTATGAATTTGATGTACCTCTTTTATATCAATAAAGAATTTTATTATAATTATTTATTATTATAAAGTTCAGCATGCAGGCCTAGACAAAATTCATTAGTTCGTTTTGCCGGAGACGTTTGGTGTGACGGCTTACTGAAAACTTCACACATTTGGCTTAACGTTTTAACGACCAAGTAACAGCCGGTTCTCGGGCTGCTATTGTCTTTCTATTGTGTCTCGTGTCACGTGTGTTGGAAAGTTTAACTAACCACTTACAGAAAAAAATTCTAAGACTTAGTACTTGACAGTCAGATGAATAAAGATGCAGTGTGTTACCACATAAAGCCAGTAACATGCTTCGAGCCCTTAACTAATAGCCAGGCTACTCTTAGCGATATCAAACGATACGACTGAATAAGCTTAGACAATATAGACGTAAGTACATCCTGTTTCTACGCGGATAGCTATTGAATGTAGAAAGATATGCCTAAGCGCCTTACTTTGTATGGGATTTTCAACTTGTACTTTCTGGTTTTTCTTGAACATCACACATGAACATCACATTAACATTTTAAATTATGCAACGCGAAAGTTTGAAGTATTTCTTGAACATCACTAACAGTTATAAGTTTAGTTTATTTCTTTTACTTTTTTTTTCTATCAATCTTCTGTTCTTTGTTTACTATGCCGATCTTATAATTATATACTTAAAATTGGCGTATACATAAGTTATAATTCCCTTTTTACTTTACTACGGCAAAGCCAGAGGGGGAAGTGATTTTGACAGGCTATGTACATCTGTTCGCTCATAGTTCCTAAACTGCTTAACAGAACTGGACAATTGGGATATCGCTAGAAAGGTCTCGCCTAAGCCTTCGTGTTTATAATTTTTTTAAACACCCCGTATTAAATGTCAATCAGATTGCTGTGACATTTTGCCTATTTACGCCGTATATAAAATGCCAAGGCATTATTTTAATGGTGGTACAATACGCTTATAAAATGGTAAACTGACTGACTGCTTGATAGTTGATATATCGACGCTCAGCTCAAATCGTTGGTCCTGAGACATGTAACTTGAGGTATACTTTCATTTTGAAAAATATGTAATAACTAAATAAAGATTAGGCAATGGAAGTTCAAACACCCACGTGGGCAAAACCGCGAGCGGGAGCTAGCGTGTATATTTATCCAAAACTATTACAATTCCTTCGTTAAACTGGAAATTTAGACATGGGTTGGTGGAAAACTAAACTCACTCAACTGAAACAACAACCCAGGCAAAACGTCCGAACTAAAAACAATTCCTTTTACATCGTACGAATACAAGATTAGCAATAAAACTAGACTGTACTCGTAATAGTTTTACAATCACAATTCCTTCAGTCCTTATAAAATATTCAAGGCTATAATCCCAAACCATGCGTGCAAACCAAAGAAAATTTAACGTTTGACAGCTTAATATGTTCATAAAAGTAGCTGGGGAAGAAGCGTAAACACGGAATAGGGTTCTCTGCAGTTGTTTACAGCACACCTGGGAAATTAATTACAAAAATATATGTAGCGTTTGGCCCCGGTCGCGTCGGCGCTTTAGTTAGGTCGGTAAAAATGTGAATATTTGTACCATTGCAGCATTGCTTTCTTAATTCGTTGTTGTTTGTTTCTTTGGCAAAAAAGGGTTAATTTTTTGTGTAGTATAGGATGAGTGTTTTAAGAATAAATAGTATAGTACATTTGTAAAGTAAGTCTGTTAATTTGTTTGACTTTATCGGTAGTCAGCCTGTTGGTCTCTGCTAGTTGTCGGTCTCGGTCTGTCGATCTATGTGTCTGTCGGTGTCTGTCGGTGTCTGTCGGTGTCTGTCGGTGTCTGTCGGTGTCTGTCGGTGTCTGTCGGTGTCTGTCGGTGTCTGTCGGTGTCTATCGGTGTTTGTCGGTGTCTGTCGGTGTCTGTCGGTGTCTGTCGGTGTCTATCGGTGTTTGTCGGTGTCTGTCGGTGTCTGTCGGTGTCTGTCGGTGTCTGTCGGTGTTTGTCGGTGTCTGTCGGTCTGTCGGTCTCTATCGATCCCTACCAGTCTGCTGGGCTGTCAGTATTGTCGGCAGTTGTCTGTTTTTAACATTTTCAGCTAAACCAACATACTAATTTAAAGAAACTTTTGGTCTAGGTATAAAAGACCCACGTCGGACGAAGTCGTAATTATGTAATGTTTTTATTTACCAAAACTAAAATAACAGTAACTGATCCTATTTAAATAGTTAAACCTCATTGCCATCTTGTAATCGCTGTGCCTACTAACAGAACAACACATAATTACAACCTCATAGTCTTAAATCGAATAGCGTATTATAAATTCTAATTAATTAAAACAGAGAAGGAATCGAAAAATTACACGTTTGCGTTCCTACAGCAAAAGAACATTTATTAAACACAGCGGGACGCCTTTGCGTTTATTATGTTATTTACTTGCCGTCTACACGTACCAATTATTTAGATTTAACATTGTTCGTTACAGACTTATAATTTAGTTAGCAGCAGACTTCTGAGAAAATCGATAAAGAGTTGCCGTTAATATTCCAGACAGTGCCCACGCAATGTTAGAACCTAATGATAATTTATTTAAATATTATAGGTATAATATTATTAATACTAGTGATTTTCAACAAACTTATTTTTTCACATCTCCAAGGGATTAAAAATCCGAGTGCTCAGTTTTAATTTAATACCTTCACGCGTTCCTGGCAAAAGGGGCCTTAAGAAACAGCATAGTCACAAGGTAAACATATAATGGTTTTCTTTTCATTTCAGGTACAGGCAGACCCCTAAAAAAGCAGTTACCTATTATTCAAAAATCGAACTTCCCGTCTCACCGCGAAAACTCGAACGTTATCAAACAACGAAAGAGATGCTCATAAATTCGGAGAGGCCTTTTTGCTGTAATGCCTTTCATATTTCTCCCGAAGCACACTGCGGGTGCCGTTCAAATAAATTACGGCCATCAATAAAAATCTCAGCGTGGAGATCCTACGACTTATTTAATTTATATTCCATCAGGGCCATATTTATCAAATATCGAGCCTTTTTGTGTGATGTTCCGATTTAAAATGGCGAAATCATTTTATTGCCTTTTCCCTTTTTTTGTCAGAAGTTTTTTGTTACGTGTTGGAAATTAAGTTTTATTAACATTACTTATTTTGGGTAATAACGGGTTTTACGATAAGTTGGTTATTTATTTTTAGTATGCTACCTTTAATTTTTTTTGGTTAATTGGTATCACAAAGTCACAATATTAATTTTAAAATAAAATTGTTAAATACAGGAGCATAGCAGTAACCAATAAAAAACTTTTTCCAAAAAAAAATAATTACTTTTAAACATACTGTAATACACAGTCAGACATTGGGATCCAAAAAAATAATAACCGCCTTCAAATACTAAAAACTGAAAAATAACTAAAATTTTGCAAGTCGGTGGTAACACAAATTGACTGACAGTACAGAAACCACCTGTTCCGAAATTTTGATCTTCAAAGAAGATCATATAAGATAAGTTCTGTGGTAGGTTTAGTTAGTTGATTATAGGAAAGTTATTTTTTATTTTTTTGTTTGTAATAAGTTTTATATAATTTTATAATTAGTATGTAAGGTTTCTTTGTATTGTATTGTGTTTGTACTGTATTTCTTTGTATCGTAACTACACTATTGTATTAGAAAACTCCTGGAATAATAGTTGTATGTTGGTAAAAATAAATAAATAAATAAATTTGGTTAAGTTAGGTTAAAACTGTGACCACACAACGCGCGAAGGCGAGCAAGCGAAGCGAACGTGCCGATGCCGCGGCAGCGGCCGCCTTAGTCAAAATCAGTCAAATTCATAAAAAAGGGAAATAGGTCAAAGTCTGGAATGCTTTACGGAACATAATTTTGGTGATCATTTACTATTTTTGTCTGCTATATATGGTGTTAGGTTAAACAAGCCTTATTTTATACACCAGCTGTCCCACGCCGTTTAACCCTCGACATTATTTACTGTTATGCTTTACACAGAAAACTGACTAAACTACCCAACACTAAAATATTTTTTGAATTCGAACCTCCACTTCCTAAGATTACCGCGTCCCACCAAACAAACTACTACTCAATACAGATAAACTACCTCATTTTAATCTATATCGAGCAAGTTACCCTTTTTCTTTCTATGTCTAATGAGCGGGAAAGGAAGTGCGAGTGATTAATGTCTATCCCCACAAGAGAGAATAAAACATACAAATCTAGCTCCCATACAATTTACTTAGAGGAAAGTGCATTACATGTGCGAAGGCACGCAAGCTCGACTCAGTTCCTTGAAGTTGTTTCAAAATAAAAGTTGCCTGAAAAGACCGCAGTCTGTTCGTGGTAAGGATTTTGACCAACATGCAAGGAAGTTATTAAGGCCGAAAATTGTTTGGCTTTTTCGTGAGAACTGTGTTAGTTAATCATTTCCTTTAATTGGTCTTAGGTAAGTTCTTTTTGTTTGTAGTTTTTAGAATTATTGTTGTTATGTTATTTATTTTTACCCGACTGCCGAAAGAAGGGTTACATTTTTCGATTGATTGGTAAATTGATTTTTCAGTTTCCGTTTCCGAGTTTTCCTTTTTATTTTTATGTAGGCGCGTTTTCGATTTTTTACTAAATTGTTTAGTTTTGACATCGATATGATTTTACCAAATGTTTATCAAGAGTATTTACCAGATAACACAACACTACGCTCCCCAACAAATCGCAAAAATACCTAGTCAGATAAACCATCATTCATAAGCTAATATATTCAGGCAAAACTATTCAGAATTCTGTACCAGCATTTATCAGGTAGGTGTATAATAAATGCCGATAAACTGAGAGTACCCTTCAGGAAGCTGGATCCATGTCTGCGAATACTTGAATACCATCCGATGCTAACGAGCGCCAATGAATGTCGAGCGATACCTAGATAATTCTGCAATATATTTCCGATAGATATTTGAGTAGTAATTGTTGCACTTGACAGTTGGGAGGGCTGAAATCATTATTGTGTGTTTTAGAAGGGCTTTTGTGTGAAATATTTGAGTGGATGTAATATGGATTTTAAAGTGTCGTAATTTTTCAATATATTTTATGTCGAAGTATCTAAATCTTTCGTAGTTATTTTCTACTTGCGTTAAATTTAGTTTATTATGTTTGGTTACTACTCCATTTCCCTGGGCCATAGCGTGTTGTATAATCATTACATTATAACATTACTGTATTTTTAAATCAGAATACCTAACAAACACACATCTACTAACACAAACTTTCTAATTTATTATTAGTCTAGTATGAGACATGACTTGAAAAAGTCACTTTGGTACAAGAATGTAACTTAACTACTGGGCCAACACGATACCAATATCATTAATTAACAAATATTTAACAAAATAAAGTCGCCAGTACAGATAAAATTAAACTAGGTTAAAGAACCAAAACTCTTCAAAATTACCTCTCAGTAACCGCCAAAATAAATCCGGAACAAAAGAAAGTAATAAACTTAACATAATTAACTTAACATTTGCTCTCTTTGCTCTCTTGTAAAAAAATAAGAGGATGCCATAAATTCTATTTTCTTCTAGATTTATAAGAAATAAAAATGGAATTCACGCGAAGTTTCCAGAAAGTTTTTTGAAGAGTTCTCAACTTGAGCATTAGAAAGGAAATTATCGTGGGCCAGAGGTATAATTTCTAAAGTTTCCTTCTGAGCCGCTTTGGTCGAGGCGTAAAACTTTTTAATGTATACTGTTGAGCACTGATGTGTTATTGAGTTCTCTTTACTCAATGTCAGATGCGTTGCTGAGTGTTTCACATTTTCATTCAAACCTAAATGTAATCCAAAGAACCGGACCAGTACAAATAGGAGTCACATCCTACGAGATCCGTATTATAATGTATGCATTGCATCTTTAAAAATACCAACCTAGTGTTGGGCACGCCGTAATAGTGGCGGTAAGACCCCTCTTTGAGGAATGGCTAGAGAGGCGCCACGGCGCTCTCACGTTTCGCTTGATACAGGTCCTGACCGGACATGGTCAGTTCGGGAGGTTCCTGTGTCGGATTCGGGCGGAAGCGACGCCTGGGTGTCACCACTGTAGTGCCGCGCATGGGCGCACCATCGGCGTGACCTCGTAGAGGCGATCGGCGGCGATGACCTATCGCGCCCGGCGCTGGTTCAGGCCATGGTGCGGGGCGAGACGGAATGGGATGCCGTCGTCTCCTTCTGCGAATCAGTTATGCAGGTGAAAGAAGCGGCGGCGCGCGAGAGGCAACGACGAGCCTCTCGCCCCGGACTAAGACCCAGGCGAAGACGTCGAGAGTCGCAAGACGACTACCGGCCACCGTAGGCTCGGTTCTGCGGATGGCGAGCGATGGGTAGCTCGCCGCCTGGCTAGGACCAGGACCGCGTCGACGGCGCGTTAGTGTTCCACGCGCACCTCAAAGAGAAGAAGTCAGCACTGGAAGGGGCCCAACACGGCCACGCCTGCCGGGGTTGCGGAATGTTTATAATAGTTACCGTGACCCTGGAACATAAAGGGCAATCGAAGGAACTTGAGTGGGTTTTAGTCAGTAAAAGTCTGACACGCCCTCCCGCCGCACCGAGAACGGGAGCAGTCATTTGATGATTTCCCACTCACCAAAAAAAAAAAATCTTTAAAAATACTAAAATACTTTTTATTAGTCCAATTAATTTAAAAAAAGTAAATGTTACTTCTTTCTCTTGATCAGTAGAAGATTCGAACTCGAAATTGCACAAAAAATGAAATCAGGATACTTGATCAATGATAGATCGTAATTTCATAAATAATAAATGGCTCTATTCTTACTCAGGGAAGGTTTAAAATGGTAACTCAAGGCAGATTGGATACAGACTTGTATTTTTTTTTTTATTACATATGGGCTTGCTTTTGGTCCCAGACTAGCCCGAGGGCATAGACGGGGCCTACGATGGAGCGAGCTTACCCAATAGATGTCTATGCACTCTTCTCTTGAATACATCCGGGTTATATTATCTATAGTCTAGCTTTCTTCTCGATGTTTTCTTTATCTATGTGTATAATAGTTAGTTTTTATTACAGAAGTAAGGTATTTGTCAAAAATTGTAAGAGTATTAAACATAGACTCTAGCCATATTTCTGTCTTGTCCTAGAACAACTGTTCAGAAACAAACGCCACTGATTGTTCTATACATTATGTTGTCGTTATTCAATGTATTCAGTAGACGCCGGAACTGTATGCTCAACGTGACAGGTGGCACTATCTATAGCCGATCTCGAAGACCTACATACATTACATATATACTAAATATAGATTTATTGTTGTAGTATGTAACTATGGTATGTATTGACCTTTTTTAGTTACACACATTCAAAAACACGTTCTGCACTTGTTCGTTGCTGCATTGTCCACAAAAAACCATGTTTCGGCTGGTCGAAAATCTTTACATGGCAGGCTAAAATTTCTAATTGAAGACTGTTAAGCGTATTAAATATAAAAATATAATAACTGTCGTGTTAATTTAGAAACGGTAAGCATTTTATTACCCGATTGCGGCAAAGTCAAAGGAGGGTTTTTGTAGTCTAACAGTTTTTGTTTGCTTTATCCCAGAATGTAAACAATGTATAAATATTTATTTATTTAACTTTATGTACAACACCGTACAGAGGCGGACTTAATGCCTTAGGCATTTTCTACCAGTCTACCTTAGGGTGATGCAGAGACAAAACATAAATAAAATTAGGTTTTCACCGATAAACGAAGTGGATTTATAAGGAAGGTTAATGATAGTTTTCTAGAATGATGTTTGCTTTCATTGTTCTTAAAAGTTGTATTTGTAAGTAAAACCAACTCACAGGCTACACGTGTAGGACGTAAACTGCACGTCTAAAGCTTACTTTTGCATAGCTTACTTGTTAAGCTTTAAATAGTGCTGTCTTTATTGAGTTCGTATATTGTTCAAAACTGCAAACCAGAATGTTACAGCGGAAAACCAGCTTACCTTTCGACACCAAGCGACAGCCGGCTGTCAGGCTGCTATTGTCTGTCTCGAATCACGTGTGTTTGAAGGTTTAAATTTAATAAGATTGAACGTTGACAAAATTACTACTGGGATTTATAATTTGTATTTGAGTAGGTATAAAAAAATATTCTAAGACAATGGGGTTGATTAAAAAACAATGAAAACAACTACGTACCTAAATCCAGTTTCGACTTTGCAAAGAGAACTTTTATCGTCAATATAGTTTAACGCAGAACAAAACACATACAACTACGAGTTTAACACAGGTAGCATACCCTAACTAAAATTAAACCCAGACGCAACTGATTCTACATTCTCACACCAAAGCACGAACCGATACCTAAGGTTTACTGCAGGCGATACACACCGCAAACTACACTAATTATCTTGCACGTACGCCTCCTTACTAGCGGGTGAGGGCAGCCTAATTGACATCGCGAAGGATGTCACTTAGCAACGATTCCATTGTCTAGCCATACAAATTAGAAACGTATATTAGATTTTCTTGTAAATGAGATTGTTTCAGTTTTTTGTTTCCTTTTACTTTGGAAAAGGTTTGAAGTATTTCTGTGGGGATAGTGAGCCAATGTTCGTTGTGTTTGGTTATTGTGTAGACTTGTAGAGACAGACTTGTTTCATTCATTCTAAGCTATGGTATTTCAAGAGAAATAGCCGTTGGTGCGTTACTTACAGAAGTTTTAAATACCGTGTAGGTACGGCTTATAAATAATAAATAAATAATACCAGCCTATAACTGTCCCACTGCAGGGCAAAGGCCTCTTCTCATACAGAGAAGGCACGAGCATTGATCACCACGCTTGCTCAAGACGGGTTGGCGATTTCGGACCTATATTAACTACAAATCCAGGTTTCCTCACGATGTTTTCCTTCACCGATGTCTGTGATGTCTAAGATAAACTTTAGAAAGTACATATGAATTGAAAAAGTCACATTGGTACTTGCCCGGATTCGACCCCGCGACCTCTTGCGTGAGAGCCGGGCGCCTTAACCACTAGGCCATCACGACAGTTACGGCTTACCTCATAGAAAAGATTCACACCACCATTCGTATAGCACTGAAAACATGAATATTCTCTGACCATCTAAACGCTGTCAAGCGCTTATTAAACTATCAACCTAAATACCTAGGAATCTTTAGGCAAACCCTCATATTGTCGCTTGATGATAGTACATTATGTCTGAGTTTCAATTACGCCTACGCCTCGGTTCGTGACCAATGCGAAAAATGTAATAAACAACACACACTCAAACGATCGTATCTTCCAATCACCAATATTTCTTAATACTCTTCCTCTCGCATTAAATCATGACGATGCACTGAAATAAAGCACGAACAAAAAAACGACAAAATATAACAACACCATTATCCATTTCGCCATACGACTAAGAAACGCTCGATATTTATCTTAATAATCGTGAGTAGAAAAGCTATATATTACAGCACTATCAGCAGATAGAACGAACGATTGTTTAGCGGATGTTACAGACATGACGTTAAAATAAATAAAGCTGTGTACAGCACTCGATTTCCTATGTTCCGCCGCTTCCGTTCCATTTTGCTAGAAAAGATATTTTCTCGCCTCTCACTGAGCTTATCAAACCCTGGAAATAAGTATTTAGTTGAAGCGTTTGCTTTGTTGAAATATTTATTACCGCTTTTTATTTATTGTTTCTTGATGGTATCGAAATAGATTTTTCTGTAATAAAATTCTTGGTACCATTTTATACAATTCAGTGGTAGAAATCGCTTTTATGTTACAATAAAGCTGATCTATCTAGACCTAATATCCGAGGACCACTCAGACACAGCAATCTAATCCCAAACTAAGAAGAGTTTGTACTATGGTAACCAGACAACTTATACCCATACCTATATAATTTATAAATTCATATATTTTACATAAATTACACCCAGACATAGAAAAATCAATCATGCTCATCACACGAGAGAATCGTTCACACGAACACCAGCTTATTAGTCAAGGTCACTAATCACTAGACCAAATTATAGGTCGGCTAAAATCTAGTTTACATCATATTTAAGGTTATTTAGCTATGTTTATGAGCACAATATTAGCATATTTATTAGCCATCATAAGCCTTTTCTAAGGCGCTCACAAATTGTCTGCAAGTTATTCCAACTGACCAGGAGGGAACTATTAATTAGTTATATTTTTAAATTGTAGACTCTGCAGCTTTGTAGGAAAAGAGAAGATAGACAGATAGAAACCTTAAGAATGTAAAAATATTTAAACAATAAAAAGAATAGCTTTTATTCTTTGATAATAGAGTTGCCCCTATCTCATACCTAAGCAACTTCAGAAACAGCAGTTAAGCACTAACGTATCGACTTCCAATAGTTTGTGTCTATTTGGTCAAAGTCGGTGACATACAAGTTAGTACAAACAAGAAATAGGTCGGTTCCCTCCCTCATCTGAAGCGGGCCAAATTACAACTGACTAAGAACTTATATACACACCAAGTTTAGACTGAGTAATATTAAGGCGGTTAAGTAGCTACACATACATGTCCAAATTGCTTTAAGTAATATTTATGCGCAAACGTAATTAAGTTTTACGGGTTTTGTCCAAATAGCGTAACCTCTTAAAGGGTACTTTACAAACAACTTGCTCTAATAGGCGTTAATTGAAATAATGGTGACAGATTTTCTAATGAAATATGACTTTGCTTATTCTAATTAGGGTTTGCCGCATTGTTTCGGGTTGTCCTCAAAGACGATGTAACTTTATTGAAAGTTGTTGAACAATATTAAAAGGCAGTCATCACTCTGGAAGCCAGACCTAATTTAATTTGGTAATATTTGCGTTGGTTAAAACTTCTTGTTCAGCGAATTGAACGCCAATTGTCGTGATTAATTGCGATTATTTTCCAGTTATTTTATCTCACCGAACATTAGTATTAAAATCCAATTTTATTTTCGGGTATCTAAACAGCTGCACCCACAAATACTAATGCTTTTCTCTTTTATTTCATTCTTCACACATTCCATCCATTTCTTCTTCAGTCTTCCTCTCCCTTCTTACTACTTCACTTTCATATTCATAACTCTCTTAATCACATACTTTTTGTCTCTTTTCGTTACTTGGTCATAGAAAACAAACAGTTCCCTTAAACTTTTCTGTCACTGACGCCATCTTCAGATTTCTTTATACATACTTTATTTACACAATATCATTTCCGCAACATGTAATCATTACTTGATTCATATAATATGTCTGTTCCTATCATGGACTTGTGGATATTTCATTTCATCCGTTCTGAGTTGTTGTATCATAAAATAAATAATAAAATTGTTAGACCCATTATTCTGGAATTTTCATTAATTTTACACAAGCTCTTAGTTAAGTTAGTCAAAGACTTAAAATTCTCAGATTTAATGTTAGATTAGTTACTTGTTTAAAACAATTTGGTTACACGTGTTAACTATTGTATATGAGAAGGATAAATTGAAAATAATATTTTTACAGGTAATTACTTGACTAACCTGTCACCTCCAGGTTAAAGTGGAATTAAAAATAAAATACTTGTACTAAAAAATATAACGTTATTGAACGTTTCTGGAAAGGTCCATTGAATATACATGTATGTAGTTGAGAACATTGTTTCATTTCATAACATCAGTGCTGCTCAGTGCAGTAATATTATAGCATTGAACATTGATGACATTTTTTTTCTTATGGGCTTGCTCTTGGACCAAGGCTAGCCCGAAGGCATAGACGGGGCCTACGATGAAGCGAGCTTACCCAATAGATCCTATCTACTTGTTTCTTGAATACTTCCAGGTTATATGAATTTGGAAGCACAGACAGGGAATTCCATCCTTTTGCGGTGCGCATTTTAACGATTTTGAGAAGCGCTGCGTGCGGATATGAGGAATTTCAACCAAGAAAGGGTGGTATCCTGCCGTACGTCTGGATGTCCGGTGGTAAAATGGAGATGAGGGAATGAGTTCGTGTAGCTCATGAGCACCCTTACTGAAGTGCAATCTGTAAAATACCACCAGAGAGGCAACTTTTCGCCGATGTGCTAGAGGTTGTAGTTGGGCCACCAGATTCTTGTCGCTAATCAACCTTCTGGCTCTGCAATCCACCGAATAAAATGCGGCCACTTACTTAACCCTTTTCTTGAGGAAAAACGGCCTTTGCCTGGCCGTCCATGGCCTATAGTTTTCAATAACTTAATAAAATCTAATATAATAATATCATATTTTTAGACGGTCACGGTGACGTTTATTATATATATATATATATATATATATAGGTGTACAACATATACACAAGTACAGATCAATATATATACAACGAGAAGTAAAATAAGCATTACCGATGTGTCATAAATCAAAAACTGCTAATTGCCTTAATCACCACAATATTAATTACACTTCTGAAGTAACCTCAGATACAAAAAAAAATACAGTTTCCACATTCTCGTCCAACAAGTGCAAAGTGCAGTCGTACAACACAATATTGTTTGTACGTGGCGAGCGATCCGATGTTGTGACTTCCGAGTCGACCAATAACGAACCCGAGTGGTGTTTGTGTAATGCACTTCCCTTCGGCAAGTGCTTGCAACACTGAAACTTTTTACATAAATTACTGGTAATATGTGTAGTGCGGGATAAAATTTATAAGAGCAAGATTTGTTAATATAAAATTTTAGAGGACGCAGCGAACTTCGTACCTGATTCTTTTTAGGGTTCCGTAGTCAACTAGGAACCCTTATAGTTTCGCCATGTCTGTCTGTCTGTCCGTCCGTCCTCGCTTAATCTCTGTGACCGTTAGCACTAGAAAGCTGAAATTTGGTACCAATATGTATATCAATCACGCCGACAAAGTGCGAAAATAAAAATTGGAAAAAATTGTTTTATTAGGGTAGCCCCCCTATATGTAAAGAGGGAAGTGTTTTGTTTTTAATTTCAACCCATTTAAAAATGAATAGGGGTTTACTAAAATCATTTTTTGATAATGTCAATAATTTCGGAAATAATCGCTCCCCTCTAACTTTTGACCCGTAGGTTTAAAAAATATGAAAAAAATCTGGAAAGTAGAACTTTATAAGGACTTTCTAGGAAAATTATTTTGAACTTGATAGAAAGAACAGTTTTTGTACAAAAAAGACAAAAAGATTGTACAAAATAATTTCTGCGTACTTAGTATGTCAACGTAACAAAAGCCTTTATTTATTTAAACTTTTAAGTGGGAACACTTATTGTGACGGACGGGAAACTACGGAACCCTACATTGAGCGTGGCCCGACACGCTCTTGGCCGGTTTTTTTTTAATACTTATTCTGCTCTTCGGTTGCTTCTCCTATTTCCCCGCTTTATTATTACGATTCGTTTGTTTATAATTTATAAGAATGGAAAGGTGTTGTTTTTAGATTTTTTCAGGCATTTTCATTTGCAAGTTCATTTACAAATGAATGCGTTTCTTTATAAATATTTTAGCAAGCGTTTAATTCATGATTACAAAGGACCGGCTAACTTTGTTGCTATAATCACTTCGCGGCCTTTGAAGTAACCGCAATAAGATGTTATTAGTCCACATATTTCATTGCCCATCCCGCAGGCCGCAACTAATCCCTTGCTCATACCCAAGGGAAACATAGTGTACCCTAATAGGTACCCGGAAAACAGGCGTCTAAGTTAACCAACCTAACCTCCTTACAAGTTAGTTTACCAATTTTACTTCAAAACACCAGCCAAATATACACGAAAAACGTTGTCTTTTAAAACATTTTTACCACAGGCAACATGCCACTGAAAAGTAATTTCATTGCTGTCCCAAAAAATATCTTTTTTTCTGTGATGTATCCCGCGGGTTGTCGCAATACCATACCTGTGCGCTTGTAAAATCGTGTTACGTAAATCTAGTTCACGGCAACAGTTTGCGGATATGAGACAGAAATCAAATTAGAACAACTATTTCACTCCACGTTTTGTTGAACAGAAAATTTAACATCGTAATCTTGGAATTTTCACTATTACATCTTCTCCCTTAACTCCGCAATACAACATAAATAATGGAAGAATTTTCACAAAATGAGTTGTCGCAAATAAAATCAGTCATAATGAGCCTAATTGGGTTCATTGACATATGACAAACAACTTTTAATGCTTTAAGATGAAAATAATAATCGTCAAATCAACAATTTTCCTCTTTTTGTCCTACTGATACATTTTTTTTTTTGGTGAGTGGGAAATCATCTAATGACTGCTCCCGTCCTGGGTGCGGCGGGAGGGTGTGTCAGACTCTTACTGACTAAAACCCACTCATGTTCCTTCGATTGCCTTTTATGTTCCAGGGTCACGGTAACTGTTATAAACATAACATTCCGCAACCCCGGCAGGCGTTGGCCCTGTTGGGCCCCTTCCTGTGCTGACTCCTTCTCTTTGAGGCGCGCGTGGAACAAAACGCGCCGTCTACGCGGTCCTGGTCCTAGCCGGGCGGCGAGCTTCCCATCGCTCGCCATCCGCAGAACCGCGCCTACGGTGGCCGGTAGTCGTCTTGCGACTCTCGACGTCTTCGCCTGGGTCTTTGTCCGGGGCGAGAGGCTCGTCGTTGCCTCTCGCGCGCCGCCGCTTCCTTCACTAGCATAACTGCTTCGCAGAAGGAGGCGACGGCATCCAATTCCGTCTCGCCCCGCAGCATGGCCTGAACCAGCGCCGGGCGCGAGAGGTCACCGCCGCCGATCGCCTCTACGAGGACACGTCTATGGTCCGCCCATGCGCGGCACACCTCCACCGTGTGCTCGACCGTGTCCTCCAGGCGACCGTTGCTGCAGTGGTGACACCCAGGCGTCGCTTCCGATGCCGCTCACAATTGAAGCGTAGCGGCTCGAAGGACCATTACTAATTTGATACATACATTCACCGCACAATAAATCATAACCAAAAAAGCGATAGACAGTCCACCGATCGTGACAAAAAAAGCTTAATGTCGAACAAGGAGGAAACTAATAAAGTCCAGTAATTTTCCTGCTCTGTTTTAGTTAACAAGCGTCGTGACCGCAACAGGCCGTCCACATTTGTGGCGTGGCGTGACGGCTGGACGGACCACTGTGTGCTAAGCTAGCAATTAGTCACAGCTAATGTACGACAATGTTTAGCCTGTAATCCTAACGCATGCGTGTGATTCTAATCAGGCTGGAGATGCTTCGAAATGTTATCTTTAAAGTAGGTTTGGTTGAATAGAAGGGTAAGATTTGTTGAATAAATTGTCTTTTATTTTAGACATAGTCCGTAACACCTTGTAGTAAATGCCTTATTTTCATTAAAAAATAAATTCTGTGCGTTTGCTTAAACAAAAAAAAATGTTATGTTTAATTACCAACAAAGATGGAATTTAACAATGAAAAAACCAGAAGAACCTCTTAACACATTTTGAAAGCAGTTTTTAGTTTTCCTCTAAAATTACAGTTCTCGCAAACACGAGGTTTTTACTGCATGGTGACGACAGTATTAGCACCAATGTACTTCCTTTCTTATGTTTCCAGGTACACATACTATAAATATTTAAGATCCAATGTTGTAGAGCTCAACCCCCATTGCACCATTTTGAAATCTCACCAATTAGCGAACACAATGAGAATTTGTTTTGGCTACAGAATTTTTTTGACATTAGTAGATTGACCACGAAGGAAAGCGAAAGATAAAATTCCAAAGATTTCTCTCGATGTGGAAAGATGAAGCATGGTATCGCAAAGCATGACAGGACTGGAGTGAATTTTTAACCCAGGAGTTGAATAGGGTGCTCTAATAAAAATAAATAGTTGGGTTAAAATTAACAAAACTTTTAACGCCAGCAACCAGATTAAACTCAATCTTATCAATCTTTGTAAAATCTTAATAATTTATTTTGACTTACTTTTTAAATATATTTTAGAAGATCCTTTTTGTATTCTAGTAAGTAAGTATAATTATCGACCCAATACCAACAAATGACAGGCTTAAACTTACTTAATATCCGATAACAACCTTGCCACCTATATACTTGTATAAACACCTACACATATGTAGCACAAATGGAGCCCATTGATCTTGGCTATCAGGAATCAATTGCTTAATATAGCCATTGAAGCCTGATGGTTAATACCTGATACACAACTATGTGTGTATTACGAACGTAGGCTGTGGTGTATAGGTATTACTGGATAGAATATAATATATTACATGGGAGTTAATGTCACCTGTGATTTAATGTTCAGAAATATATTTTTAGATAAAACCACAGTATAAGTAGATGTAAGTATAAAATTTAATATTTTGGAAAAGAATACCTAATGTTAAAAAGTAATCGATGTATATTATTATTTTTGTATAAAGGAACTTATAAACTGGAAATTATTTTACTTCAACATTTTCGAGTATGGCAAAGTAATACTTGAATTATTGCTGGTATAATTGCTGCCATCCATTTTGTGTATGAGACCGGAAAAATATCCAAAGATGGGTCATGAGTTCTACTACTGTTTGAGAAGGAACTCAACCGTAGAAATACTACCACTGATTCTATTTCTGTCGCCAAGCAGCGGTAGTATGTAAAGTTATAGGGTGCCAGTACTTTAATAGTGATCGATGGTGGCAGTGTCATTATTTTGCACATGACAAGTTTTAACTTTGTGTCTGGATTGACAAAGAAGTTATTGTAGATATTAATATGCGTCAGTGATCAGTTAAACGCCATAATATACAAATTTTGGTAATGTGTCAAGTAATTAATCAAGCCTTTACTTAAAAATCAATTAAATACCAGGCTAAATTGAAATAATTTTTAGAATTATAGACTTTGGAATTACACCTATTCAAAAAGTTCCAAATAGTTTTATGCAATTATTAACAATATCATTACGTTCACTACAAAACAGAAAAGTCTTTTTAGTTGCAATCGACAATATTACCCAACTTTCGCGGTTAAATTTTATTCTCTCCAATAAACCAACCACCGCACTTTTATATTAACGAATGCCATAAAAAACCTTCAAATTACAGTAGCTGCAATTTTTTGTACGTAAACCGACAGTTTCACAGATTTTAACAAACGAAAATTCACATCTGTTTTCGAAATGCCAACCAACATTGGGTAAAAACGAAAAGTGTACCTATATAAAGCTTTTGCCACAAAAATATGAGTGTAAGTATAAAATAATTTTTGGGTACGGAATTATTTAATCAATATAGATTATAATTTATGGGCCGTATTTTATGCCTTTTATACATAACTATAAGGTCGCTTATGAATTTACACGAGAATGACACATTCAAATGGAATTCATAATTATTAATGAGATGAAAATGGGGATATATGTGAATGACATTGGCGACTACGCTGCGGTCACTCCCTTGTCATCCGATAGGACACTTGAATAAGTAATCTCGCTAGGATCGAACCTTTTTAAAATATTTTAGTAAAAAAAGATATGTCAAGTTTCTTTCGGTCTGTTTATTCTACTGTAGACATTTCGTTTATATTGTTAAAAAGTTAATTTCTACGTTCAACCCTTGCTAAGAAGACAGATACTTAACTATGTGTTTTTCTAAAGGCTCTATAGGCCATTTATAAGTGTTTTACGTGAATACTTAACGAAGTTGCGGGATAAATAAATTTCTTCTATAAGTCCACTTAGATTCTAGTCCCAATTTCAAAACAGGCCGAAACATTATCCATACTAATATTATAAATGGGAAAGTGTGTCTGTCTGTATGTTTGTCTTTCTTTCACGGCAAAACGGAGCGACGAATTGACGTGATTTTTTTAGTGGAGATAGTTGAAGGAATGGAGAGTAACATAGGCTACTTTTTGTCTCTTTCTAACGCGAGCGAAGCCGCGGGCGAAAGCTAGTATATTATACGTTGCTTGGTCGTACTTTTGCTTATCTATATTTCTGTCTCATTCTTGGAGGCATAATAATACTAAATCAACCAACAAGCACGTGCTGATTTAATCTCGGACTCAGAGACAATAAAAGTCAAAAATATTGTCAAAAGATATTTTTTACAGATTGAAACTGAAATACCAAGGCGACCGTTTTAAAAACACGGAAATCGTCGATCAGTATACCTTGACAACTTTATCTACCCCTTACCTTGATAACAAAAATAAAAATAACACTAATAAAACAGAACTGAACCTTTAACGAGTCGGAAGAAAAAATATTTAGGACCAATAGAATCAGATTAGGAGATATATTTACCGATATTTGTTACCGTCGGAGTAGATTGCGATGGCGACAGTGAGATATTATCCTTTCTTGTTAAATTATATTATCAATTACATTCGGTTCAATGGGCCGTGATGGTTATCTTTTGTGCTAGATTCTCTTGACGAAACGATATGGACGTTGTTAATGTACTTTTATTGACTCTTTGTTTTGTTTTAGTTGCTTTTGATTCAGAGTTAAATTGTGTTACAATTTTGTGATTGGAGATAGCTGTAGATAATGTATAGAAGTAATTAAAATATTAGTACCTCTCAAAAGCACAGGCAAAGGCTATTGATCACCACGCTTGCTCAAGGCGGATTGGCGATTTGAGACTCATCATCATCCTTAGCCTTTTTTCACCTATGTTGGGGTCGGCTTCCAGCCTAACCGCATTCGCCTGGATAGTATCCATCCATTTTCATTTTATCGATTATCGAAATATTTTGATAATTGCATTCCCTACTGGATACCCGAGTTTTACGTGATGCTGTTACTACCTATCAGACCTTTACAGACCAGTCATTGGGCGATATGATACCTCTTTTGGTTAGACATTTATGTCTTTATGGTTTTTCTAACCGTGACGACTGTCAAATTTTACCCCGTTATAATAAACTACGTTTATTTTTTGGGTGGGAAATCTTCAAATGACTGCTCCCGTCCTGGGTGCGGCGGGAGGGCGTGTCAGACTTTTACTGACTAAAACCCACTCATGTTCCTTCGATTGCCCTTTATGTCCTAGGGTCACGGTAACTATTATAAACATTCCGCAACCCCGGATAATAAACTAGCTTTTGCCCGCGACTTCGTTGCTGACAAATTTGACGACGGAAATTTCGAAATGTGAAAGTATGTATGTGTGTTTGATTCTCTTTCACGCAAAAATACTGAACGGATTTGGATGAAACTTTACAGTAATATAGCTTATACGTCAGAATAAGACATAGACTACTTTACATCACGCTATGACTAACGGGAGCGAAGCAGTAACCAGAAACCAAACATAACGCGGAAACCGCGGGGGACAGCTAGCTTTATATCTTTAAGAAATATGTAGATATAAATGAAAATTTTACTAAATAATTAATAATAATAAATGCGATAATTTTACTTTTTCGCGGGTAGGTGTGGAAAAAGTTTAAACGTGTCTCATAGATTGTTTTTATATTAAAAATAGAGAATTACAATATTTATTTATTTTTTCAACTAAATATTAAAGTATAACCTGTGTGAAGCCGGTATAAGTGTTTGCAGCACTTTTATGTAACTCTGGCCAAAATTTGACGCCACCTGCCAGCTCATCATTCATTACACATCACTATCAATCACTGTACAACCACAAGCACCGCAATGTCTCAATTTGAAGAGATTATGTCAGCGCAGAAGAGCCTGGAAGACTGCTTCATCCGAAAGATGGGCGAGTTAGAAGCACAGATCCAATGTGCTGGTCCTGCCAAGGATACCGTCGCGAGGGTTGCTGAAGAGTTCCGCACCTTCAGGGAGCTGATCTTCAGCATGCTGAGTTTGCTGAGGAAGCAAATTAGTGAATGTGCGGGACAGGTCGACGGGTTGGAGACCAGACATCGGAGGAAGGCGCTAATTTTCCAGGGTGTAGCGGAGTCTGACAAGGAGGTCTGCAGTGCTGTTGTACTGGAGATATTAAACAAGAAACTCTCTCTTAATAATGTCACAGCATCGTCCATAAAGGTATGTCACCGACTTGGTGCAGCTAACAAGGACCACCATAGACCCATCCTGGTAAAGTTTTCAAGTTACGATGACAGGTCTGCAGTCTGGAGAGCCAAGACTGGTCTGAAGGGATCCTCTATCTCCGTCAAGGAGTTTCTGACAAAGACCCGACATTCCATATTTGTAAAGGCTCGTCTTCACTTTTCCATGAGATCGTGTTGGACTCAGGATGGTGTCATTATAATTAAAGCTCCTGATGGTAGTAAGCATAAGGTTACAACACTTGACGAATTAAGTCCATTGTTGGTAAAGTATCCGAAGGTTCAAGCCGCTGGAGTTGGCCTGAAAAACAAGACGGGTTAGTGGCTTAAAATAGAATATTTTGCTAATATACAGCGTATATAACCCTTTGTTGCGTAGGTTAACTTACCTTATCATTAACTTTTTTCAGTTTTATGGTACCTAGTGTAAGGTACTATTTAAACCTTGTAGGTTATCATAAATCTTATTATTCTCTGTTATTATTACGTCACTATCCTTTTTGATAATAATTTACGCATTTGATGCGTTTCTCATTGAGTGTTAGTTTACCCTCAATATTTTTCTTCTCTAGAATATATTTTTTTTATTTTCTCTGTTCAAGACGTTATGCATTACACTATTATATTAAATGTCAATTTGTCATTTGTCAAAATGTCAAGTAGTAGATTTCAACTTCAACTTCGTAAAAAATATTTTGTCCAATGTCGTACTCGTAAATGACGTATGTATGTTTACTAAGTTCGGATACGTTCACAAAAATTGTATTGTGTTTAAAGCTCAGTGGGTGCGTTCCGAACACTATTATTTTGTGTGTTTTAGTCTTTAGTTTCTTTTTTATTTGAATGTAGTGATCTTGTTTCGAAGTATGTTTATTGTTTTTTTTTCTTTATATTTTATAATAATAATGATGTTAGCTGGTGGGTGGTGCAGATATGGAAACGCACAACTAGATTATCGTGTAGTATTTATTGTATTTTATTTTATCTATAGTATCTATTATATTTTATGAGTACATTTTGTGATAATGAGTCATTTTTCTCTGCCAACGAGTCTTCTGCTTCGGATGATGACAGTTTTTGCTCTGTTACAGACACCCTTGGCGATCTTCTACGTCAACGTTTTAGCCAAAATTGTGACCGGCTGTTCAACATCTGTCACATTAATGCTCAGAGTGTTCCGAGCCATTACAGTGAACTCTATGACACGTTTACAAACAATAACGTCCATGCCGTCCTGATTTCTGAGACCTGGCTAAAGCCAGAACTCTTATCATCTACTTACTCTCTTCCAGGGTTCGTTCTTCTTCGGAATGATCGGATCGGCAGGAGAGGGGGTGGTGTGGCAGTTTACCTTCGTGCGGACTTTCCATTTACGATTCTCTCTACTTCTTCTTGTAATAGTTCAGCTGAATTTCTATTTCTTGAGGTTTGTGTAAAAGGAGCTAAAGCCGTTCTCGGGGTTGTATATTGTCCTCCTTCCCTTGACTACTTCATCGAATTCGAATCGGTTCTTGAATCATTGGGTTCGGAGTACGCACATTACATCATCATGGGGGATTTCAACACCAACCTCCTAGCCCGTAACTCCTCTCGATCCTGCAAACTCTTGCATCTCGTTGAATCAGCGAGTTTGCACGTGTTGCCACTTCAACCAACACATCACAACACCATCGGTGATGATTCCTGGCTCGACCTGATCCTCGTCTCCAACCCTTCCTTAGTCTCCTCACATGGTCAGCATGTGGCTCCTGGCTTTTCCCATCATGACCTTATTTTCCTGTGTTATATCCTCAAACCTCCTAAACCCAAACCTTTATATCAGTACAGGCGTGCTTTTGCGAGGATGGATACTGAAAAACTTTTAAAAGATGCTTCTGTTATTGACTGGACATTCTTAAAAGAAGCTACCTCAATTGACAATAAAGTTGAGATTTTCAATGCAGCTGTGGTCGGGTTGTTTGACACGCACGCTCCCATTAGAAAAATCAAGCTGAAGCGTCCTCCAGCGCCATGGATGAATCGTGGAGTTCGGATGGCAATGAGGCGAAGGGATCGCGCGTTCCGTAGGTTTAAAAAGGATCGGACGGATGAAAATTGGAGCCTCTTCAAAACTGCTCGCAATCGTTGTAATCAGATGATACGTAACGCTAAACGCCGCCACATTCTTGATAATATCACTTCTTCTTCTCCTGCCGATATTTGGAAGTTCCTTGGAACTCTGGGTATCGGCAGATCGCGACATTCAGACCTTCCCAAAACAATTGGTTTAGACGATCTAAATCGCCATTTCACCTCTGTTATTACGCTTGATAGTCTAACCAAATGTCAAACTATTGGTTACCTTGCTGGACTGACGCGATCTAATATTACCCCATTTGCCTTCAAACCAGTCGACCCCGTAGAGATCAAGAAGATTATCCTTTCCATTAAATCCAAAGCCGTGGGCTGTGATAATATTAGTCGTTTTATGATTGTGACGGCTCTTGATCAGCTCCTCCCAGCTATTTCCCATGTGGTCAACTTCTCCCTTTACTCCTGTGAATTCCCTTCACTATGGCGGAAAGCCCACGTTCGACCACTTCCTAAAATTCCTAACCCAACCCTTCCCAGTCATTACCGACCAATTTCCATCCTTCCCTTCCTGTCCAAAGTACTTGAGGCCTGTGTGCATAAACAATTCTCCAGCTTTATTTACCAGAATTCCCTAGTTAGCCCGCTCCAGTCCGGTTTCAGGCCAGGCCACAGTACCATTTCTGCTCTCCTTAAAGTGACTGATGACATAAGGCGGGGAATGGAAGACACTAAAGTTTCTGTTTTAGTGTTAATCGATTTTTCCAATGCTTTCAATGCCATCAGTCACGAAGTCCTTTTATCAATCCTCTCCTATCATATGGTCTCTTCCGAGGCTCTGGATTGGTTTTCTTCCTACCTTCGGGGGCGTCAGCAGTCTGTCCTGGCGGGAGACTCATCTTCCAGCTGGTGTGATCTTGTTGCTGGCGTCCCGCAAGGCGGTATTTTATCTCCACTTTTATTTTCTATTTTTATAGATCTCATAACTACCGAGCTTCAGTGTGCGTATCATCTGTACGCAGATGATTTGCAACTATACAGTCAGGCAAGTGTTGATAATTTATGCGATGCAGTTGATGAGCTAAACCGGGATTTGGCAGCGGTGAGGAACTGGTCTGAACGTTTTGGTATAGCGGTTAACCCAACCAAGTGCCAGGCTATTGTTATTGGGAGCGCTCATAACTTGCGAAGACTGAGTGGTTTAGTGTTACCGCCGGTTATCTTTGATGGCACAGTCATTCCTTTTAGCTCTGATGTCAAAGATTTGGGACTTTATATTGACACTTGTCTGGACTGGCGTAAGCAGGTTGCTAGTGTGAGCAAACAAGTTACAGGTATATTGCGTTCGCTCTATAGATTAAAAAATGTTCTACCATCTCGCATAAAGGCAATGCTTGTGCAGTCCCTCATCTTCCCCATTCTTGATTATGGTGATGTGTGCTACTATGACCTGAATGCAGATCTGCTCAATAAACTTGATCGCCTTCTAAATAACTGCATTCGATTCGTATTCAATCTCCGTAAGTATGATCATGTGTCCGCACATCGGGCAATCTTAAAATGGTTGCCCATCAGACAGCGCAGAGCATTAAGAGCGTTGACTACCTTGTTTTCTCTTCTAGACAAACCCAGTTCACCTTCCTACTTGACCTCTCTATTCCAATATTTATGCTCTGCACACAGTAAACATCTTCGCTCTTCCAATAATCGACTTTTGCGATGTCCTTCTCACCGCTCTGGTTTTCTTAAATCTTCTTTCCCTATCCAAGCTGTTTTTCTTTGGAATGCGCTTCCTCAGAATATCAGGATGGCCACTAGTCAGTTTACTTTTAAGGTAAAAGCTCGAGAACATTTACTCAAGGAGTTGGCAGACTCATCTCACTCTTAATGTATAGTACATGTACTTATTTTTATCTCTCTCTACTTTGTATGTATAGTATTTATTTATGTATGTATATATATATCTATGTATGTATATATGTATATATTTATGTATTTAAGTAACTATTTTATTTTAATTCATTTTAAACCTGTAACTTTTCTATTTTCTTGCACCTACTATGTTTTTATCTCTGCATCACCCTAAGGTAGACTGGTAGAAAATGCCTAAGGCATTAAGTCCGCCTATGTACTGTGTTCGTACATGAAGTTTAATAAATAAATAAAATGACAACTACAGCTTGGTTCGTCGACCTCAAATAACCTGATAAAGGGTCAATGTTCTCACTTGTAAGAAACTATCCTTGTACAATATAAATATAATCAACATGAGGGCCATGTTGACTATATAATTGATATTGTAGGTTTTTTATTTTATTTTTCTTAACTTTTATTTTTAATCTCCGGAACCCGACGCATGTCTGTCTGTCTGGGCAACGTAGCTTAAAACGTGTGAAATAGGGTATCTAGCAATGGTTTTATACATGACTCATGAAAACCGGTTCAGCCGTTTGAAAGTTATCAATTTTTTTGTTAGCTGCAGTCGCGATCTTAACTTCGAAGGTGGGACTAGTGGACTATAAGATAGAAAATTGGAAACGCTATACATCCAAAATATCAGCTATCAGTCATCTCATTAGTCTGTATCAGATCATTCAAAGACCAAGGCGGGTTTTCGGATACACGCAGCATTCAGTGTCTGACAGCTGCCCTTCGCAAGCCGTGGATCCATCTGCCCAGGGGGCGTTCCACATTACGCCTGCTTAAACGAAACTGCAGGTAGATACATACATTGATTTTGATTCTCTTGATTACAACCTAAATTTAGGTTAAGTGCGTCTTTCTCTTCACATTTCATTAAGCAAAAGAACATGTTATTAAATTAAAAAGATACATTTTATTTCAGCCAGCGCCTGAAGTAAACCGATGTATTTTTAGTGGTCATGTTTTATTCGCGTATACATTAGATGTGGTGTGTCTTAATTTAACTGGACTAAACTAATATTTTATCTTCTGTCCTTTTCTTAATGAAATGGTAAGAAAAAGGTGCACTGAACATAAAATTAGTTTAGTGTATGAACACGGGAATCGGCACCATTATTCGCCATTACTAATTTAAAATAGTCACCAGTATGCGACACAGACACGTGTCGATAATTAACTCAGATTATGACATTTAAATTAAATCTCAAACAAACATGGATTGATTGATTGATCAGATGTGATTGTGCAATCAATGTGACCAATCAGCCACGCAGGTGATTATCATTCATGGAACACATAATTTTGCGGTTGAAATTGGATGGGTCGACATTGGATGTCACATTAATCGCTGGATTAGTGAACCAAATGATATTTGATTAGCTGTCATTGAGGATTACAGGGCAGAAGCCGCGAGATATGATAGTCTCAGTGTAGGCGGCGTTTTGAACAATGGTATCACCTATGCGGTTGGCGTGTTTGATGGTTTTGGAATTTAGTGTGTATCAGTGCTAAAATGATTAGGTTGATATTGAATTTATCGTTTCAATTGTGGCTTTGGTTCGGTAGCGTGGTTTTAGTTATGGACTTTAAAAATAATCATAAAACCTAACTGCAATTTCGTAAGTCGGCTTTGTTTCTGTTTCTTGTAATTGCCACCAACTTTCAAAAGTTGCAGTTGGGTTTATTGATAATTTGTTTTTAAAATCCAAATAATGTCTTCTTTTAGTATTTTTTTTTATTTACATCCTTCGAACACACGTGATTTGAAACAGAATAGAAAGACAATAGCAGCCCGACAGCCGGCTGTCCGTTGGTCGTCGAAAGGTTAAATATTTTAGGTACTTTTCCTCCGTGCGGTATCACAGTGGGAAACCCCGCATATGGCAATACGTACGTTATTCATAACCTAACTTCACACAACTATTTATTAGTAAAATCGTAAACAGACACTCGACCTTGACTCTCTACGTCAATAAAAGGAAACGAAAAAAAGTTTTTAACAGCCTTTGACGGTAATTTTATAAGGTCAGCAAGGCAATTTTACTAACTTTTGGGAACATTCGCAACCTTATCTGCCTTTAAGAGCGAATTTTCCCAAACTTTAAACCTATATAGAATAGGACTTTCATTCGTGAAACATAATTGACGTCTGACAGTTTTTGAATGAAAAAACTGTCAAAAACTTCAAATGAATTCCAGACTTTTATTAGTTTAACTTAGCCTAGTTTTCCAACATATAGACAATTTTTAGACATCGATTGTCGCTGAGAATACAACTTCGAACGTCATAGACAGTAGAATAAACCTTCTGAATTTAAACTACAAATATTAAAAATGAAATCATGATAATTATGAATTTAAGAAAACAATTTGGTTGCATACTTACATTATTACATTGAGTTAAAAGACAGTAAGGGATTTTATGGGTGTAAGAACTGTAGAGGTCTGAACGACCCTATTGTACCGAGGGGTACTGAGTTATACTTTTGTATGTATATTCTTGATATTATAATATATTATACCATTGTAAGATATTTTCAACTGTTATTTATTTCGGCTGAATCAACTGGCAAAACGGGTTGTCAAGCCTTTTTAAGAACGTTCCCAATTCGATTGTATGTTTTTTTATATGTATATTCACCGATATTTCAGCCAATTATGAACGGTATTTGATGGTTCTTTTTTTGTTAGATAAGTCATGTTTTAGAGGTGGTTCCATATAAATTTTATGGCAATCGGTTTGCGGCTTCTTGAAAAATTTAACAAAAACAAGAAAAACGACGAAATACTTAAACATTGACGATTGTGTGTTAAGTTTCTTTGTTCGTTTTGTAAGATTGTTAAATATTTTGTCGCTTTAGTACATTTATTATTTTATTATGCTTGTAGGATAATATAATCACTTTTACACTTCATATTTTTTATAAACTAGCTAGATCGGCATTTCTTATCTAAACTCCTCCTAACCTCTGAGCAAATGCGACTACCCAAATAAGTATTATGCGGAGTAAGCAGCCAGGGTCTCTACAGTACACCAGTACAAAACCGGAGTTGGCAGCTAGTTTCAAACAAAATCAAGCACATAGTGTATGTGCACCAACGTCCCGAAAATCGGGAATAAAACAAACGATTGCTTCCAAAGGATAATGTCGACAAACAGGTTCTGGTGTTATATTTATGACTTCTATTTGTCATTTTGAGCCAACAATTCGTCTCATTGCTGGGCAACGGCCTCCCCTTTCCTTGTCAGATCTCTATCTTGTCTTACCGTAGAAACGGTCTAAAACCTCGCCCCATTTACGATGTTGCCTCTCTTGACATCTTTATTTTACTTTGTATTTATATCTAAGATTTTCTGGGAAATAAAGGTTAGTATATTTTTGGGATTTACTGATACCTTTCCTTTTTGAAAGTTAAGTAACTCTTTGAAGTGTTGATATGATATTGATTATGATTTCGTTTGCTTTGCCTTTTTGTCATGATGACAAATACTCGGCAGTTCGCCTGCCGGGGTTGCGGAATGTTTATAATCGTTACCGTGACCCTGGAACATAAAGGGCAATCGAAGGAACATGAGTGGGTTTTAGTCAGTAAAAGTCTGACACGCCCTCCCGCCGCACCCAGGACGGGAGCAGTCATTTGATGTAATACAACTCAATTGATGGCGGAGAGAATTAAGATCATCTACAAAATTCACTGTTATAAATAAAATATTACCACTGTATCTTTCTATTTCGAAAGGTATACACAAATCATGACATAAACAAGATTAAAACTAAAGGTTTGTGTACTCCTTCACTTTAAAAGCTTACACTGAAGTTGTTTTGTAATTCAGTGTAACATTTTCTTAGTAAAAAGTCTTGTCAAAGAGTTTGAAATAAATGTAAAGGATTTTGATCCCTATTTACAAGTTCATTTCGTAAGCTGTACCCCATGAAATATTTTCTAATGTCTCTTTTGTTGATATTTTGTTCTTACATCTCCAGGTACCCTCAAGTACTAAGCGCAGTGACATAGTGCTCGCAATTTCGTTCTGAGCCACTTTGAGCTGTTCGTTACATGAAGTTATGTGCCACACCTGTTACTGATATGGAGTGTTCAGTTGCTGAAATGAGAAAAGCTAGTCTTTCCTTATGCTGCAGTTTGGTTACTGTAAATAATTTTGATGATTTTTAATGGGGAACTTTAAAGACATACTGGATTTCGGTTTTTCGGATAAAGATAATGCCTTGATGGCTTTTTTTGTCAACAAAAAGAAGACGAAAAAGGGACAAAATTCTCTTTTTTTAATAATACTGCAAATTATAATTATTTTATGATTCGAACGAAATAACTGGTTTTTAGAAACATAAACTAAACATACATCAATAAATATATGCATCATAACTTAAACATACATCGTAACAGACTTAAATGTCAAATCTAACATAATGAGTTATTAGCAATGATGTTATAATTATAAAAGTATAGATAGGTTACCCAAACGAAATTCTATCTTCAAAAACGGCACACTAACGCACACATACATTACACGTCAAAGTAGGATGACATGATTGAAGTGGTGCGAGTGAAAAAGAGATAAACGTCAAATGTCAACGCGATACTCAGTATCATGTTTGCCAATTGGCAAACTTTTAATGTGCCACTTTTTGACTGCATATAACCTATCTACACTTTTTTACTTATAACATCATTGGTTATTAGAATGAATGTTAAGGCATGACATAGTCAGGTACAAGAAAAAAATGAAGTTAGGAAAGTAATCGGGTACTGTGTCTTTTAACATATTTAAAAATATTTATATCCTAAAAGCTACAACTATAAACTCACAAATCCATTCAAATAAAACATCGATTCACGCGATAAAAGTGTCAAACATACAGAGTTCTATTGTAACGAAACAATTTTTAACTTAAACAGGTACGAGTTAGTTGCAAGTTGAGTTGCTCACGCGAGTTTGCCACCCACTGGCATAGACGTAAACTTGCTACAAAGTTGATTGCTGTACAACCGCACTTGTACAAGTTTTAGCTTGATTTCTATACACTGCCTTTGGAGACCTACTCATGACTCCATTCTGTTTGGTAGTTACTGGGTTTTGTTACTGTGATATGAGTTTGATTTAGGATTTGACGTTTTTGACTTGATTTCGTCGTGAGTTGCTTCTGTAGGATTAGTAGAGCTCTTTTTTAACCGACTTCTAAAAAGGAGGAGGTTCTCAATTCGAATGTTTGTATTTTTTTTATGTTTGTTTGCGCATATCTGCGTCGTTTACCAACCGATTTGAACAATTCTTTTTTTGTTTGAAAGGGTAGACTTCCCAATTGTCATTAGGTCCAGGATCTGATGATGGCATCATGCCAAAATCGAGGGAACTCCTCAATTTTTATAGAAAAACGTACATTTTTATTTTGAAAGTTAGTCTTTAACGTAGTCACACATTGAGACTCTATTTTAGTCTCTTTTTTTAAAGAACCCATCAGGGAAAAAAGTACCATGATATTTTACCGCAAAGCAGCGTTGCTCAGCAGTGCTATTCTAAAAAGATACATACATCCACTTCAAAAGTCATCTCGCAAATCACTTCGTAGGTCACTTGGTTTCCCAACACGTTTTTGATGAGTGATTGTTTTGATATTCTCAAGATCAAAGCCGAGTGAAAAGAAGTGAGTTTTGAGAATACTTGTGACTTGAAAAGTTCAAAACAGTCACTTGAAGTAATTATTTTCACTGCCGTCATCATTCGGTGGCACTAGTGCCAAACTCATTCACTGAATTCGCGAATTCAGAAGTGATTTTGCGAAATGAACGTTCAGAATAGCATTGCTCTCCCGGTTAGAGACCCGTCTATCGGTTAGATACCTATCTATTGCCGGTGGCTGTCATAACAGGCTCATCGTTTTTGTTTCTGAGGTAGCAACGCATTTAAGAGGGCTCTGGTGATGCAGATAAATAAGCTGTAGACACTACTTAACATGGGTGGCTGTAAGCTTGTCGATAAAAGTTATTAAAAAAAACCTATAGGATAACATTACCAAAGCATCCACCACAAAATTTCTACCAGGAAAATACAAAAGTTCAACGGAACAAAGTACCGGAGACGATTATTGTAAGTCGAAAATAATCGTTTCTGCGATTAATTTTTTCATGAAACAACCTTGTTACGATTAAATGGGTTAATTACACTAGTCCGGGAATGTTTGAGCTTCGAACCAAAATGGCTTACGCGAATTAAAAACTCATTACAATTAGCGAACAACTGCCAAGGCTAATTCGTGCAGGCATGGTGGCAAAGCAAAATTTTAAATCCACCTTTTCTACTAAGTTTTTAATTAAAGTATTACCTTCTAGTGTATAATTGTTAGACCTGTCCTTAAGGAGTAAGTGGAAGTTTCTACAGAATATAATTAACCGCGTAAGTTTTGTATTAACTTATACTTATCAGCTGTTGTAAGTTGTCCGTGTGGATTTTGGTCTTAAGATTATTATTTTTATAAACTACCTTTCACCCATGGCTTCGCCCAGGTGAATGTCGAAACTTCCTTCCTAGATTTTTACCCCCTTAGAATTGGAATTTCCAAAAATTATTTCTTTGTCGGTATTTATTTTGCTCTTCACAAAGAACACACCCTCAAGTTTCATGTCTCTAGGACCAGCGATTTGGGTTGTGCTTTGTATATCAATATCAACAACAACAGTCATTTTGCCATTTTTAATATATAGGTCGTAATTTAAAACTAACGAGTGTTGTGATGCCCAAGTGATTAAGGCTTTAAGGGTGAAAGAAACCATCAGTCAGGAAACCTGGACATAATAATAATATTGGTCTGAAATCAATCTATAAAAAAGGGTAATTTGCCCTGCAGTGGAACAATAATTGGCTGGTGCTCTTTTTGAAGATATGTTCGTGTTGTTGTTCCAAAGATTGCCTGGAAGAAATTGCTTTTTAGCGATAAGGCCGCCTATTGTACTCTTGCATATTTGTTTGTGTTGTCCTTTACCGTTTTTGTCCTATTGGTGTACAATAAAGAATATTCTATCCATCTATCTTATGCGAATAATTTATTATTGGATTATTATTTGAATAACTAGTCATTTTTCAGCAAATTAATACATTTAAATAACAGAACTAAACTACTAAAAAAAAACTTATTCTATAACTATTTCGAGCGACAATGGTGCTGATTCTCTTGTTCACAAACGTAGCTAAATTTAAGTTTAATGCATCTTTCTCTTTCCGTTTCTTAAAGAAAAGGAAAGAGGATACATTTTAGTTTAATCCTGTCAAATTAGACAGCGCCTAAAGAAAATTGACGTATATTTAGACGCCATGTTTTTAAATCGCGTCTAAATTATCTATGGAGTGTCTAAATTTGACAGGACTAAACTAATATTTTGACTTTTGTCCTTTTCTTAATTAAATGGAAAGAGAAAGATGCACTTAACTTAAAACGTTAGTTTGTGGATAAGAGAATCGGCACCAATATCATTAAAAACAAAAGTTTAGACATATGCGAAATGTAAAAAACAATTTTAGTAAAGTTTTAACAAAAAGAATGCCAAGTCAAGTTTCTATTTACTTGCACCAATATTTTGTTCCCAAAATATTTTTAAGGCACAGCTTCGGCCCGCGGAACGTACCAAAGATTCTCTAATGCAGCTAATCTTATTTTAATTTATATGTAAATTCATTCTCAGCATATTATCTCTAATATTCCGGCCAAATGTTCAGAGTTCCAAAACTTTTTTTTGAGATATTTTAATATTATAGCAATCTCTCGCTTATTTCCCCTTTTATTACCTCGACTTTTATCTTTAATTCCGCAGACATGCTATAGGAACGCAATGATTACGAGGGAGAATGGGGTGGGAAGAAACAGAGAGAAAAATGTATAATGAAGTCCCTTCGAACCCTACTTCCCTTGCTTTGTTGCCATTCTTTAAATCTAATCAAGGGTTACACTTTGTAACGACAGATAGATGAGAAATGCTAACTCATCCCTCAAGTAACAGTGTATTGTCGCTTAAAGGACTGTTGTGGAGATAATGGACTGGCTTGTGGAAAGATAATAATGTGGAGTGGTATCATGGTTTTGTTATTTTTGCTATTTGATATTTCAAGCTTTTTTTCCTTAATGGAAAAGAGTAAAAGAAAAAAGATGTATACCATACATTCTTGTCTCATTTTTTTTAAATATTACGTTTCGATCCCATATTAGAAATTACGCCTTTATGTAGCTACGTTAACAAACAATAAAATCTCACATACATAAATAACCAGACTCGAAACAAATACTTGAAAGTCTTACAAATGTTTCTCTCCTAGTCAAGTACTTCTTATATAAGTATGTACTGGTATGTAACTTTTTTCTTCCAACCAAAAGTAATTGAAATATACGAAAAAGAAATTGTCATAACACAATTTCCCATTTCCATCAGAATGAAAATTAAATATGGAAAGAAAGTTTAATAAAACTTACACATTTTTAACCCAAAAGTTTCTTTGGGTTAATTAAGTTCTTCGTGTTATGAAACTTTAGAGGTTGTTCATTTCCTTCAGCTGTTTGTTACAGTAAAAATGTGTTTTCTTAAGAAACTGCTATATTTTAACGGTTCCATAATATTCGGAAGAGATAAAAAAAGAAACACCATCATCTACCTAGCCTTTTTCCTATGTCATGGTCGGCTTGCAGTATCACCGAAGTCGGGTGTATACAGTGTTTTACACGGAGCGACTGCTTAGTGCTTCTCACACCTTCTCAACCAAATTAGGGCATTTTGAAGTGAAAACTTCTTTAGCGGCGTTGAGCACTTTTTCTGTAATGGGTATAAAATCTTAAACTCGCGTCAGGACACGTGACCCTGATCGAAAAAGCGTAGGACGGATAACAATTGAACGCGCGATAAAAATCTCACACACACTGATACAAGGTACAATTTTCGGGAAAATTGTACCTTGTATCAGTGTGTGTGAGATTTTTATCGTGTCTACGTAGTCGTAGTCGTAGTCGTAGTCGTGGTCGTGGTCGTGGTCGTAGTCGTAGTCGTAGTCGTAGTCGTAGTCGTGGTCGTGGTCGTGGTCGTGGTCGTGGTCGTGGTCGTGGTCGTAGTCGTAGTCGTAGTCGTAGTCGTAGTCGTAGTAGTTTTTTTTTTATAAAGTACTTTACGACTATTACAATACAATGGACAGGTGTTAATTTCAGAAACATTATAAAAAGTAACTCAATTTCGTTTCAATCTCCGGTGTCAGATATTTTGATTTAATTTGAAGTTAGTAGTAGACTAAGGTATCGTAGCTCATGCAGCCAAGTATTAAAATAAGTATGTATACCGAAATTGAAAAACTCAATATTCTCAGCGCTTGATCTATGAATAAGGTTTTAATACGAATATATAATGCCCATTTCACACGAGGGCAGAACATATTGGTGGTCGTAGTCGTGGTCGTAGTCGTAGTCGTAGTCGTAGTCGTAGTCGTAGTCGTAGTCGTAGTCGTAGTCGTAGTCGTAGTCTAGTCATAGTCATAGTCATAGTAGTTTTTTTTTTTATAAAGTACTTTACGACTATTACAATACAATGGACAGGTGTTAATTTCAGAAACATTATAAAAAGTAACTCAATTTCGTTTCAATCTCCGGTGTCAGATATTTTGATTTAATTTGAAGTTAGTAGTAGACTAAGGTATCGTAGCTTATGCAGCCAAGTATTAAAATAAGTATGTATACCGAAATTGAAAAACTCAATATTCTCAGCGCTTGATCTATGAATAAGGTTTTAATACGAATATATAATGCCCATTTCACACGAGGGCAGAACAGTGAGGCAGAACAGTTATAATAATAATAAGTATTTATTTCATAAAAACATGGAACAGTGCACCTATACATAAAGGCTTACACTAAACAGTTTAGAATTATATTGTATAATTATGTAGAACTACATTATTGGACTCTATCCCTTAAACTAGGTCTAGCCTGTATCTTAAGAGACAGGGTTCAGCCATTGGTTTAAACTAAATTGATTATATAATAAGATTTAACAAGTGAGAACAGTGTCGATTTGAATTATTATATTCATATTATAAACTCTCGAGTCATGAGTGCGTGCATGTGTGTGTATGTGTGTTGTGTGCATGTTTGTGATTGTCAGTGTGTGTATATTAGGTGTTATATAATATGTAAAAATTGGTAAGTAACAGTAATCCATTGCATGTGTACAGCTTAATAGCCATATATGAGAAGGTTTTCTGTAGAAAGGTAGGAGGATAAAGAGTTGCCTCACGGTTAAAACTTTACATTCGTCATATAGTTTGGTTGTGGGAAACATATAATATTTACGAGTCATCGTCTAAGAAGCTGGCACAGAACAGTACTGTTTTGTGCGTTCACACAGTAGCAGTACTGTTCTGCCCACTGTTCTGCCCTCGTGTGAAATGGGCATTAAAGCGATTGAAAGCGCTGTGTCAAATGAGCAAGCCATTTGTTTAGAAAAAAAGATCAACATATTAGTCTATTGTTTTTCGTCAATTGAATTGACAGATGCCAACATTTGACCAGGTTCTGTGTAATCTGGTTGTTTGCATTTTATTATTATTCCTTTCCGATTTTATCTACCCACTTCGCTTAAACTACGGACTGTGATTTCCTCTTGAAATAGCGACCTCCGGCTGTGATTGACTGATGTACGGACCTACTAAGAACGACGACCTGGCATGGCGGTGGGTGTCAAGAGATTAAACGGACATTGCAGATTTAACATGGATTCCCAAAATTATCCTATATTTTGTGTAAATTGCGGATCAGCTTCTGGCTCCATGTAAAAGAGAAAGGGAACATCAATAAGTGTCTTGGAAAGACTTCTGCCGCTGCAAAAATATTGGTCGAAAATATAGATGATACTTTTGATGTGACATCATGTTGTTATTTAAGTATTTTGATGGCTTTTAGAAGTCTACAGTGTCCGTAGTTTTAATTTAGTTTCAATCGAAAACATATATTATTTAGAACCAAAAATGAAAAAACACATCCCTATCGGTTCTTAGGCAAACAATGAATGGACGCATGGCAATGTCCTTTGTTTATATTTTAACCCGTGGAGTAATAGTGTTGGAAAATCTTGGCGAAACAGCTTAATATAAGCTTGCTGTAGATAGAGAGAGAGAGATATAGTGGTCCTGCTAATGGCTTGGGGCAAGCGAGCCAAAGGCACACTCGTAAATAAATGAGCGAATGTGTTTTTGAAGTGAAAACTTCTTTAGCGGCGTTGAGCACTTTTTCTGTAATGGGTATAAAATCTTAAACTCGCGTCAGGACACGTGACCTGATCGAAAAAGCGTAGGACGGATGGATAGTAGACAGCTATAATCAAGTTTTCACTTCTGCCGGCACTCCCGGAGTGCAACCCGTCTTTTTTTTTTTTGGGGAGTAGGCAATCATCAAATGACTGCTCCCCTCCTGGGTGCGGCGGGAGGGTAAGTCAGACTTTTACTGACTAAAACTTACTCATGTTCCTTCAGTTGCCCTTTATGTTCCGGGGTCACGGTAACTATAATAAACGTTTCGCAACCCCGGCAGGCGTTGGCACTATCGGGCCAAGGGGCCCTCGTGCTGACTTCTCTTTGAGGCGCGCGTGGAACACTAAAGCGCCGTCGACGCGGGCCTGGTCCTAGCCGGGCGGCGAGCTACCCATCGCTCGCTGTCCGCAGACCCACCAAATAAATTAGGGCATCACGATACCTCTTGGTTTGACTGATTATTAGACTTTTCCGCTTCTGACTACACTTAATGACTGTCACAGACTTACGAATGGCCGGGACCAGCTGCTTTACGTGCTTTCCGAGGCACGAGATGTTCTAGACAAACTTAAAAAATACATATAAATTGTACAAGTCACAGTACTTGCTCGGTTTCAAACCCGTAATCGTAACCAAAAGGCTATAACGACAAGATTTTCATAAAATTGTTAAATATAAGAAATTCAAACATGACCTATGGAAATAAAGTGAAAGAGAATAAAGTATAATGTTTTTGTTTTGTTGGAACAAGAAATTCTTTCTCGAGAAATACCTACCAACCAAATTAAGGAGTCCCTTTTGTACACAGACGTCAGTTATTGTTTCCGCATACGGAATCCTGAAATGAATTCACGTGTATTCCGTACACACAAAGATTGGGATGTTGACCTTTTATGTATGTAGGTAAAATTGTTTACTATAATATTGTGTGTTTTTTGTAGGCAAAGTCAAAAAGTAGATTTAGGTACAATTTCGAATAGTTTCAATCCATGCTAATATAATAAAACTCAAGAGTTTGTTTGTTTAGTTATGCGCTCTAATTTTAGGAACTGCTTTTGATTTGAAAAAAATATTTTTATATTAGATCATTTATTTATCGCTGAAAACAGGGTTATATTATTTAATAAAATGAATATGAAGTCAAAGTACCTAGTAACCAAAGGAACACTACTTTCTAATCGTATGTAATTGGATACAATTTAAACTCTTGACGATGAAATACAATCACACCATTTTAGACAATCCGTTTAATCAGTGGCGAAGGGCGCTAATGTAATAAAAAATAAATTAATGCATACCTACTTCAAAAGCCAATATTTTTTTCCTGAAATTAATACAAATCCCTAAACACACGTCCTAAAATAAAATACACAGAGCCCGTCACTCAAAACACACCTATACATATCTAAACGCGAGTACATGTAACGGTCAAATTCTGTCGACACCGCACATATGGCGGTACAGTCGAACGCAGGAGTATCTCCTAGTTAATTACCATCACTTGACACCTGGCTTCGTACCACTACCTGTTAGCTAATTGACAGTGGGACGGCCCGACAACCAAAGCCGGGAACGGATTTACCGCAAAATTTTCCCCTTCGATGTACACGTAGATAGAAACTGATTTGTAACATTCTTCACGTAAAAATACATTGTTGTTGGAAAACAATGTGTGGTCAGGAATAATTGAGATGAATTTGTATCGGTTGATTGTTGTTATATTAGGAGTGTATATTTCGAATTTAAGTATAACACAGCAATATAATGTATTTTAAAACTATCTATATACCTACTTAAAAAATGGTAAACTGACTGACCAACTGACTGACTGATTTTTGATATATCACCGCTTAGCTTAAACCGCTGCTCACTGAATAGGTTGTGGACGTCTGATAGGCAGTCGTTCCATGTAAAACAGTGGCATTTGACCAAATTCGGTTAGACTGAAAAGCGACTCTAACGGAGTTAGGAAATGACTAGAAAGATAATTTTCCTTTTACTGAACATTATTTTTCGTCTGTTTGAAAATGGAACCATGAACAGTTTTGGGTCTTCAAAACTTTATATCGGTCATTACTGAGTCCAAAATTTTGAAAGAAATACCAAAATAGTTCTATACGATTACAGAAAAACCCTATAAAAGCTGAAAACTTTTTGTTCGTTGCGATTTCGTTGCGATTTCAATAATCAATTTAAATTCTATCTATATTTACTATTAATTGATACCATGTAGTATAAATTAACTTAATGTCTATAAACTAAAGGAAAATATTGATAATAACGGGCTTGCTTTCGGGACAATTAAGAGTTCTTACAAAAATAAACTTTCAAAAATTTTCACAGAAACCAGAAAATGTTATTTACAAAATATTTCTCTTAAAATCAAACACTTTTTCTCGAACGGACACAGTGTTTTATTGTAGAACGGGAAATACAATGCAACACCGAGCCAGGAGCGAACGTACTTTTTCACTTATACCTGCGAATAATTCCCGGGTACCCAGTAATAGATTTCGAAAAAGCGGAAACGAAGTCAACCATAAATCCGCCGGCGAATGACGGAATGAATAGCTATTTAAATATCTGGAACCGACAGTAGGTACACGGTGGAAGATACCTGTACAGGTGAAGAATGTACAAGAGGTAATATTTTGTATCGTGTACCTTACTAAAACGTTGATCACTTTTGCAGTCCCTTACAACGACCAAGCGACAGCCGGCTGTCGCGCTGCTTTTTGTCTTTCTATTGTGCTTGAATTACGTGTGTTCGATGGTTTAAAATTTCTTGGAATGGTGACAAACGTTTTGCTGCAATACTAGTTTTCACCCGCGGCTTGGCCCCCGTGGATGTCAAAATTCTCATCCCTATTTTACCTCTATAGGGTTGGAATTAAAAAAAAACTTTTTAAGTGGATACTTCTTACAAAGACACAGTTTGGGTTGTGATTGTGAGTATTGCTTAGTCAGTCAATTCACCATTTTATGTATAAATCGATAATTAAGTAAATAAATAAATAATAAATAAATAAATCAACCACTAGCACATCGGCGAAAAGTTGCCTGTCTGGCGGTATTTTACAGATTGCACTTCGGTGAGTGTGCTCATGGGCTACACGAGCTCATTCCCTCATCCCCATTTTACCACCGGACATCCAGACGTACGGCGGGATACCACCCTTTCTTGGTTGATATTCCTCACATCCGCACGCAACGCTTCTCAAAATCGTTCATAATGCGTACCGCAAAGGAATGGAATTCCCTGCCGGCGTCTGTGTTTCCAAATTCATATAACCCGGAAGTATTTAAGAATAGAGTGCATAGGCATCTACTGGGTAAGCTCGCTCCATCGTAGGCTCCGTCTATGCCCTCGGGCTAGTCTGGGACCAAGAGCAAGCCCATTGTAATAAAAAAAAAAAAAAAAAAAAAATATCCTGGGACATCTTACACACGGCTATCTGATCCCAAGCTAAGCAGAGCTTGTGTTATGGTAATCAGACAACTGATATACATACTTATATAATTTTTAAATACATACATATTATAGATAAATAACACCCAGACACAGAACAAACAATTATGCTCATCACACAAAGTTTGTCCTGGGTGGGAATCGAACCCACGACCTCTGGCTTAGCAGTCAGGGTCACTGAGACCACTAGACCAACAGGCCCGCCCGTAAGTATATTATTTCTATGTCATCAATCTCACCAACATTGTTTTTATTTAGTTTAAGAAACTAACATCGGCTTAGAATAAAACTGAAGATAAATTACCTTAATCGATTTGTTTTACCCAGATTGTGTTACCCAGTAAAGGATCTAAAATTCTAGATATGTTGTGGCGATTCGATAGGCTGTTGTTTCATGTAAAACACTAGTATTCAGCTGAATCCGGCAAGATTGAAAGCCGCTGAAACATAATTGAGAACCAGCTAGGGACTTGATGTTTAGTTTACCAAAACAATGATCACTTTGAAATTAGTACATAAACTCATTGGTTCTAGCATCGAATAATAATGATCTATTATAAAGTACTTATGGTAACTCCCTTTCAAAATACAAGTTTGAATTAGTTTAGGAAATAGTAAATCCTTTATTATGTACTACCATACGATCATCAAATATACTTCCTGGGATGAGAATCTATAGTAGATTTGATTTTTTATTCTTATTTACTCTGTATCATGTCTTGTTAATGCATTAATCTTTTTTTTTTTGGTGAGTGGGAAATCATCCAATGACTGCTCCCGTCCTGGGTGCGGCGGGTGGGCGTGTCAGACTCTTACTGACTAAAACCCACTAATGTTCCTTCGATTGCCCTTTATGTTCCAGGGTCACGGTAACTATTAAAAACATTCCGCAACCCCGACAGGCGTTGGCCCCGTTGGGCCCCTTCCTGTGCGGACTCCTTTTCTTTGAGGCGCGCGTGGAACACTAACGCGCCGTCGACGCGGTCCTGGTCCTAGCCGGGCGGCGCGAGCTACCCATCGCTCGCCATCCGCAGAACTGCGCCTACGGAGGCCGGTAGTCGTCTTGCGATGCATTAATCTTGACGTTGTTCTTTGGTTAGTCCATACATGACCCAAAGTTTTATATGAAACAATATTAAAAAAAAAACAATAAAAACACACAAAAGCCATTTAGGCTTTATTTCAAATCACATAGGCCGATGCCGACCACAAACTGGAGTGTGCAGACAATACGCAAACCATGTAGTTAACAGTATGTGAACAAAACTATAGCTCTAAGTGCTTACCCAAAACGGCAGTACGCTTCAAGTTACAGCACGATCATATTCACACTATTTTTAGTGACATCTACATAAACACAGAACCACACCAAAAATGATCACTAACTATGAATAAAGTTAAACTCAAACAACACATAATAACGAGCATATATATTATAAAACACATAATTACTTTAGCATAATTATAACTTTACACAATCAACACCTCGGATAGCAACTAAATTCACGCCAGCAAATAGGACTGCGAATAACCAATAGAAATTTAAAATTTGTGTTAGAACTATAAAAAACTTTACTTTTCTGGTAATAAATGCTAGAACTATAAAAAACTTTACTTTTCTGGTAATAAATGCACGACCAAATAATAAAAAAGTCAACAATAACAGAGTCTATGTATTTAAACACTGTTTTGAGATGCATAATATATGTGTAATAATAAGGTTTAATTTTCCACTCTTGAAAAAGCCAATTAGGCAGAAAATGTACAAACTGACGTTAAAAAACGATAACATTTAAAAATAAATATATCCTACCAAAATACAACAATGTGTATGGAATGAGGGTAGCTGAATATTTAGTGCCTCATTTTCTTAACAAACTACCCGAAGATTCGCAAACGTTATTCAGAACGGATTCGAAAAGTTAGAAATATTTAAACGCTTATCTGCACAAACTTTACAAGAACATAAAAATATGACAGGAAATATGGTTTAAAAACAAAACATTAGATGTTTGGGTGTAAGTGCTAAAGAGTTTGTTTGTTGGTTAACGCTCTAATCTCATGAACATCCATATCCAAAAATATGTTTGTGTTGAATAGCCATATTTATCGAGAAATTGCATAACCCTGCAAAATCACCCTACGATTTACGGGAACAAAGCAATAAACCGGGTGTTAACCGGGGGTGTAGTGGGTGCAGTAAGTAAATAATAAATTCTGAGGTAACCGCTATGTCAAACACTTTCATAGGTATATGACAAGGTCCACAACTGCAATAAAAATATTTCTTACTTATGTTGGAAAATCAAAATACTCAATCCAATACAAATATTTTGACGAAACCTATTTGCTTAGACATTTAAGAAGTTATGATAGAATAAAGAAACTCACACACCTATATAAAGACCATGAAAACCGAACACTTCGTTTCCAGAAAATAATAGTATTCACTCCCCCATGTCCAAAATCGTACCGACTAACCATTGAAAAGTGATGAGTAGTCCCACCATTCCCTTGTTTCCTTTTAATTAATGAAAATTCAGAGTCATGGTAGGAAACGAACCGACCGGGAAGCTAAGCTTGCCACATGAAAAAAGTTAGTTTAGCTTTGCAAATGAGATTAAACCCCAAATCCGGGGTTGCGGAATGCCCGGGGTTGTGGAATGTTTATAATAGTTACCGTGACCCCGGAATATAAAGGGCAATCGAAGGAACATGAGTGGGTTTTAGTCAGTAAAAGTCTGACATGCCCTCCCGCCGCGCCCAGGACGGGAGACGTCACCGTTCCCAGTCCCAAAAAAAAAACTCCGAATACTTTTTTTTCTATTATAAACATTCCGCAACCCCGGGAAGCGTTGGCCCTGTTGGGCCCCTTCCCCTGCTGACTTCTCTTTGAGGCGCGCGTGGAAAACTATCGCGCCGTCGACGCGGGCCTGGTCCTAGCCGGGCGGCAAGCTACCCATCGCTCGCCGTCCGCAGAACCGCGCCTACGGTGGCCGGTAATCGTCTTGCGACTCTCGACGTCTACGCCTGGGTCTTAGTCCGGGCCGAAAGGCTCGTCGTTGCCTCTCGCGCGCCGCCGCTTCCTTCATTAACATAACTGCTTCGCAGAAGGAGGCGACGGCTTCCCATTCAGTCTCATCCCGGAGCATGGCCTGAACCAGCGCCGAGCGCGAGAGGTCACCGCCGCCGATCGCCTCTACGAGGACACGTCGATGGTCCGCCCATGCGCGGCACACCTCCACCGTGTGCTCGACCGTGTCCTCCAGGCGACCGTTGCTGCAGTGGTGCACCCAGGCGTCGCTTCCGCCCGAATCCGACACAGGAACCTCCCGAAAACCCTGAATACTCAAACGTCACTTACTTTTGGGACGCTCTCAAACCTGTTGCTGTCTTTATCACTCTAAAGGGATAAAGTAAGGACAGCAACAGACTTTTTATATCCGTATTTAGTTAGTTTTCAACCCGGGTTTGTTGTGAAATACTTACCTGCTCTTTATTTTTATTTTCGGTTTAATAAATCTTTTGACGAGCCTGTTGGTCTAGCGGTTAGTGACTCTAATTGCTAAGATCCTGGGTTCGTTTTCCACCCAGAACAAACTTTGTGTGATGAGCATAATAGTTTGTTGTGTCTGGTGTAATTTATCTATGATATGTACATATGTGTTTATAAAAGTTTATATAACAGTTGTCTGTTATCATACATAGTACAGGCTATGCTTAGTTTAAGAACAGAAGGCCGTGTGTGAGTTGTCCCAGGATTTTTAGTATTTATTTATTTATTATTATTTCCTTAGATCTCTAACAATACACACACTGTTGGTGTTTAAGAGTTTGGAGAGTGTTGTGTTTTATTGAACATAAATATTTTTAACCCCTAACAAAACTAGAGGAGTGTTATACTATTGTCACGTGTATTTGAATATCTGTTAGTGGCATTGTCGTTCCCAAATAGATAAACCGATTTAGATATAGTTTTTTCTTTGTTTAGAGCTTTATTTAACACTGTCTCGTGGACTACAGTGTTGCCAACTACTTATAAGGCTTAAAGGATATTATAATAATGGTAATGTAACAAAAACGAAGTCTCTTAACGTCATAAGTCCAACTTTACAATCTAAGATGATCGCTTGGAAAAAATATAGACTAAGTATATGGGTTGTTAGTCATCATCTCCCTAGCCTTTTCCCAACTATGTTGGGGTCGGCTTCCAGCCTAACAGGATTCAGCTGGGTACCAGTGTTTTACGTGAAGCGAATGCCTATAAGACCTTCACAACCCAGGAACTGGGCGACACGGTACCTCTTGGTTAGTTAGACTGGTCAGACTTTACAGCTTACCCGTAACGACTGTCAAAGTTCTAAGAATGACAACCGATGGTTGTCAGTAATTTTATTAAATAATTAGCGATCCACCCTAATTTTCAAATCTGTCTTTGTCTGGTGCTACAAATCATAAAAAATACCGGCTTTTCTCTATTATAAAATACATTTTATTATATTACGCATGATAATCCTTCCTCTTAAATCACTTTGCTTACTTAAAAACTTAGTTTAAAAGTCTAAGCATTTCTCTACCAAATTATTATGGTATGGTATAATGCTGGAAGAAAATTCATTTATGGGTTAAGCTCGCCTTTGTACATAATTATTTTGTTTGCTACTATTATGTATATTTTTTCTTGTTCGTGTGCAACAAATAATATAAATGAATAAGCATATATAGGGACAGACAGACAGCGAAAAGTGATTTAATTTTATTTTATACTATGCAGCGAAACATCTACATCACCATAATAAAACTACATCAACTAAAATTATTAATTCACAAGACACTTCATTAAAAAAGACAAAATACATAAAGAACGCCTAACTTAATTGCTCACAACCCTAAAACAAAAAAAGTAATTAAAACAAACAAACATAAGTAGGACATTCATAAGCACTGGTCGGAGTACCGCGATAAACCCCCACAGGTATGCTCACCGTTAATTAAATTCAACCGCGGAACGTGTCGCCTCTTAGGACATATTAATCCCCCTATACCTAGGCATCTGAAATCAGAACAAAACTGCCTTTGTCGCGAGGGTAAAAGATTTACAGAAAACGTACAATTATATTAGCATTTTTTCCTCTTTCCGGGGTGCCAAGTTCATTTCCTCTCCTCTAATTTATTGCAGGCATTCCGAACCCGTGAAATTAGTGATATCAAACAGTCATAACCCCCTTCGTATTTACTTTGAGGAAATTTAATTTTAGGAACTCGATTAAAATGTGATTATGCCGATTTTTTAAATGTTTCACGTCCCTGAAATATTTTATGGGAGATTTTATCGTCTGTTTGAAGTAGACTAATCTGTGTTTAACACAAAAAGTAATTTTGGGCGAAGGGTTTATTAATCCTTTTCTGATGTAAGTAGCTCGGTGATTTTTAGGGGAACAAAGAGCTCAGTAAGGTTACTATTTAACTATTTATTAAATGTAATCAATTTTCAATCAACAGCGTGACGTAATATGTTCCGAAGTTGGTTGTCACTACATAGTACTTATATAACAAAGTCGCTTACCGCTATCTATCAGTCCGTATGTATGCTTAGACCTTTAAAACTACGCAACGGATTCAGATGCGGTATTATTCAATAGATAGAGTGAGGAAGAATTTAAAAACATGGTTTATATTCATTGCATTGACTTATTCATTTGTGTGGCACAGGTATTAGGCATACAGTAGATACAGAGATCTCTCTCGACTCAATATATTAGACAAAAATAATCAGGAAAATAATATAATGTATTGAAAGACAGAGATTAATAGAATAGAGATTTTCCAACGATTAAAGTTGTACGGAAATTCGTATTTATAACATAATAAATGCTCTCCTGATATTTTATTACCAGAATATGAAGAGTATATAGCTGAAATACCTACTCTATCTATTAGATGATTTCTCAAGAGTGACAACAGGATACCAGCAAAAAACTTACAATCCATTCGAGGCCAGATTTTAATTAAAACATACGGATTTTAAAATGAAAGTAATACAGTAATAAAATGTAATTGTACTTTAAAATATTGAACACCGAGGAATATGTTTAATTAGTTCAATTTGGCTGATCGCCATTATTTCAATTCCGACTGTGATGCAGAACGAAATAATTACAATTTCAGCAACTCTACGTATTTTAATTGTATATTATATTCGTATTCACTGGAATCCATGTTTAAAAGTTCAGGACGGTATGTAATGGAAATGTCGTTTGTAAATGTATGTATATAAAAATATACAAACTACTTATACTAGCTTTTGGCCGCAACTTCGTTCGCGTGGAATAATAGTTCCCGTTCCTGATGGATTTTCGGGATGAAAATTTTTCTACGTCCTTTTTCAGGTCCCAGACTATATCTGTATCAAATTTCATTTAAATCGGTTCAGTGGTTTGGGCGTTAAGAACTTTCGTATTTATAATATTAAGTATGAATTAAGATTAGGCTTTTTTTCTCACCGATGTTTTGAAAAACCTAACAATACATACAAGTTGAAAAATCATATTGGTATTTGCTCTCATTTTAAACCCCTTTATAAGCATCAATACACTGAAATATTTCTGTATTTATTACTTCATATAAGTTAACCTGCAACAGTATAAATGAATAAATGAATATCTCGCAACAAATCTGACACTGTCATCTGATCCCAAGCTAAACAGAGCTTGTGTTATGGTAACCAGAAAACTGATATACATACATAATATATACTTTATAAATACATACATATTATAGATAAATTACACCCAGACACAGAACAAACAATCATCATCAAGTATCTCTTTGCAAAACTTTTAAAAATCAATTTTTAATTTCAGTAAAGGTTCATGAATGACAATGTGTTAAATCAGAATGTTTATAAATGCAAAAAAAAAACATTCTAAATACAAGATAAGATTTTGTACTAGTCATTCTTGTACATTGTAACACTGAAATTCACGAAATGTTCTATCTCTGAAAACCTCAGTGCCCTATATAAGCAAGCACTGCAGGATTATTTTGGGTGAAGTCCAGATTACCCAAGCTATCGTATCTCTCTAAAAAAACTACATTTGTATCCTTCAATCAAAACTGGAGCCATCTGTATCTCACCCGGCCAGCCAACTCTTGCATTACCAAAATTGCTCGAACCAATTTTCTTTATGCGATTCCGTAAGATACAGTTTCAGAAGACTTGCAAGCCACTCATATTTATGTGATTGATTTATGTTGAAGTGAAACATTTTAACAAGTTACAAAAATACATGGATTTTATTCAAAGTTCTGTTCAGAACTGATACATTTTAACGTGGAACTAGCAGTCGTATTGGAAAAAACCTTTTTGCGTATGGTAACTAAATTTATGATGAACTAGTTAACTCCTTCGGTTTCATTAAGCATGCTCCCGTGGGTCGCAATTTTGTTTTACAGGTAGTATTTCTATTCCTAATAAACCAGGCTATCGAATTTAAAAATAATTATTCCTATCTAGCAGGTAGTCCCACTGTAAGCAAACTGAGTTAGTGCACTTCAATTTATTCTACGCTGATGGCTAATCCTTGTTCAGATTGGTTGCCGCGACTGAAATACGTCAGAGTATTATATCTACTTGTCACAAACATCACGCCATGACCCACGGAAGTGGAGCACTAACCAAAAAACTAACTCAACACCGGTGAAACTGCGATGGACAGCTAATTTAATATTCCTTTTCAACATTGTGAATGAGAACATCCATTTTATAGGTACGCCGCCGCCGTACTGTGTTGGCGATACCGACATAATTATAAAGTTACACAGTTTGGAACAAGCCTTTATTTGAACACATTAATATAGCAATTAAGTTTAACAAATAGACAACACGCCAATTACTTAATTGCTACATTCGTAATTACATTCCGAATTAATGAATACTACAACAATGCTTTTTAGGGAATTTTATTTTAATAAATGAAAGAATGGGTCCCCTGATACGTTCGAACACGGGCCAAGTCAGTGTAATAGACATATTGATGAATCCCCGGCTAATGCAACACAAATGCGAAGAAAACTTCTTATTTAATAAAGGCAGTTTGCATCGACGCTGAGGGCTTAATGACGCTATATTTATGGATTACATGGAGGGATGAAATGTAAAAAATGCTCCCAAACATTTTGCGCAGATGGTGAACTGAAATAACCACCAAGTTGGGCCATTATTAATTCTGTTTTCGTGTAGCCGAGGGCTAATGTTTAAGCTGGCTTATTATTGGGAAATTCTGTAATGACTGTTAATATAACGATCACGCCACGGCTTCGGGCACGCGACCACGAATAAGGACAAGTTGTATCAAAGTTCAATGCACTTACCTTCTGACTTCAATTGGGTTAATCATATTATAAGTTCCGTGCCCGGCTGGTACAGCCAAGTTGATAAAAAAACTACCTTCGCGAAGTATTTCAATTATCTAAAAGTTTTATGTTGTTCGAAGTTGAAAATGGTAGGAATAAGTCGGTGTACTGCAGTGTCATTCTTTGTAGACACTTGAATGAAAGTTTTAACTGAAACTAAAAATAAGTATTTCTCGTGAGTAGGAAAAAGGCACATCACAGCTACTTCCGACAAATACTGCCATCAAACTGAGCAAAAAAATTTTACAAACAGTGATTATACACAATAGAAATAAAAGTGGGCTCCACTTTTAACCGTTTAACAACCTAGTGACAGCCGGCTGTCGGGCTGCTATTGTCTTTCTGTAGTGTCTTGAATCACGTGTGTTCGATGGTTTAATAACGGTGTGAAAAAATACTATTCATAGCAGGATATATTAAAACGCACAAACGCATAGATCTATATTTAAAAAAAAATTTTAGAGCATTGAGAGTTCCCAAAAGTACTTAGTCTAGAACAAAAAAAAAAGTAAGCCGTCACGGGACGTGAAACATCGACATTATTTTGTAAAAGTAAAATGATTGAAAAGAAAAAGCGTGGCGACGCGTCGCCACGGCATGCGTCGCCACTCCAGAAATTTGTTTTACGTGCGGCTATAGATGTTTCACATCAAAAGCCGTGTAGCTTTCAGTTTGCTCAAGTATATTTTGACCCCTGTTACGTAAGCTTTATAAAAAGAACTTGATAAAAAATACACATTTCAATAAATAATACGTTTCAAACATCATCATAACTGCTCAGGGGTGAATAACACGTTGGTTAGAACCCTTGCTAAAGTTATCTAATACCCTATGCATTTCCGCACTACAAAAAACGATCAAGTGTGAATTCCCGAACATGTGATGTTGAATCTACCCGCAGATAAGAGGTACCTTTATTCTATTCATGTCTCAACACGCTACCATTTTTCATGTCTTTGTTGGCTAGCAATAGGCATTAGGGTGACACTGACGCTCACTATCCCTCCCTATAAAGATTTAATACGTTTTTTTTTTTAATTTCATACGAACACACATGTATTTTTCAATATGCTTGTCATCATGATTGATGCTCGTTATAAAGGGATTTTGTTTAAAAACGTTGTTTATAAAAAGTATACAAGTTGAACCATCTGTCAATTTTTGTTGTCAATTTTTGCAGAGTATTTGGAATTTTTAATTGGAGTGTAAAAATCTTTATATATACATATAGATGTATAATTTTCTGTTTATTCGACACTCTCTTCTCCATAGAGATCTACGTTTTGGAACAGACAATTAGCGTCACTTTTCTTTTCTGACTAACAGACCGACTCTTTCACAATTCATAAGTACCTGTGAATGGTCTAAGTGAAATAAATGCTTTGAATTTTGTAGAGAATTTTGACTGAAAATCATGAATACAGTAAACAACATCAACTTCATTTCATAACTAAGAAGTAAAAAATCTATAAAAAAGTAACAGTTAAGCCCTACCTAGCTATTAAAGTGTCAAAACCTTAAAATTAAATCTTCCTCTTAGACCACTATTGTGTAAAAATGTCCCAGACTTCCTTTATTATTCAGATACTTACCAACTCAATATTTCCACTTGACAAAGTCTGAATTAGCCTTTGGGAAAAATTTAAAAAACGGTTCAAGTTTATTAAAAGCCGATTGGGCAGACCTCCAGTCGTTAAATTCATGATGAATTTCTTAAGAACTTTTACTGCGTCGTAAAATTGCGTGTCAACAGGGTTTTTATCTAGAATAAACAACGGTATCATCTTTGAAGGAATTACTTTCATTATCTTTATTTTTAGTAGCCTATTATATATAATATATTTCTACTGGTGAGCAAATTACTTCCAATTACTCTTAGACATCAGAGCCTGTCCAAATGGCTCGCCGCCTATTTCTTGACCTGTCTGATCCGTCCATCTTTAACTAAGACTATTTATACTCTTAGACACAGAGCGCCTAGTCTGTAACCAATATGCGTACTACCTTAATACTAAGCTTTGTTATTTATTTATAACTTACTTCACGACTTACATAATATTATTATTAATACCATTATTAAAATAAACTCCAAAAACTTATAATTACACATTTGTGCATCATGACATATATCATAATTTTGAGAACCGGCATTGCAGCTGCTGTAAATACTTAAACTAGATTAGAAACTACTGTTTGGATTTGTTATAGCTTAGTTTTCTAAACACACACTATTATGTAAAATCGTTGTGTCTTAGGCGTGTAACAACAACTCGTGCAAATTTTAACTGGGCCACGCTTTAGCCGGGCCGACTGCTTATCAATGTCCAAATGTAACATTGAATATGTTTGTTATAATGAGTACAAACATGTATTGATCACTAACAACCAGTCACCCAAGTAGAAGAATACGTACAAAATCTTATCATGAGAATAGAATAATAAATCAACATAAAGCAACTTACCCCTATAATATCATAACCCTATTTCCCCCAAATAAATAACTTATAATAAACAAAAATAAAAATGAAATCAGACATCGATAAAGAAGAACGTGATGCTCATTCTAACGATGCAGAGGAACGTTTGATATGGAACAACGGTACTTCGTTCAATACTACCATGGAGTATAGAATCAATGGAGGGCTACTTAGCTGGGTTATGGGACATCCCGCCCACGAAAGATCTCGCCCCCGGGCGAGATGTCCACTGTTTACAATATGTATGGGTATATTCGCCCGAAAAATATATCCTGTGTAAAATAAATGATTCTGGGAGGTCTCCTATTAAAAAGTGAAGAGATATTTTGGCTAAATCGTATATTTTTTTTATTAAACATCAGATGAATCTGCAAGCCGAAAAGTCAAATGACCATATTTAAACAGTACATTATTTTTCGGGCGAATATACCCATGCACATTTTAAAAAGTGGACATCTCGCCCGGGGGCGAGATCTTTCGTGGGCGGGATGTCCCATAACCCACTTAGCTAGACAAGTGGCATTGAAGAATAGATACAAGACTAGAACAGATTGTTAAATTGGGATTGAAATAAGCTTATTCAGCATTGTCAACTGTTTTAAACCTTTAAACGTCAGACATTTGTAAAGTTAGACGGTGTAAGAAAGTGTTACAATACGATGGTAAAAATAAAAAAGGATTACACGAGAAAATTTGAATTAGGATAGTTATAACGAACTGATGGTACTTTTAAGATTCCGTACCCAAAGGGGAAAACGGGACCGGACCCGGAATGTATTTCTAAAGCAGCCATGCTATGCAAATACGGTAAAAAAAACTGCAAAAAATATAGTTTTTGTACGGAAGCTCCATACAAAAAACGAGTTTTCTTGCCGTTTTTTGACTATAATCGTACACAATCCTTTGCGCACAAGTCCAACGTGCACGTAACCGAGTTTTCCCTTTTTATTCTGCACCATGGCAACCTGTCCTAGGTGAAAAAATATGCCACTTTGTTGTGACCAACTTCTAGCTTATTTTATTACACCGGCTTTCTGGAATAGTATGTAGCTTTCAATTTCTTTTCAAATCTGGAAAATCAAATTATATAATTATGGTGATTAGTAAAATATCCGTACAATAAATTGCCCACTTATAGCTCATCTCTTCTTGCAGCGCACCCACAAACAATTTCAAATTCACCAGAATAGCAATCACGTCTACTATAAAGCAGGAAGGTTCTAGAGATATTGAATTTACTTTCTTATCGCAACTCTCAATAAATTACTCTGAATTTAATTCCGTTCTCTCATCCTGGCTAAAGCATTCGCACCACATCCAGAAACTTTATTTGTATGTTTGTAAATAAGTACTATTTTTAAGGTTCCATTCTTAAAAGGTCTACCCGTCTGTCTGTCTGTTCGTCACTCAGGCTGTAACTCATGAACCATGATAGTGAGACTGATGAAAATTTTACTTACGATGAATTTCTGTAGCCGCTATATTAAGAAATACCTACTAAAAAAACAGAATCAAATCTTACAGAGCGTCCACAAACATCGCAAATCTCAATAAAGCTATATTTCGTTTCGTTCACTCATCCCGGCTAAAGCATTCGCCCCACATCCCACCAATAACGATTTGTTAACTAACGCGGCTAAGTTACAAGGCGGTTCTTAAATCAAACTACACAAACTTTGTTTGTAACGTTAACCGCTGAGTTAGGGCTTCTACAACTAGAATACATGTTGGCTGCAACTGTGTTTCTTTTATGTTTCTCGTTTTAACGTAAATATATTAGTTTTGCGTGGTTTTATTTAAGAAGAGGTTTTTTGTTAGGTTTTTTTTATGAAAATGTATAAGTAGTGAACTATTTTGTTATTCAATTCTTTCATTTACGACCACAAAATGATGGCTTCCCCTTAAACCTATACCATACCATACAACCATATCTAGTTGAAAACTACTGTTCCACAATACTAAATCAAATAATATAAAAGCCATTTTGATTCCTCACAATACTTCGTAAACAACACATGGCACACATTGGTAGACCTAACAATAAATTTAACAAAATAGAACCAATTGTACGAAATAAAGCTAACTTTGCTAATAACAATGAAATACTGACCCGGTCCGACTACAAAGTAATTATGTAGAAGTTATATAAAGCCCCGTTTCCTGTGTTCACCACTCTTCATGAATCTCGGGCATGCTAAGCTATAAAATTGTTGAATAAATCAACTTAAATTATTTTACGTAAATATTTTTGAAGTTGAAAAGCTTCGAGATGCTATATGGTGCTTCTGTAAGCTTTCAATGTTTTGAACTACAAGATATTATTATGACATTGGCTATTTTTTAAGCCCCGACGCAAAAATGAGGGTGTTATAAGTTTGACTGCTGTGTGTGTGTCAGTTTGTCTGTCAACAGCTCTTAAATGAGTGAACCGATTTTGATGTTGTTTTATTATTCAGCCGTTTCAAAATTATCATAGTTTTTCCTAACCGATGTCGTGACATTATATTTTTGGGGCGGGAGATTTTAATTTTTTTAGTGAGACGGTGCGGCAACAGAAATACATAATTATGTGAACATTTAAACGGCCTATCTATCACGGTTTATAAGACCAGCCTGATGACAACCGGTCAGACAGATGGATAGACAGACAGACAGCGGAGTCTTAGTAATAGGTCCCATTTTACTCTTTGGGTACGGAACCTTAAAAGCAAACTTTATTGATTGATTTTATTGATTTTCATATCCTTAACCTATTTTGTTATTTTGCTATCATCATATTGACATCTGTATTTACAATTAAATTATATTTTGACATATTCTATATTTTAAATTACATTATACATTGACATCTGTTTTTTAAATTACAACTATGGTTTTTTAAATTTCTGATATCAGTATTACAGTTGTCATTTTTTTCTTCTCTTTAATTTATTAAGAAAAAATTAGTTTTGCTTGTATTTGGTATGGATAATGCATCTCACGAGTCGCCCTATCCATTGACGGAAAATGTTTGCATGCCTAATTTAAGGTAGATTGTATAAGGATCATTGACTTAACCACCTGTAACATGTACCTACTTTCTGTGCAAATAAAGAATTGTATTATATTGTATTGAATTGAAGTAGGTTTTTTTTTAAATTAAAAGAACATACATAACAAAAATAGTACTTACAACCTCTTAAAATTAAAAAATGAGATCTAAAACTGGTATACGATCCAAACATAAATAAAAAATGAAATAAACTCTAGAATAGGGCCCTCATTAGACTAAATAAAACCTAATTATGAAGTTCGATAGTCTACTTTAAACTCTCGTACTGACACGTCAGATTCGTTTGTTTTATTTATAATTAAATAAACTTAAAGTACATGTAATACAAAGTATTCTTTTCTTTATAATTATATTATTTTAATTAGGTCCGGTAGGTACCTACAGTAAACTCAAAGTCGCTTGAAAACAAAACTAAACTACCCAAAATAAAGCTTACGCCACCATTGACAGTTACAATGTTGTTTGCAGGTCATATGTAAAACTAAACACTAAAGTAGAGTGATGTTAAACAATACATTTTCATTACGAACACGCTATACAATCATAAAAATTATATTTTGCAGCACTGTGCCAAATTGTTTTCTAGATAAGTAAAGAGCACTCAGCGCCGCGAGTATTTTATATATTTATTTTAATTTTACAATAAATAAGTAATTCACTATTTACCTATTTCTATTATATCAAACAACCAGCTTTTACCCGCGGCTTGGCTCACGTTAGTAAGAGACGAAAAAGAGCCTATGTCACTCTCTTTTTTTTCTTCAACTATGTCCACTTCAAAAAAAAAATAAGTCAATTCGTCGCTTCGTTTTGCCGTAAAAGGCGGACAAACAAAGACACACACTGTCCCATTTATAATATAAGCGCCTTACTAATAAACGCTGCATAAAGTTATGACAGGTTTATACGTCAAAAAATAAATGGTTACACAGGCTTTATTCATTGCATAACTTTACACAGTGATTATTAGTAAGGGCATTAGTTTGCATGATGACGGCCAACTTCACTTATTCAGTCAACGCCACACAAAGACATTGACAACACTAGAGTGCACGTGTATGCATTGCCTTCCCAAAGACATAGACGATATATGTCTCATGTCCCTGTATACTCTGGCCATACCCTTCAAATCGAAACATAATAACGTTGCCTTGCAAAAGAAATAATGAATAAATAATAAGTATCTGGTGACAACTCACACACGGCCATCTGATCCCAAGCTAGGCAGTGGTGTTATGGTAACCAGACAACTGATAAATATACTTATATAACTTACTATACTTATATAAATACACAACTTATGTAACTTATAAATTCATACGAATATTAGATAAATTACAGTCGGACGCGGAACAAACAATTGTGCTGATCACACAAAGTTTATCGTGGGCTGAACCAAACCCACGACTTAAGGCTTAGCACAGTCAAGGTCACTAATCGCTAGACATAGGCCCGTCAAAAAATAGACATGATGGTACTTATTATAGAAAAATACACTACTTCACACATAGCTTTTTTTGTGGTTGAGAAATCAACAAATGACTTCCCCAGGCTCGGGCGGGGCAGGAGGGAGTGTCAGACTTTAACTAACTCAAACCCACCCATACTCCTTCGGTTGTTCTTTATGTTCCGGGGCCACAACAGCTTTTTCGAACAATTCCGCAAACCCGGACTTCTTACATACTTAGCTAAATTATCCATTTATGAATAACCCCTTCTAATGTAACCCACCAATTGAATTGATGAATCCGGACGTAGCCACCCAAGTCCGGATTGTAATTCAATTCAGTTTCCAACAATACGTCACTGCCCGCAAGAAGTCACGCTTACATTTTTAACAGCACCTACGTGGTACCATATATACTGGCACGCGACGAAATCAGGAACTATGTAAATCTTAATCTAAATCCAATCCAACTGAACATTCAGTACAATTTTCGATCGGTTCGATTCCGTAAAAACTCTACTAAAAAATATTCTGGGGAATTGTTATAAAAAGACATGTTGCGGTTGAGGAACAAAATGTTGCTATAGCGTAAATATATTTTTTTTTATATTTTTTTCAACTAATGACCGACTTATAGTTGATAGCAGATGATAATAAAAGTGATGATAACAGATGACAATAAAAGTCGTGGCAGATTTGTTCGAGAGAGGAGAGAAGAGGATGTTGAGAAATAATATATAATAAGTTTTTTGTATTAAGACTGGTCTCCATACAGTGAAATTTTACTTACGATTTAAATACTGTCATTTTATTGGCTTAATTTTTACTAGCTTTGGCCTCGTATATGTCGAACATCCATTCCCTATTTTACCTCTTTAGGGGTCAAGCCAAAAATCCTTTCTTAGGGGATACCTACTCCTAAAAAACACACTCTCAAAATTTAATTTCTCTAGAACCAGCGGTTTAGGCTGTGCATTGATATAACAGTCAGTCAATCACTCTGTCAGTTTACCATTTTATAAAAAAATATAGATGAATATTTTAGTAAAGAAAATAATACTACATTGGTAAATTTTCCATTTACAACCTGCAATACACAAAAATATCAATTCCAAAATATACTGCACAATCCATACAAGTAGTGTAGCATGTCCAAATTAATGACGCCATAGTTCATACTAACAACACAAATCATACCACCTCCGATTATTTATCGGTGTAGCGATCTTTTAAAGTTTTTTTTCGAACACGCTAAGGTAACATTAAAGTTTTCGTGCATTTTCAAGCCGTGGCGTGTGGCGTGCTGCTAAAGAAATAAGAAATATTCAAAACGTTATGTAATTTTAACTATAGCTGATTTATTACAAAAATACTGAGTGTTGGTCTGTTTTAATAATAGTCCTGTCTGTTACTGTCCCGCTGTGTAAAAATGTACGAGTGATGATGATAGATATGAATTAAGCGAATTGGCGGTTTTAGACTTATACTTAGACAAAACCAAACTAGTGGATAATGAAAAACTACTTTTCAAATCATAAATTACACTTTTTTTCTAATTATTGATTACGCTGGCTCACACATTATTTTCATTGTTTGAGGAAAGTGATTGATTGGTAAATATGTCACACTAAATGTTCTTAAAATTGATTAGCTTCCATTTCCTAATAATATGTATTTTTTTTTTAAGGTTATATACTTTTTGACGGAAATGGTTTTGACATTATATACATTCTACTCTTCACACTTAACCAAGTACAAATACTATTGTAACAATATTATTTTAAAAGAGTAAGTATGGAGTTTCTTGCCCGTTCTTCTCCATACGAATCAACTTTTTGGAATGGCAACTAGATTCATTTTTCTTTGTTTTTGACGTTCTAAAGTGCCTTTTAAATGGTCTATTAGAAATAAATGATTGGAGTTTTAGTTTGAGTTTATAAATTAATACTTTCTCATTATATTTTACCTTAACTGATGTCTGTCAGTGATGTCTAGATAATCTTTAGAACTTTTTTTTTATTCTGCACGGTTTCAAAAAATAAACCTTATTTCCAGTTACATCCGCACTAATATATAAGTGCGAAAGTAACTCTGTCTGTCTGTCTACCTGTCTGTCTGTCTCTTCTTTACGCCTAAACCATCTGAACCGATTTGAATGAAATTTGGTACAGATATAGTCTGGGACTCAAGAAAGGAATAAAATAAAAGGGTAGTTTTTATCCCGGAAATCCCCAGGGAACGGGAATAATTATTATACGCGGACGAAGTCGCGGGCAAAAGCTAGTTAACTATAAATCAGAATAACCACAATTGAATACTTAACAATTAAAACCACTATTTATTTTCATCGAACGCACCCACAAATAGGTAATTGAATAGTGCTTGATTAAGTTATAACTGCAGTCCATTATTATTTGTATTAATAATGACGAACTGACTAATTATTTAACGCAAATTAACCAAATTAGTTTAATGCAAATCGTAATGAGCTTAAACAATTGAAATAAATAGGACTAATTTTATAAAAAAATAACATTTTAGAACTCTATTTGTTTAACAAATCCAAAATATTTAACTAAGTAACTAAAACAATAAATAGAATCATTTGATATCAAAGTAAATACTCCATGACAACCTTAATAAAACATGAGTATAAAAAATAACGAAGTAATCTTTATTTCGTGAATACAGTTACAAAAAAAAAACAAAGTCTGGACGTTATTGAATCTAGGGCCTCGGCGTATCGTGTTACCAGCCTAACGATATAAGGCGATGTAATCTCGGTCGCCAAAGGATCTGTATAGACTGTGTTAATTTTCCATTTAGCTCTATACGTAGCTCTTTTCTTTGTAGCTAATATAATTTTTGCTTACATCACTTTGTGTTTCTAAGGCAGTTATCCAATCTCCACGTTTCTCGACAGACCGCATGGCTGCGTTTTTTGATGTTAAGCTGAAGTATCTGGCGTGGTATAATAAACTAACAAACACCGCTCACTCTCCAACTCGCATTGGTTATCACGTCTCACGTGCGAGTGGTAGAGTTTAAAACCTACAGCATTATACTGAACCCTGCATTTTCTCACACGTGTCGTCGTCGTAGGCACATGGGGCACTGTAAGGGCGTTATCGTAAACGAGTGCGAATTGTTGGGGTCGGACGCGCGGAGAGTGTAACAATGCACTAGCAACGTGCAACGTGCAACTGCGCAGAAGCCCGGAACAGTGTGGAATCCGCCTAACTGTAGTCTTTATGTATACCTACAGTTTTTAACGAACTCAAGTTGTTGAAACCTTGTAAGTACCAATGGCAATTTGCCAATTAGTCCATTAATTTTTTTGCAACACGAACATTTTGAACAATCAAATTCAAAAAGGAATTCGCAGTAAACAGCGACTTAAATTTTATTATATTAACTGCGACGCTAGGGTTAAATTATTCAAAACGATTCCGAGGTAGTCTTTGTTGTGGATCAGAGTTAAAAAAAGGAATCTTGAATTATCTACCATCGCTGCTCCTGGGCAGTACTCATAAAAAGTGGGCAGAGCCACGACGTGACTGCGATATGCCCGTGTTTAATTTTGAAACGGACGGAGGCGAGAGATTTTAATGAGAGATCAGGTTTTTCAATTATCCCCACTTCTTTTCACGAAGTTTTACGTCAGATTTTTATCGGCTGCGCACTTTTATGAGTACTACAGCACCCAGAAATGAATAACCTTGGATAAGTCACGGCGGCTCTTTAATTTATTGGTCTATTCTGAAATTGATGAGCGAAGGCGAATGTTTAACAGGACCCGCCATGTTATTTTTTGAATATTGTGATAAAATATTCAATATGTTTTCCGAATTGGAATTTAAATAACGCGTTGCGGACGCTTTGTGTACACGTTAACTAGGCATACTGAATATTACATTTAATAGAATACAACATTTTACGGAAAGGCAACATTACCGCAATGTTTTTGATTTTATTATCTAGCCAAACGAATAAAAGCAAAATTGTACAAACCGTTGTGGTCCGCATCCTGTGTTATGTCATACATCTTCTTTGTAATAGGTACTGAACATTAACGTTCCTTATTGTCAAACACTATGATTTGGGTTTTTTATCTTTGTCCTGGGTGGGAATCGAACCCGCGACCTCTGGCTTAGCAGTCATGGTCACTGACCAACAGGCCCGTCGCATAATGTAAACTTGCAATTTGTGAATCTTCTGATTCTTTAAGATTAAAAAACTGACTGATTGACCCACCCTTGATATCTAGCCAAAAACGCTGGTCATGAAACTTGGGTGGACAAGAAACTTTCAGGGTGTGTTCTTTGTAAAGAAAGATTTAGAGAAGAAAGGATTTTCGGAAATTCCAACCCTTACGGGGTAGAACATAGAATGAAGGTATCACATTCACGCAAACGAATCCACGGGCGAGAGCTATAGTGTATAAAAGATAAGAAATAGATGTCCAGTACGCAGTGTGAACTTTACTGTACACAGGGTTTTTAAATTATTATAAGCTAAAGTTGTTTATTCATAATATTTTTATTGGCTAGACATTTTTGATACTGAATTGAATAAATTATTGTGACTACTACAACTACCATGACCCTCAGGGACGCCCTCAGAAGCCGTCCCAGAGGGTCATGGCAATTCGCATGGTGCGGGGATACCGCACGATCTCCTGCGAGGTGGCGGGCCTCCTTGCCGGCGTCCCGCCGTGGGATCTGGAGGCAACAGTCCTTGCACGCACGTACCAGTGGCGCGTGGAAACGCAACGCCGGGGCGAAGTCCCGCTGCCGCGGGTTATCGCGGCGCGGCTCACGGAGCTTCGGCGAGATCTCATGGCAGAGTGGAGACAGCGACTGTCGCAAGCTAGTGCTGGGCACGCCGTAATAGCGGCGGTAAGACCCCTCTTTGAGGAGTGGCTGGAGAGGCGCCACGGCGCTCTCACATTTCGCTTGTCACAGGTCCTCACCGGACATGGTCAGTTCGGGAGGTTCCTGTGTCAGATTCGGGCGGAAGCGCCTGGGTGTCACCACTGCAGCAATGGTCGCCTGGAGGACACGGTCGAGCACACGGTGGAGGTGTGCCGCGCATGGGTGGACCATCGACGTGTCTTCGTAGAGGCGATCGGAGGCGGTGACCTCTCGCGCCCGGCGCTGGTCCATGCTTCGGGGCGAGACGGAATGGGATGCCGTCGCCTCCTTCTGCGAAGCAGTCATGCTAGTGAAGGAAGCGGCGGCGCGCGAGAGGCAATCATGAGTCTCTCGCCCCGGACTAAGACCCAGACGAAGACGTCGAGAGTCGCAAGACGACTACCGGCCACCGTAGGCGCGGTTCTGCGAATGGCGAGCGATGGGTAGCTCGCCGCCCGGCTAGGACCAGGACCGCGTCGACGGTGCGTTAGTGTTCCACGCGCGCCTCAAAGAGAAGTCGTGACCCTGGAACATAAAGGGCAACCGAAGGAACATGAGTGGGTTTTAGTCAGTAAAAGTCTGACACGAAGGACGGGAGCAGTCATTTGATCATTTCCCACTCCCCAAAAAAAACCACTACAACTATTAACACTTGCTCTCTATCAAACAATTTTTTTGATGCGAGCCTTTATTTATGTAAATTGCATTTTATTATTTTTTTCACTAGCAAATAATTTAATTCTATCACTAGGTACGTCAAAAGATCTTTACGAAGAAAACAAGAAACATCAAAGTTTCTTGAAAATTCGGGTATTATCGGATTTATTTACGTCTTTTCATCCCAGGGTCAAGATAAAAGGTGTTTCGTGCCTTTTTCTTTACTGAATATATTCATGTTAAGTTAAAAATACTGGCAGACTTTCAAATAGATTGATAGAATCAATTGTGTATTGACTTTTTGAATTTTCAGAGATGAGAACACAGAGGTGAATTCTTTATACTTCATTAAACCTAAAACCGAACGCACGTGATTCAAGACACAATAGAATGACAATCAGCGCGACAGCCGACTGTCGCTTGGTCGTTGAAAGGTTGAGGGGAGGTCCTCCGACCAAAAAGATGCTGAGTCTGGTGGGCTACTTAACTGCCTACGGGTCCTTGATGGGATTCGATTCTAATAACCTACTGTCCTACTATAATATTATAAATGTGAAAGTTAATATAAGTGTATGTGTGTTTGCAACTTTTTCACGTAAAAACTACTAAACGAATTTTGATAAAACTTTATAATAATAAAGCTTATTCATCAGAATAACCTATAGGGTACATAAATCACCCTATGATCTATGAGAGCGGTACACTAATAAAAAACAGAAACATAACGGAACGCGGGTGAAACCGCGGGGAATAGCTAATATGTTATTATCATGTCAAACTGATTGTACGGCCTACGATGTCAGCTATACTTCACATTTTGGATGTCTATATTCTCAGTTCAAATACCGTCACAAATTAAAGAAACGGTAATCACGAACGCATCAAACGCTTTCCACAGTTATCAGAAAATAGGTTATTTTAGTAGGTATTGTTAAAACTTTAAATATAAAATATTCATCGCCGACCGAAAGTGACTAAAAAGTCATAAAAATTTATGGTTACTCCTCCTATTAAAGCTTAGGGTTTAAAATGTCGGAGATAGTTCGAATTATGTACAGTTTTTAAACATTGTTAATTTAAATTTTAATCCAGTTCCTGACTCGTTATAAAACTCTTTTATATCTGTTAAACTAAAAGTATGAACGAATAAAAAAAAAATTGAACGGACTACTGAAAGTTTTAATATATTTTTTGTTCAGGAACGGAACTCATGACTTGTGTGGCCGTCCATCCGTCTGTCACGGGCATTGTTTAAAGAGTACTGAAAAGCATTCCTTTGAATGGTTTAAACTAAAAAATGTGTTGTTTTAGCATAGCTTCGGTTTTCTATGCTTTATGTATTTTGACTGGGTGGCGGAATGTTTATTATAGTTACTGTAACCCCGGAACATAAAGGGCAACCGAAGGAACATGAGTGGGTTTTAGTCAGTAAAAGTCTGACACGCCCTTTCGCCGCGCCCAGGACGGGAGCAGTCATTTTGATGATTTCCCACTTCCAAAAAAAATGTATTTTGACTTTTTTTCAGAATAACTTTTATAATAAACCTTGTATGCTTTAGGTATTTTATTGGGGTCAAGAACTACAAACAGCCTCCTGAAAACTTTTGCAGATTCATAAATGCACCTTCTTTACTTCTAAATATGTGTCCAGCTGTTTTTAGAAACACTTTGTTGTCTGTGTATCAGTTCTGTCCTTTTTCTTAGAATCGGGTGAAAGTATTGTGGAGGCGTGTACTCAAGGGATGTTTTAAAGGAAACAGCTGTAGTGATTTTAAATCAATGTCATTTATTTTTCTGGACGGTCGGTATTTATACAGAAGTTAAACAAGGATGAAAATAACTATCAGTCTCGCTCACGCATCTACGTCATCCTGCCGTGTATCGATTTCTCGAAGGATCGCCCGTCATAGATGGAGCTTCAGTGGTGCGCCGGAGCCGGTGAGGCTCGGACGCACGCCGCACGGTGGGCTGAAAATCGGCTTTCATAGACTTAGGGATTTCAATTTGCAAGTGCTTGTTTTTATGCCGGATATCGCTTCTATTAGTCATTACTATGTACAAAAATGACACCCGAGTTAATTCTACCCAAAAACGAAGGAAATATAATTTTTTTACGAAAAATTTGTATGAAGCTAGTATGAAAAATCGAATTATCTCCTAAACGGCATGTTTAACCGTAATATCCTTGGAGATGGTCATAGTGCTAATTATTTATGATTTTTTGGTTGGCGATAGGACGAAAAATTTAATGCCGTTTTTTTTTAAAAAATCGTCAAAATATTTTTATTTATTTTTACATGTAAAACGATCCCTTTTAGTGTCTAAGTTAAAAAGTTCGATATGTTATTAACCCAAATATTAAGAACACACGAAACAAGAAAAATAAAATAAAAAAATTGCTGTTTTTGACACATTTATATTAATTTAAATAAAAAAAGATTTATATTGAAGTAACATTATGAAGTTATATTTTATACAAAATAAGTTAATTTAAGGAATTAATACTAAGCATTCGTAAAATAAAGTAAAATAAATAAAAAAAATAAAACATATCATTAAATATTACAAAAAAACCCAACACACTCAAATACAAATTTACAAATATGTACATATATATCTTTTTTACAAATTTTCCTTATCACTCTCGTTGTCAGACTCCAATTCTGAGTCAGCATCCAGATTGGATATATCCAAAAATTCGAACTCAGTTTCCTGAAATTGAATTAAGTCGAGAGTTTCAGCAAAAAAGCTCTGCTTTTTCTTGGCATCTAACTTAGGCCTTTGTGCACTTAGCAAAGGGTCCGAAGAAACAACAAGCATATTTAAAATGTCTTGATTGGAATCCTGCCTGCTTCTTTTCCGCGAATGATGTTCTCGAAACCTCCTAAAATCTTTGTTTCGAGACTCTGAGGCTTCTTCCGAGAGAGTCCCAATCGGCACAATATTATTTTTCTCGATTATGTCAGCCCCATGGATTAGTAACTTATGAACGGTTGACGACATGTAGAACCAGTCGTATAGTAATACGTACTTTTCTGCTGTTTTGCGAGCATAATCTCTAAATTTTATTATATCGATCTGCTCTCCAGATGTAATTGCTTGTAAAATTACAGCAAATCTTTTGATGAGGTCTTCATCCAAACCGGTTATAGCTGCGGTTTTATTAGAAAACTCAAAGAATTTTCTTGCAGTATTCCCGTCATTGGTGGTTCCCGAGCCTTGTTTTACTATATCAATCAACAGATTGAGCTCATCTTTGAATTTATTTTGAATTATTTTCTTTCTTGTCTGTAGCATTTCTTTGTGCTCATCACTTCTCGCTGCCCACCGTTTGAAGTCCAGTTGTATGCAATGTGTAACAGACATTCCATACAATTTATACGGGCGTGTAGGGATGACAAGCCAAACTCATACAGGTCCGAACACACAATTTTTGATGTTACAGCATCTAAGCGGTTCATTTCTGTAGGCTTTGCTAAGCACAGGTAGCACGATGCATTTGATCTAGCTTCAGAAAGGTAAGTACAGACTTTAGCGTCGATCATCGTCATCATTAGTTGATGAGTCACCCTATTATTATTATTGCACTCTGTGGGGATAAGGGCCTCAATTTCTTCATCCATTTGTTTTTTCAGCCCAAGGACAACTGCTTCACTCTCCTTTACAAAAGTAAACTGAACTGGACGACAATACAAAACTGAGCATGGTTTTGGGTTCGTCCATAAAATGTTGTCTCCATCTGTCAGTTTTAGTGGCACCAAGGAGGTCATGAAAATGCTTGAATCATCTTCCTCACCCTCAATTTTCTGCTTGTATCGGCTTTGGTTAGAAGCACCGTCAAATCCCCACTTGGATATCAGCTTCAACTGCTTGTTATGCTCTTCGTTAGAAAGGCTTTGAAGGATTCTTGTAACCGTGATATCAAGTAAAGCTTGAAGTGTAATCCTAGCCGATGAATCAGTAACTGTCACTGATTGCTTCGGAGGGTAGCAATCAAGCTTAGTTTGTTGCACTTTATAGTAAGATGGATAAATATCTTTAGCACCTTCTCGAATGGCAGCCTCACGCAACGTAATATATTGCCACTTTGAGAGTTTTAGCGAAAGAAGCAATCCAAGCGCCTTTTCTGGCGTAAATATGATTGTTTTCGCTGGTTTCTTAAGCGTTTCATTTAATTTAGCGGCTGCTTCAGGATTTTTCATCATGTATTCGATGACAGAGGCGATATCTCCATGCCCTTCTTCTTTTAAACGTGCTGCAGCTGCATATGCCAATTCACTGGAACCTTCGCCTGTGTGTTCATCAGATCTTCTCTTTTTTTGTTTACTTCCCAGGTCTTCGAATGGTTTACGGGATCTTTTCGTCATTGTTCCAATGGACGTTGATGTCGACGGTTCTGGAGAGACTGAGGGCGCTCTTGGTATCTCATCAACACTTGGTTCTTGATTAACTAAAGTTTGCACAAAACTCGGCCAATCAATATTTGCTCCCAACCAATTCTCGTACTTTCTCCTGAAATTATCAAGGAATCGGTTGGATTTCCCCCACCTTTGTAAAGCGGCTCGCGTAAATCTCCGACAAAATTCTTTGAGAACAACATAATCTTCGTCAGACAGGCAATCGCCTATGCGGGATACAACTGCACTAAACAATACTTCATGATCAAATGAAGTACTCTCACTTCGTAGAAGAACAAACAAGTCTAAATTGGTGATTAAACTTTCCATTTTAAGATTTTATAGTCGCAGATTTAGTGTTAGCAGTTACACAGTTGTGAACAAATTAAATTATAAAACAAAACTTTAGCCCTTTTATTGCAAAACGACAATAATTAGGTAACTACCCTCATTAGTTATCTCCTCATTAGCTAATGAAAATCTATAATTGTCACTAACTATTCTTAGAACTCATAGCACTGCTAATTAACAAATTAGCTTACTATTATCAGGAAATGTTAAATATAATCCATTGTCGAGAGATATTGAAAATCATTAAATCACCTATTAAGACTCATTAGAAGACCTAATCAGTGTAGTTACTTAATCACTTCTTTTTGGACTCATTAGAAGACAATTGGTAATTTGGTTGTATGAAAAGTTTTAAAACTCATTTTGTGCTGATAAATATCTAGCTCAAACATAGTTGGCTACGTGTGGGTGTACTATAAACCTCTGCCAACTCCTTCGGAAATATAGGAGTGATGCTATTTTATGTTATGTGTAGTTAAAAGTCCGTGTTCTTCAACATAAACACCAAAAGAAATCGTTTCATACGTAAAAACAAATAAAAATATTTTGACGATTTTTTTAAAAAAAACGGCATTAAATTTTTCGTCCAATTGCCAACCAAAAAATCATAAATAATTAGCACTATGACCATCTCCAAGGATATTACGGTTAAACATGCCGTTTAGGAGATAATTCGATTTTTCATACTAGCTTCATACAAATTTTTCGTAAAAAAATTATATTTCCTTCGTTTTTGGGTAGAATTAACTCGGGTGTCATTTTTGTACATAGTAATGACTAATAGAAGCGATATCCGGCATAAAAACAAGCACTTGCAAATTGAAATCCCTAAGTCTATGAAAGCCGATTTTCAGCCCACCGTGCGCCGCTTTGAATTAAAAATATGCGCAGGCCGCCCGAGCCGCGATGTATGTATAGGGATTAGGTGGCGCGCTCGCTGTGGTCGCGCGCCAATGGTCCGTGCGCCGCCGCTGCTTATATTGTGACTTCCATATCACTCCCCCTCAAGAGAAGCGCACGTTCTTCTTGACCAATCTTCCGCTTCTCGTGATGTAGGGTTGACTTGCAGGTGCAGTAGTAGTGGTTGAGTCATGGTGAGTTGCCGATGTATGGCCGTTTGCCGTCGCCGCTGACGTCTGGCTGCTCGAGAAACTTGAGTTTGTCTCGTCCACGATGTAAGCTGGTTTTAATCGATCCAGTGATACAGTTGTGGTGCGTAATGGTAACTGAATTTTGTAGTACTTGTCAAAGCGCTCCAGTACTTCGTAGGGGCCATCGTACGGTGGTGTGAGTGGCGGTCTGGTGGCATCGTTGCGAATGAAGACATGTGTACAAGTTAATAAGTAAACAAAAGGCTTATCAGCTGATTGTAAGCGGTGCGGAGACGGCGTGAGTGACGTCATTGTGCGAGTGAGACGGCGTACTAGCTCGGCGTCGTCAATCGTTGATTTTTGTGGCTCAAAGAAATCAGATGGTATGCGAAGCGTAGTACCATACGTCATTAGAGCTGGGCTGAGGTTGTTATCTTGTCGCAGGGCAGTACGTAATCCCAATAACACGGTTGGTAGTTCCTCTGTCCACGTTGTTGTTGCCCCGCGAGCCATAAGCGCCGCTTTCATTGTTCGATGCCATCGCTCAACTTGACCATTTGACTGTGGATGGTACGCCGTAGTACGAATTCTGTTGATTCCCATTCTCTTCATGAGCGCGTTGAACAATGAAGACTCGAACTGACGTCCTTGGTTTGTCGTTATGCGTAGTGGGCAGCCGAATCTCACTATCCATGTCTCATAAAGTACTTGCGCGACGACCTCCGCTGTGACGTCACGGACTGGAATTGCTTCGGGCCATTTGGTGCAACGGTCAATTATAGTGACGCAGTAACGATATTCGTTAGATAATCTTAGTGGGCCAATTATATCAATATGAATATGTTCAAACCGTTGCGACGGCGGGAACTGTACTAACGGCGTGTTTACGTGCCGATGTACCTTCGCTCGCTGGCAGCTTATGCATGCACGTGTCCACTGTGCTACTTCTTTATTCATAGATGGCCAAAATAATTTTCTCGTCATGAGTTCCCTTGTACTACGTATGCCCGGGTGACATAACTCGTGTAGCGCTTTGAAGGCTGCGTAACGGTGTCTTGCGGGTAAGTACGGTCGAGGTACTGATGTTGAGAGCTCGCAGGTAATTGTTCGGTTACAACCGGGTATCGGTATCTCTCGGAATAATAAGTTTTCTTGTTGTTTAAGTTTCTTGAGTTCTTGATCTTGTTGTTGATCGATGCTTAGTTGATTATAATCGATAGTTGATGGACAGATAATCTCTTCGAGTCTTGATAAGGCGTCGGCGACTGTATTTTGTTCTCCCTTTATGTATTTAATGTTCGTACAAAACTGACTTATGAAATGCAGTTGTCTCTCTCGTCTCGGTGTGTCTGAGGTACTTGCTGTTCGTGTGAGAGCGTAAGTAAGCGGTTTGTGGTCTGTGTATATCTCAACGTCACAACCCTCTATTAATCGACGAAAATGTTTAACAGCTGTATACATTACTAGTAGTTCGCGATCGTATACACTGTATCTTCGTTGTGTTTCGCTCATTGCTTTTTAATAAAATGCCAGTGGTTTCCATACTTTGTTTACTTTTTGTTGGAGAACCGCACCAAGGCTGTGATCTGAGGCATCTGTCATGATGGCGAGAGGACTTCCTTGAACTGGATGTGAGAGTATGGTTGCCTTTGTGATGCTTTGGCGACACTTCTCAAAAGCTTGCTCTGCGTCCGTTGTCCACTCGATCGGCGTACTGTCATTGCGTTTTCTGTTATGTACGGTACTTGTTAAGTGCGTTCTGTAGTTCAGCTTGTCGAGGAAGACAGTCCCGGTAAAAGTTGATCATACCCAGGAAACGTCGAAGTTCGAGAATTTTTTTTGGTTTCGGGTAGGTAGATATAACTTTAACTCGTTCCATTGTAGGTTTTATGCCGGTCGCCGATACTTCATAACCAAGAAAGTCTATTGTTTCTTTACCAAACTCGCATTTTTCTATGTTGAGTGTCACACCGTATTTGTCCAATCGCTGTAGAATCTGATGAAGAAGCTGCTTGTGTTTTTCTTCGTTTTCAGCGCAGAGAAGAATATCGTCAATAAAGCAGAAACAGCCGTTTATGCCTCTCAGTACCTCGTGCATGAATCCTTGGAAAGTTTGACTGGCGTTGCGTAGTCCAAAGGTCATGCAATTAAATTCGAACATTCCAAAGGGTGTTGTTATCGCCGTTTTTTGTGCGTCTTCCTTGGCGATTGGTATCCAATAGTACGCCATTTTTAAATCAAGTTTCGTGAATATTTTCTTATTATGTAGCTCGTACGTGAAGTCTTGAATGCGAGGTACGGGATAGCGGTCTGGTTGTGTGACCGCGTTCAGACGTCTATAGTCGCCACACACGCGCAGCTTACCGTCTTTCTTTCTGACTATGTGAAGAGGGCTGGCCCATGGACTTTTTGATGGCTTGCAGATTCCCATTTCTAACATGCGGTCAAACTCTTCCTTGGCTGCCTTGAACTTGTCCGGGGGCAGCGGGCGAGGGCGAGCGTAAAGTGAAGGGCCGGTTGTTTCGATGTGGTGGGTAACCTCATGTTTCGGTGGTTGTTTGAGTGACATGGGACGTAGGACATCAGGATATTGCTTCAGAATTTCGTAGTAAACTTGTTTGTTGCTTATGATGTATACTGACTCAGTTTCTGTTGATACTTCTATTGTGTCGATGGATAATTCGGTAGTCTTATCTATTAGCTTCCTTTTGTCCAGGTCCACCAGCAGTTTAAAATGGCGGAGAAAATCTGCTCCCAGTATTGAAGTTTTGACCTCGGCGACGACAAATGACCAAACAAAGTCTCTTCGTAATCCGAGATTTAGTTTGATAGTTTTCTGTCCGTAGGTCTTTATTCGTGTGTTGTTTGCCGCGTATAAGTTATAGGCGCTTTCAGTTTTGTTTTTCTTGTGTTTTGCCGCCAAAACAGAAATATCTGCGCCTGTGTCCACGAGGAACCGTTCGTGCGTGTTACGGTCGTGAACACATAGGCGATTACTTGTGTAGGGGACACCGACGTCCGCCACGGTCGGTGTCAGCTTTAGTTTTCCGACGGCTTCTTTCTTCTACAGCATGGCGATTCACAACGCTTTGCCTTGTCTCCGAATCGGTGATGGTAACGACATTCCCAGTTGGGGTCTCCAGGTTTCGGTGCAGATCCACGTTGCGTTGACTGCGAGCGTGAACGGGATCGAAAACGAGGGTTGTACGTACGACGATGGTGTTTGAATGGTGGCCGTCCTCGACGTAGCTCGGCGATCTCTAGCGTGAGTTTCTCCACTTGCTTTGCCAGCGTTTCCAGCTGTGTCGTCGAAGCTGTAGACGATGATGGTGCTGGTGCGGTGACTGCGGCGATGGTGGGACTCTCTGCATACTCCACCATCTTGTCTGCCATCGCAGATAACGTGTCTAAAGATGATTCCTTGTTAACGGACAAGACAACGCGAACTTGTGCGGGTAGGTGATTTAACCATTCAATTTTGAGTCCTTCTTCCGTAATCATGCCACTTGCAAGTTCTCTCATCTTTCTTAACAGGTGGGAGGGTTTCTGATCTCCCAACTCTAGTCCGCTGATCAGTTTCTGGAAGTTTTTTACATCTGATTTATCGTAGGCTTCGAGAAGGCGTTGTTTTACTTTTTCATATTTTCCAGTTGCGGGTGGATTGTAAAGAATATCGGTCAAATGTTGTAGGTCGACCGTTTGCAATTGTTGCAGCAGATAACGAAACTTCTGGTCGTCTGACGTCTTCAACGGGTCAATTACAGCTTCAAATTGTATGAACCAGGCCCGGGGTATTTCTCTCCAGAAAGGTAAAAGGCGTGACTGCACGGAAACTGCGCCCACATCGTAATTGCACTCAGTCGGTTTCACTTGTTGTTCTTCTGCCATGGTAGCTTGCTCCACACGGAAAGATCTTCTTCTGGTCGCGGGTTATCTTCTTGCACGTGTTTTTTTAACTCGGGGTCACCAATTGTGGAGGCGTGTACTCAAGGGATGTTTTAAAGGAAACAGCTGTAGTGATTTTAAATCAATGTCATTTATTTTTCTGGACGGTCGGTATTTATACAGAAGTTAAACAAGGATGAAAATAACTATCAGTCTCGCTCACGCATCTACGTCATCCTGCCGTGTATCGATTTCTCGAAGGATCGCCCGTCATAGATGGAGCTTCAGTGGTGCGCCGGAGCCGGTGAGGCTCGGACGCACGCCGCTTTGAATTAAAAATATGCGCAGGCCGCCCGAGCCGCGATGTATGTATAGGGATTAGGTGGCGCGCTCGCTGTGGTCGCGCGCCAATCGTCCGTGCGCCGCCGCTGCTTATATTGTGACTTCCATAGTATCAAAATGAAATTTTATAGTCGACTCGATCAAAAACATACAGCCGTTAATGCTACGTTTATGTTGCATATTTGATACTCGGAAGAGAATCAAAACTAATAATGTATTTGCAGTTGACCTAGAATTGTGAAATTTGGCAAGAAGCAATGTCATGTGGCACTAGTAAAGAAAATAATCTAAAAACTGTTTTGTATGTCAACAATATTACTCTTATTTAAAATCTCACTGTGTAAAATATAAAATTGTACAATTTAAAGCTTTAACTTGTAAGTTTGAGTACAGCAAATTTCATTTCATTTTTAATCAGACACACGTGTTTCGAGACACTATAGAAAGACAATAGCAGCGCGACAGCCGGCTGTCGCTTGGTCGTTGAAAGAATAATAAATTAATCTGAAAAAGTACCTACTTTGGACAGAACCCTTTCTGTGCGAGTTTTACTAACACTTGGGTTTTTTTTAAACTAGAAATGAGATGTGTTAATTATAATCTGCAATATTTACAAAGCTCTTCTATACGACTTATAGCCTCATTTTATCGGATGAATGACCTCCGTTAGTAGGTATCTCGGTATTAAAACTTTTCAGAACAAACTTCAACGTCCGTTCAACATTTTTATAGAAAGGTTTTTTAGAAAGAAGTCGTAGAGATGTAGGAAATACTACGGCTGCCGTAAATAAAAAAACTTTACTTAAGTGTTATACAAAAACGTATTATTATTACTTAGTAGTAGATATTGCTATTTAACAGATACCGTGAGGATATTTGGACTAGAGAAAAAAACATTTTTTCATTCATTTATTTTATTTATATATTCCTTAACTTACACACTAACTTACAGGTTGACCCCAAAGCAATAGCGTGGTTCCCAACAACAAAGTATAAACAAAAAATTAAAAAAAGAAATTAAAAACTAGATTTATGTACTACGCCGAAAATACTAAAAACATAAACAAAAAATCAGTCTGTACAATTGTGTATAAATAATCTAAACTAATATGTTATCTAATTTTACACAACATCTACCTATATTATTATAATCAAATTACTAACGAAGTTCAACAAAACTCTTGCGAATTCACTCAAATTGTACCAAAAAAAATGTCACATCTACCTACCTTTTTTTGGGAGTGGGAAATCCCATCCAATGACTGCTCCCGTCCTGGGTGCGGCGGGAGGGCGTGTCAGACTTTTACTGACTAAAACCCACTCATGTTCCTTCAGTTACCCTTTATGCTCCGGGGTCACGATAACTATTATAAACATTCCGCAATCATCATCTACCTAGCCTTTCCCCAAGTATGTTGGGTTCGGTTTCTAGCCTAATCGGATTCAGCTGAACACCAGCGTTTTACGTAAAGCGTTAACCTATCAGACCTCCACTACCCAGTTTCTGGACGACACAATATCCCTTGGTTAGACTGGTCAGACAACCAGGATCAACGGCTTAATGTGCTTTCCAAGGCACGGGATTGCGTAATGAATGTAAGTCTGATATCGCCAAACTGCCTGGAGCAAGCGCACTGATCAATACACAAGCCAGATCTGTATGAGAAGAGGTCAGTGCCCTGCAGAGTAACAGTAGGTTAAGTTTTTTAGATCAAGAGGTTTTGAAAAGGGTAAATCAAGTTTCGGCGAAAAATTGCCTGTCTGGCGGTATTTTACAGATTGCACTTCGGTGAGTGTGCTCATGAGCTACACGAGCTCATTCCCTCATCTCCATTTTATCACCGGACATCCAGACGTACGGCGAGAGACCACCCTTTCTTGGTTGATATTCCTCATATCCGCACGCAGCGCTTCTCAAAATCGTTCATAATGCGCACCGCAAAGGAATGGAACTCCCTGCCGGAGTCTGTGTTTCCAAATTCATATATAACCCGGAAGTATTTAAAAAACGTGTGCATAGGCATCTACTGGGTAAGCTCGCTCCATCGTAGGCTCCGCCTATGCCCTCGGGCTAGTCTGGGACCAAGAGCAAGCCCATAATAATGAAAAAAAAAGGCAAAACCTGCCACGTATTATAGACCAATGTTGGTGCGAACACCTACAATGAACATGATTTTTAACCGTGGCGCAAAAAGAAGTGTGTTATAAGTTTAACCGCTTTTGTGTGTGTCTTTGGCACCGACCGTAGCTCTTAAACGGGTGAACCGTTTTGGATGCGATTTTTTTAAATTGAAAGTAGTTATCTAGAAATGGTTTTAGTCATGTTTATAAAAATCGGTTCAAATAAACTCTTTTGTTAGCTGCAACCGCGATCTTAATACCCAGGAAGACTTTTTCAATTTACATTTTTTCAATTATTGTCTCTTTATTACTTCTTGTGGCTTACTTGTAAGTATACTTTTCATAAACGTCGCCAATGGTCCTAGTTTGACAAATCATAAGTCAAGTATATTTCTGTATTTCACAGCATGAAAAACAATCCAACAGTCACATCTACTGTTACTAACATTACCATTAACACACAAACACACGCATGTTAAATTCACGGCGTTTAGCAGAGACGCCATTTTAACACGTTTTTGCTGCCAAGCCCCCTGTAGATATCGCGGTCCCACTTTTTGTACCGACGATAAATGACGCTTCTTGAGCAAGGAGGACATTGTTTGTTGACCACTGTCGTGTTTATGGCCTAGTAACGGTGCGATGCCACTAAAGAAGATTTATTCACACTTTACTCCACAACTGTACAGCGTTTCTGTTCAGTCCAGAGCTAGAACTACTATTAGCACTTAATGGTAGCGAATGAAAAAGTTTGTTGAACTGATGTTTGAAAATATTGCCGTTTTTTTTTTCGTTTTTGCTATATGGTTTAATATATATCTGCGCCAGTTAGCTGGCTTTTCAAACAGGGGTTATTTCAATAAATTAATTTATACTATGACGTGTATTCACGGAATAAATATTTATATGGCTTATGCAGGGGCCGAGTCTGTTTGTTAGAAACTCCTTGTAACGTTTATTAAAATTATTTAATTAATTTTAAAAATATTACTGGATTCAATTGTTATACCCTGACTCCCTACAATTTTGACATTTAATTTAATATTCCAATCTCTTTGTGTGATTAGTCAGTAAATTTTAAAGGGATTTTCCTTTATTACGCAGTCAAAGAGATTCCGATTTCTAAATGTAATCATGTTTCCTAATATTAATAATTTGATAAAATATAATTTGCCTGATTAAATGAAGATTTACGCCTTTTCCCCTTTTTACTTGACCGTCGTAACTGCGTTTACAATTCCCAATCCATACTAATATTATAAATGGGAAAGTGTGTCTGTCTGTCTGTATGTTTGTCTTTCTTTTACGGCAAAACGGAGCTACGAATTGACGTGATTTTTTAAGTGAAGATAGTTGAAGGGATGGAGAGTAACACAGGCTACTTTTTGTCTTTTTTTAACGAGAGCGAAGCCGCGGGCAAAAGCTAGTAACAAATATATATAATTCTGGTGACAGTTCATATTTATAATTTGCTAAATAATATTGGTCAAAGATGTCTGATTAACAGAAGAACGGTTAACTCCTTCCCATTTTTACTTGACTATCGTAAATACGTTTTAAATTCCCAATATTTAAAACCGTCTCTTAATTTAAAAGGCCGTAAAGTGCTTTCCAGTGCTTTCTTGTCTATCCACTTTACCTTTTACCAGTTTCACGACGAAGACATAGTTTTAATTGGACTCCTTCCGCTTTGCTTAAGGTCTCCTAATTGAATTTTTTGCATTTTAAATTTGAAAGCACTTAATTTGGAAGTTAAGATTAATTCACCTCATTATACGTTATAAAGGGGTTTTAAACTTAAATGAACTCGGTTTGCTTTATCTTTATTCAATTCCTACATAGGATTTTAACTGCGTTTTGATAGTGCTAAATATTTTTTTATGTAACTGGACAATTTAGACTGACTTTTGGAGTATTCTCACTAGTTTAATGTAACCAATTACCGATAGAATTTGTGAGAATGATCCTATTTTTCAGGGCTCAAAACGAACAAGTTTTAACGTGTTACAAAGTAATAAGAAAAAAAAATAGCATTGCACATAAAAATGTGAAACTGCCACAGATTTATTTATATTTCATAGTTGTTGTCAATGATTATTTTTTATATTCTTTTCAGTACTTTCATCCCTTGAAAGTGCGCAGTAAATAAGAAGTTTGCCTGCATTAAACAAGATAAACTAAAACTTCTATTCATTGAATTACATGCAAAACTCTAACAAGACCAAAGCCGGAATAAAAACCGTCTCGAATTCTAGAAACAGGTTACGTTGGTTCCTTATTACATTTGCATACGTTAATATAAAGCTCACAATGTATCATGTAACATGTAACAATGTAGCTCGCAACAATAAAAACTAATAAAAGTAAACAAAAGCAGCCAAGAACGCAACATCACTGGTCACGGAAGGGTGTTGCAAAAACTCAATTAAAACTTACCTAATACGAACGTGATGGGAACTATTTCTTTTGTCTCATAGCTGTGATTGAACTGTGTCAATATATGCTTTCTCAACGCTATACATATATACATCAATACAAATGTTGTAGTTTTTTTACATCTTGCAAAAATGTTTGCAGTACGCGTTATATGTATTTTGTTTTGTTTTAACGCTCTTTTCTTAACCTTCAATCTGCTTGACAAGATTGCGACATTTGACACAGCAAACGTAACAAAGTATCACGCAACACGCAACCAAAGTATCACCGCTATCGGATTATTAGTTTTGAAGGAACATATAAAATATTTGGGAATAGTCTAAGTAGATTATGATCCAAGTCTATTGCAATGCGTGACGTATAATAAATGTTACTAAAATACGAGAAAGAAAATTGGAACTTAACATTCTACATATTTATGAAAAAAGGTTCCAGTTTATGATCATTTAATATTAAATATTTGCCAAGAACACACAAATGTTGTTCTTTAGATTGAGAATCTTCATATTTTACTTATGTAATAGCATCCAAAGCCCTTTCTAGTATTTCCAATTCCAAAGGACAAGTTTTGTAGGTCTTAAAGTTAGATAATACTGGCATTGGATGTACTTAATTGCAAATTGTTTTTCTTTGTGAGCACTATTACAGCTATCAGAGACTTTTCTATTTGATTCAATGTTACATCAGAATTACAGTTTTTAAAATTGAATCTTATAATGATTGTAGGAAAATTGTATGAAAGTTTACTAGGAGGCATACACACAGCTTTAAAAAACCACACTAAGCTTGTCAAACCACACGAGATTTACAGTTTCTGTATGAAAAATTGTTCATCTCTTTGTCCATTTTGAATGATTACTTACTTTATATTGTTTACTCTGTAGCTGTACAAGCAATACAATTAAAATTTGTGTGTACCTATTGCAGCTTATGACAGAAATCTTTAATGAAAAACTTAACCTTATTATTAAGGTTTTAGTTTTGCATTAGGGGTTTCAGTCACAAAACTTGAAACAACCCTCAACACTTGAAATTTTACAGTACAAAAGATACAACGCAATGTCCGACGGGCCCAGCCAACCAAGCCCTTATACGAAACAGAGCCCTAAAAGCAACCAAAGATTCGATTAGAAAGATAAAGATATAATCTAAAACCCTTAAAATTCAAAAGTTTAGCTATAAGTTTAGCTCCAGATCATTACATATAATCATTCAAAGTCCACTTTACGGGCCAATTCCAGGTCTTCCCAGTCTAGAAGCCACGCAAATTAAGATTTAGGGAGATAGATTTTGAACCATTACTTTGACAAAGGTTGAAATAAATCTTTGCTTGTTTTCAGGGTACCTCAAAATAAAACAGGTAGCTTATATGATCACTATGTTGTTTGACTGTTTGACTAAAGATCGTTTTTCTTTGGAACACGTAAAGGTAAATTGGAAGGGGCCCAACAGGGCCACGCCTGCCGGGGTTGCGGAATGTTTATAATAGTTACCGTGACCCTGGAATATAAAGGGCAACCAAAGGAACATGAGTGGGTTTTAGTCAGTAAAAGTCTGACACGCCCTCCCGCCGCACCCAGGGCGGGAGCAGTCATTTAATGACTTCTTACTCACCAAAAAAAAAATTTTATTTGGTGAGAAATATTCAGGAATGCAATCCCTTGGAGCTGTGAAACTAAGTCGAAGCAATAAATAGATACCACCGCATTTGCAATCTATAGGATACATGTCGATGATCTATACTAATCTATTGAATCATAAAGTGGCGTACATACATAAAGTGTAAACTTCGAATTCCGTTTTGTGGTTACACGACAAAAATTGTTCTATTCTTAAGATTATTTTATTTGCAGTTAATTGATGTATCCGTACCCCTACAGCTAGGATTTAATAAAATAAGTTATAAGTTCATGGCTATTAGAAGAGTGTCTAAATGACTTGCTGGTTTTTCTAAATCGTAGAAAATCTGTCGGCCTTGCCATAATTTTGGTCTGCGCTACTACTATGCCCAATCGGCATCATCGACCATGTTTAAAGCTTTCAATATCCACTCGGTCCAAGCTACCGCAAAAGCGTAAATATTATTACTGGAAAACAACCAGTAATTTTCAAATCAAGAAAATAACTAATAAATTCCGTACAAAAATACTTGTAACATTCCAATATTTGCTCAGCAAGTACAAAATAAACATTGTGAACAAATTGAGTGTGCAAGCCAGTTGGCCAACGCCCAGAGCGTACTAAGAACGGAGAATCTCCCAGGGTACCAAGTTCAGGATGAAACTTCACAAATGACACCGAAGAGACCACGATAATTCACCAGCTAATGTCAAAGTTCGGAGTTGTTTGAAATTTTTACCAACGTAAAGTATCATTATTCGTCCTTCCGTTTCGTTCGGCATTCGGTTTATGGTAAGTGCTTCATTAAATTAGGGGTTATTAAAGAAGTTATGTTTCTCAAAAGGGATGGTTACGGTAAAGTTGTTAATGTGTGTTTGTGATAACAGTCATTGTAAGGTTTTAAACATTTGTTTGTGATGTTGTTAATTAACTTGATAATGTTATGTTGAAGTTATGAAACTTTGAAAAATTAACATACCTTGTATGGCACTTCCACAACTCAGACAGATTCAATGACACCTCATAATTATGTCGAAATCCGTTAAATAGTTTAGACTGTAGGGCCGTAGGGCGTGCCATAGAATGAGACTTACACGCAAACATATTTATGCTCGTAAAATATAACCCTTTTTTCGGTAGTGGGGTAAAAATGGCATATAATAATTTCTTCGCATCGTTGTCACATTGGGTAGCCGGGGTGGCTTTGAAATTTGCCAGAGGGCTACCAAGCGAGAGCCAATACTTTCTTAAACCTTTATGTGGTTTTTGATTTTTAGTGAAGACCCAATGGTAATGTAGTGGGATTCGACTTTGGGCAAATGTGACTTTTCAATACATATAATATGTACTAAAGTGTTATAAAGTTTATCAACATCTTTGAAGGAAAACATCAAAAGAACCCTGGACTTATAGTAAATATAAATCCGAAATCGCCAATCCGCCTTGAGCAAGTAGAGTTATTTATGCTCGTGTCTTCTTTGTATAAGAAGAGTTTGTTATACAAGTAGGCAGTAATAGGCTGGTCATCTTCTAAAACTAAACTTTGAAAATAATTATGTAATAAGTATTCTACTGCAGTAACTCCACGACAAATCACGCAATGCGGACTATTAAACAGTATTCAATTAAACAAATTATGCAGTGCTTTAACGAAATCAAAACGTACTGAGGTAAAAACTTCAGTCCACTTCAGCTTTGATGTGTTGGCGCGGTGACAAGAATTCATTAAACTTTTTTTTCAGACCGGAAGATTTTGTACAGACTTGTTATGTTTTGAACAAGCTGTTTTATGACAGCTTACGAAAGAGGTTTTTTGTTTGGTTGCTGTTATTATTTTTTGAATAGTTGAGCTAAAAAAGTATACCATTTGATAAATAAAGCTTAGAATAACTATTGTAACATTCAATTATAGAACATATTTAATAGTAGTCTATGATATCCATACTAATATTATAAATGGGAAAGTGTGTCTGTCTGTCTGTCTGTCTTTCTGTCTGTCTGTCTTTCTGTCTGTCTGTTTGTCTTTCTTTCACGGCAAAACGGAGCGACGAATTGACGTGTTTTTTTAAGTGAAGATAGTTGAAGGGATGGAGAGTAATATAGGCTACTTTTTGTCTCTTTCTAACGCGACCGAAGCCACAGGCAAAAGCTAGTTATTACTATAAAATATGTTTTAACTAAAAGTTATGGCTAATTTAAGAGAAAAAATATTTTAATGTTTGCGCAGAGTATACAGTCATGTTTATACACCTGACTGTACGATTGTTCGGGGCATTACATAACTTCATTTAAACAAGCTAGGTAAAAACGTTTAGAAAAAACGTTAAATTGAGAAAATCGTTCGTTATAATGAGTAGAAATGTGAGTTAGTATATTGGTGAATTTATATAAGAACTTACCCGAAATCTTTAATGATTAAAACTCATAAAACTTGCTTATAGGCTTGGTTTTAAAGCCAGATGCCAACTATTCCTGCTGAACCGAAGTTAATATTTATTGTCTTAAATCCAAGAAAATGTTAATATATTTTTCATGAAAAAAGAAATTTCCGATAACAATAAGTAATCCGTACTAATATTATAAATGCGAAAGTAACTCTGTCTGTCTGTCTCTCCTTCACGCCTAAACCACTAGACCGATTTGAATGAAATTTGGTACAGATATAGTCTGGGACCCGAGAAAGGACATAGGATAGTTTTCATTCAGGAAATCCCCGGGAACGGAAACTATTATTCCACGCAGACGAAGTCGCGGGCAAAAGCTAGTTTAATATAAAACATATCCGAAATTCATCAAAACATGCTCTCAGCCTTAATTTTGAAATCAAATGGACCCAGCTCAACCCGGAGTTATTATTTACTGTCAAAAATCCAAGAGGATATAAATATGTTATATGAAAAAGAAATTGCCATTAACAGCAAAATAACAAACCACCTCATAAAAAGTATGAATATTCAAAAACATTTTAGCTAAGACTAATGAAGACGTCGAATTAACTCACCACAAACCATAGACTGTATGCATATTAATAATAGTCTAATGCCTAGACCCAGACGTTTAGTAAATTAATGTTATTCTTAGCACAAGATAGAGCAATCTTGGGCTTATTGTATTATTGCAAACTGATTTCTTCATCGGATTTCTGAAACAGATGTGAGCAAAATTCGTGCTGTTTATCGCAGACTTTTGTAATATGATTTGCATAATATCTGTTGGACAAAATAGATAAGATTATGTTTGTGCTAAAACAAAAGATTAATTTAAACCAATATTATAATGCTGTACAGTTTGTTTGAGCGCGCTAAATAACAGAAATTAATTAAAACTGTGTAATTCATATTTTATTAGAGCCCATTTAACAAGGATGATTAAAAACTTTAGACATAGCACCAAATACGTAATAGGGGTTACACTACGGACCATAATTATAATATATGTGATTACTATTTTTTTTAACTTGCCAGCATATGACTACCAGTCGATTTCAAAAAATATTTTTTGAATATGGTTGCCTTATTTTGAGGAAATGTACAGCCTATTCATAAACACCGAAATTCGGAATGTTACCCAAATACTTAGAAATAGACATTCAGTAAAAACCATTTAAGTATACAGAGAAATCAATAACCCACAATTCGTAGCACCCAAATCTCTAGCTGATATCACTTGAACCTCTGAAGAAAGGGCTGAAACCCATACATAGATAATGTACATAGCATATTTTATCGAGTTCCATACGCCGCATATAAAGTAAGTAATATGCGATCCCGTCTCGCATGATCTCAGTTTCGTGTCAGTGTCAGACAAAAGCCGAATTGTCTTTGTAAAGCAGAAACTGAATAATACATTTCACTTGAGTTTTAACATGACACCTCTTCTTTGTTTTCTCCTCTGCCACTCGTCACTACACTCTCTATGAACATACATACACACACACATAAGAACCGTACGTATAGGTACTACTTTTGTGTTACATTACACGAAGATGTAAACAAAGGTGGAATCTAAATTGAGGCTCATGAAAAAATATTGTATCGGAGCGTTTACTAAGCCGACAATGCGATTCAAGTAAGAATGGGAATGTATTTGCGCCATATTGTAATCTTAGCTGTTTATGTTAGCTAATTTAGATTAGCAATAGTTTTGTTTTATTTAACTTAGGCCGTCATAAATATACGATGCTTATATCTTGGTCTACGACATAGTTTATCGTCAAAAAAAGTTTTGACAGCTTAACAATTTCTTCCTCTTTGCAAGTTTTCTTGGGGTGATTGACAAGTAGAAGTTGTTGGACTTAGTTATTCTCAGTTAAATTGCATAATATGCAACGGTGCGACTTCACTATAAATGAATAAATGAATAAATGATTTATTTTTGTAAATAGGTAATAAATTACACTTTTACACGTCATTTTTTTTTCCTTTTTTTTTTTTAATCGAACGATGGGGCCGGTGTTTCCTAGCTGGACTACTCTGAGAAGAAACATCCGAAACAAACTCAGAGGTCAAAGTCTCTTTTAAAGTCCATACAATATTGTATTGGTCAAAATATGCGAGGACCATGAAGGTAAACTGAAGGGATCTCTTGATGAGAGAAGCACACAGATTTGAGTGGACCTGTCCAAACAGTGCAAGCATTTGTCATAAGTCGTTAAGCTCAACTTAAAAACACGTAAGGAGCTCAATGTCTTGACGAACAATACCAAAGTAAGGACATTCGGGTAGGCCGCATTAAGTACTCAAACCGTCAGTCATTATAAAACATACTAGCAATCAAGCAGCCCACATAGTCCTCACACTCACAACAAATATGATGTAAAAAAAAATATATAGGTACTCAGAAAAGTACATAAATGTCAAGTTCAATAATTACAATGTCAAAGAGAATAAAAATTGGTGTACAAAATAATAATACTTTAAAAAAGTACTCATAAATGTCAAATATTAAAATTTCAATGTCAATAAATATAAAAATGATAATTTTAACAAATGTCAATATTGGCCTATGAATGATTGAAGCAGCTCAATTCCAAGCATTTGAGTCCTCAATATACTCTTTAACAGAATAGAAAGCATTCCGGCATAATTTACGTTTTATAAATAATTTAAATTTGGTAATGCTAAGTTCCTGAATCTGGCTAGGAAGTTTATTATAAAAGCGTATACATTGACATTTAAACGAACCACCTATTTTTTTAAGCCTAGTTGAAGGAACAATATATTTGTCCTTGTTTCTTGTGTTAATATTGTGGATATCACTGTATTTTTTAAAGTGATTAATATTTTTATGTGCATACAACAGATTTTCATATACATATTGACAGGGCACAGTCATAATATTAATCTCTTTAAATTTGTCTCTGAGGAGTGTCGGGGACTTAATTTATAAATAGAACGAATAGCCCTTTTTTGTAAAACAAAAATTGTTTGAATATCGGCGGCATTTCCCCACAATAGAATTCCGTACGACATCAAACTATGAAAATAGCTGAAGTAAACTAAACGGGCTGTTTCCAAATCCGTTAAACCACGAATTTTCCGAACGGCGTATGCTGCGGAGCTGAGTTTTTTAGACAATTTATCTATATGGGGGCCCCACTGAAGTTTGGCATCTAGTGTTATGCCTAAAAATACGGTGGAATCGTCTGGTCTCAGTTCTTCTCCCTTTAATAAAACACAAGTATCTACCTTTGCGACATTTGGTAACGTAAACTTAATTAGTTTAGTTTTCTTTTCATTGAGAAGTAAATTATTTACATTAAACCAATTAACTATTGTAGAGAGAGCACTACTTATATTATCAGTTATCAGTTGCTGACGTTTAAGTTTAAATAAAAGTGAAGTATCGTCTGCAAACAGTACTACGTCATGTTTATCTTTGATGAGACTTGGTGTAGTGGTTCGATGCAACGCAACGCAATATAAACTTTATCTTAATAAGATTTAGGTAAAGTTCGCATTACCCAAGTAACGCGAATACTTTTCCAAATAAGTACGCCTAGTGTAGTCGCACCATAAACGTTACGCATAAGTGCTTTGGCTTTGCTTAGTTTATGTGTCTGTCTCTTCAATCTCTATTGTAATTGGACACGAATATTGCTTGGCTAAAGTACGTGCTAAGTAATGTACATTTATACACTATGATAGTACTTCTGAAAGATTGCAAATTTGCAATAAACCAAGTAAAAGTTCCACAAGAAAATTTTGTCTGATCAAAAACCAATCACTGCTTACATCTCTTCATTTAATTTCATTAACGCACTATGCGCTTTTGCATCCCCTTTAGTTTCATATTTGAAAAGTAGTTGAATATTTCATTTTATCGCACTACAAAGTGAAGGTACCTAAAATATATAATAATATTTTTGTACAAATCTATTGAAAGGCTTGCAACATAATAATTGGAGAGTATTTTATTGTTTGCAGCTACACTCGTTCAAATATTGAAGCTAAAATAGCATGCCACTGAACTGTTGGTTCGTTACTAAAATGTAATCAAATGATTTTTAGTGAACTTTAGCTTTTGTTTTAACTAGTTTTTGTAATACAATAGCAAGAAGGCCAATAACACCAATTAAAACGTTCAAAATCTGGCTACGTTATTATTCCAACGACAATTAAAGTCAAAAACTTGTCAATGTGTGCGTTGGGCTAGTGCTACTAAGCTTTCGAAAGTAGTGAATAAATGTTTAATTAATTTTGAATATTCGGTAGATTTCCCATATAAAGATTGCAAAACGTCGTTTCATACTATTTTTTTTTTTACTTCTGGAAAATAGCGTCTTCTGTGAGGTCGTAAAGGAGACAGGCCCCATGCCGAAATAAATATACATTACATAAACATACACACAAAGACCCGAACATAGTTTGGAAACGATTAGAGACATGACAAAAATTGAATCATAGGGTCATTAGATACCTGAAAAGAAATGGTTATTATTGTATTTTTTAAACTAAAATAATCTGCAAATTCTACCTAAACTTAAAAACTATTCTGAACCATAGGAGCTTGTTTTTTGATCCAAAAAAAATAAAAATAAGTTTCACCCCAACCTGCCTCATGGTTACATTGAAGAAGAATGAATCGGTCAACAATGGGTTCATTTCTGGGAACCGTAGATTTTTTTAACCGTAGATTTTTGGCTCATAGTAAAAAAATCATTCTCTTTTATTCGCATATAAACACGTAACAAACTATACTAAACTAGATTGTATGTCAAAGCTTTGTGTACTGTCTACAAAGTTTAAGATTTTTCTATCAAATCTCGGTTGAATTGTGAAGGCAACAGATATTCAATATAATATATTGCATCAGACATGATTTCCTTTGGCAGACGATGAAAGACGGTACAACTTACATGGAATTTCGTTTTTACGAATAAAATATTACTAGTGTATTTATTTGCAAACACCTGCTTGTTATGTGCTTTGAGGTTTGTTTTTATTAAGTGAATATAATGCAGTTCTATTGAACGTAGCCATTATAATTTTGACTCGACTGACCCAAAAGTAATGTTTCTTGAACTTAGAACTAACTTACTTAATTAAAAATATAGAGTTGACCGACTGCCTAATTAATTAACGTAGAGAAAATAAACTTTCATGATATTTTCGCATTTGATGCCTTTTATTTTGTAAGCACTCATTTAAGATTTATGGAAATCGTATCCTTAATCGATGATTGGATTGATGAACGGTTGTAATTAGTAAGTTAAAATCATCTTCTAAGAATCTTCGTTGAATTAAAAAAAGCTACATGCAGATGTATAACTTATTTTCAACAATTTTAAAATGGCAAAATTGAGTTCTACTTACGTAGTAACTATTTAGTAATCTGTGGTTCTACCATGTATTTGAAATGAGAAGAAAAAGGGGTCCAACAAATTCCTGAAGTTACCTGCAAGACTGGTACGTGCATTCATTATGAACCAGACACAGCTTAATATGGTAAATTAAAAAGCGATGATAAGTATACATATTTTATTATGATTGTTAGTATTATAATGCTAAACCTCCGCATGGGTTAGTAGCGTTATGTATTCTAGTCTATGCAACTACTCAGCGCGATGTTGCCAGACCTACGTAATATTTGAATTTCGAACCTCCGTAAAGTTGTCAAACTTAAGCTGTTATATTAATTCAACGTTTTTTTTGTCGGGTATTAGAGCATTTTTGTGATGCGTCGAATTTTTTTTTTCTGGGTGATTTAAAGTGCTGTTTTACTTTTAAATGTTTATTTTAACGTTTGTGATTGATTTATTTTGTGATTTTCATTTATAACATGAGTTCGGAAAATTCGGAAGTGTTTTGTGAAGGATTGGGGTGTGTGCAAGTTTTACTCGAGAAGGTAAATAGTAATTGTTTATTTTTATTAGTAAGGAAGCAAAGAACTAATAGATGTTGTGGCTATTTACATTGTAAGATTAAAAAGTGATAAATCGATGTTTTTTAACGTTGTAAACATTGCATTTTTAGATACCGATCAATTATTTCTGCGCTATCTATTGGCAACTATTTTATTGTATTACGGACAAACTACCCGTCAATTAAAAAAAAACAGTTGTGGCTATTATTGTGCTTATAATTGGCTCAAAAAGTAAGTACGAGATACCAACAGATATTATGTGACTTTGTAAAACGCTGAATTTCGATAAAAATACTTAGAAATTATTTTCTAAATATTTATTGTGCTTTTTACAACGGTCACCCGTAGACAAACAATTTAATTTTTTTATGTTATTAAATCTTAAATCTAAAAAATAATAAAAACTTTACATAAAACAAAAAAAAAACCCAATCACAAAATAAACCTGAAGTTACACAGTTAATAACGATTTATCTAAAATAATTCATCCAGCAATTGAAAAAAGACAATGAATTATAGGTAAGTATATCTTACCATCATTAATTTGTCAAGAAAAGACCGTAGGCACACCAATCTTAAGCTCGACTTGATAGCTTTACTTTCTATAATTTAAAATCTTTTATCTAAGAGAAACTCTCTGGTATAATAATTTATTTCCTTTCAGGAATAGGTACCTCGTAAATCAATCACTGTAATTTGTGCTCGATCAGTTTTTAAGCTTTCTTTTTTTTTAACAAAAAAGATTTGAGTCCACTGAGAATTTCCTGAACTTTTTTACTTATTACTGTTTTAAAGTTGGGGCTAATGTTGTTTCACTAAAATGTATTTTTCTTGAGAGCAAAATTGCTCAAAATAGAGACAATATATTTAATTCTTTTGTAGTGTATCGATCTTTCAAACTACTCTAGCTTACTACTACCCCTTTAGGATATTATTTCCCCCTTTAAATATCGGTACTTAATGGCTACTTATTCTTCACAACGAAGACAACAATCATTCAGTCACTTTTACTATTTAATAATTACATATAGACAAACCAATATAATCAATAATCTGGTCGATTTACATTATCATAATTTGTGTTATTTTTTACTGTTTTGGTCGTAAGATTAACAATCTGACTTAGACTTAACTTTAGATTTTACGACGTTTATCAAACATATTTGTTTCTATACATTCGCAACAAAACCTAAAATAATATTTTCCTAAACATAACTTTTTTCCAATCTGCACAACGCTCCAGCTTCTTACCTCGCAGTATATATGGCAAAGCGTCTCGTCCTTACATCAAGGGGCGTCGGCAAACACCTAGCGTGCCAACGGCATTTGTCAACTTCACGGACAAGACACTCATGGCACACAGGGCTCTTCGGACAACACGACACTGCAGCATTATAGCAGCTATAGAGTATTAATAAGACAAGCCTGGTGGGTGGCTGCAATTTTGCAGTGGATGGTGAAGCCATCCTTCTTTTTTAGGGTTCCGTACCTCAAAAGGTAAAAACGGAACCCTTATAGGATCACTTTGTTGTCCGTCTGTCCGTCCGTCCGTCCGTCTGTCAAGACCCTTTTTCTCAGAAACGCGTCGAGATATCAAGCTGAAATTAATATCACATTCTCAGGTCTGCTATCTCTCAAAGCAGTGAAAATATCAAGTTTCTCAATCAACGCAATAAAAAGATACGGCGGTTTACATTGCATATTTAGACATTTGCAAGGGAATCAAAACCTATTAGGGTACTTCCAATTGACCAAGAATCATGAAATTTGGCAAGAAGCAAGATCATGTATCACAAGTAAAGGGAAAACTCCGAAAACCGTAAATTTGTAGTTAGTTCACATCAGGCGTCCGTCTGTCCGTCTGTCTGTCAAGAACCTTTTTCTCAAGAACGCATCGAGATATCAAGCTGAAATTAATATCGCATACTCAAATCTGCTATCTCCCAAAGCAGTGAAGAAATCAAGTTTCTCAATCAACGCAATAAAAAGATACGGCGGTTTATATTGCATATTTAGACATTTTCAAGGGAATCAAAACTCAAAACCTATAGGGTACTTCCCATTGACCTAGAATCGTGAAATTTGGCAAGAAGTAAGGTCATGTAACACAAGTAAAGGAAAAAATCCGAAAACCGTAAATTTGTAGTTAGTTCACATCAGGCGTCCGTCTGTCCGTCTGTCTGTCAAGAACCTTTTTCTCAAGAACGCGTCGAGATATCAAGCTGAAATTAATATCACATACTCAGGTCTGCTATCTCTCAAAGCAGTAAAAAAATCAAGTTTCTAAATCAACGCAATAAAAAGATACGGCGGTTTATATTGCATGTTTAGACATTTTCAATGGAATCAAAACTCAAAACCTATAGGGTACTTCCCATTGACCTAGAATCGTGAAATTTGGCAAGAAGCAAGGTCATGTAGCACAAGTAAAGGGAAAACTTCGAAAACCGTAAATTAGTAGTTATTTCACTAAAAAACAAATTAACGGAATCCTCGTTGCGCGAGTCCAACTCGCACTTGACCGGTTTTTTTGTCTGGAGAAGATGTCCTTCGCCTCGAGCAGAGGTCTGTCAGAATCTTATTGATTAAAAAATTCCCGGTATTCTTATTCCTACAAATGTAGAGGATCATCGGCTGATTGCGAATACTGTCCTATGTGGGCGCGCTAATCATGAGTCAATCCAGCAACATGGCTAGGGGTCATAAGGCTAGCCTGATTGATTTGAAAACAATAAAAAAATCCAAAAATTGTCTTAGACTCTTTAATAGCTATTAACGTTATATTGTTGTTTTTTTTTTGTATTTTATATTACAGATTGATAATTTCAGGTACACGCCACTTCATCAAGCGACACATGGCAGCAGGAGAAACCAAGGGATTATTTGGTGAGTCCACTTGTCCAATATAGTCACAAACTTGTTTGTTTCTTTAAAAAGTTGTTGATAGTACCAACCACGTCATTTTGTTAGTGAACTGAACAGCTGAAGAACCACAATCCTTTTTGGTTGCAATCACAGAAAATGCACTTTGACCATTTAACAAACTGTTTATTGATATTTACATAATATATTGGTATACAGATAGTTCTAACAAACGTCGTATTTTTTCTATCTAAACAACTATACAACAATTTTATTCACAAGTCGATCAGCCGCTACCACCCGTGAAATATAGCCATTACTCAATCCCCTATCTATACTGACGCGGACTTCCGTATGTGCAATCTATAGCCCCATTAATACTTCAAGGTAACAATAGAGCATCCTGTATCTAAAGGACGGTATCTCGAGCACCGAATCAATCAACCTACACGTGTAAAGGGGAGTCCGAAACACTCGCGCCTCCTCCAAACCCATGCTCCTTTTAAAATAATGATGGGTAAAGTGCAACGGCTTGGAAGCGAAATACATTGTGTTTTTAACTTTATTTTGTACAAATATCGCATTTGTGGGGTTGAAAATTTGAAAGGTTGGGTGCTTCATTTCACAAGAATAAACTACAGAAAGGATATACACTGATTTGTTACAATAATTTTGGGAAGTGCTGAAGATAAGATACGTACTTATTAGTCGTTATTTAGTTCTTTATTTGGAAGTAAGTTATTTGATAATTATAATTCTATTATTCTGTTTATTAGTAATTCAATTTTTTATTTTTGCGGTATCTCGAGTGTTCGACTTGCATAGTTTTTGTTAAATATAATTTATACTACTGGCACAAAGATTCTATGTTCTGTTTGAATTTTGTATCAATGTCTTGTCACTTGACTTTTAGCAAATAAAACAAATTGATATAGGCGGACGGAATGCGTGTTTTTATTAATTATTTATATATATTAATATTAATTTCTAGCATCGAGCACCGAGTCAATTAACCTACACGTGTAAAGGGGAGTCCGAAACACTCGCGCCTCCTCCAAACCCAAGCTCCTTTTAAAATAATGATGGGTAAAGTGCAACGGCTTGGAAGCGAAAAACATTGTGTTTTTAACTTTATTTTGAACAAATATCGCATTTGTGGGGTTGAAAATTTGGAAGGGTGGGTGCTTTATTTCACATGAATATACTACAGAAAGGATATACACTGATTTGTTTCAATAATTTTGGGAAGTGCTGAAGATAAGATACGTACTTATTAGTTGTTATTTAGTTCTTTATTTGAAAGTAAGTTATTTGAAAATTATAATTCTATTATTCCGTTTATGAGTAATACTATTATGTATTTGTATTTAAAAATACCTAAATACATTTTTTTTTTATTTTTAAATTTTTTCTTGATTGTTTACAAATTGCGTGCCGATATATTGAAATTGAATTAGTTTTTATCCACTTTACGAAAATCTCTAACTTACAACGAATATAGTGGAGAGAACTACAAGATTAAGATAAATACCTACGTAAAAATAAGCAAAATAAGTTTAATTTTATTTTAGTTATTAGGAATAACTAAAATAAAATTAATATAGGTATTTATCAGTAACAAAAAACGACTCAGAATATATAGATACTTTTTCAAATCAGATACTAACATTTTAAATACTTATTTATAAATTAGAGCTTACAATTATATTAGAAATGATACGTGAACATGTAAAACACTTCACGTGACATTTTGGGTTCTGCGGAACCATATTCCAAGCATGGCTTTTGGCCACGCAGTTGGCCAGTTTTTTAAATTCATGCTTAGCAAGAAACATAAAGTTCATTGAACAGAATTGTTTATTTTAAGTTAAGTATCACAGTTTATCACTCCTTATATATTTTCTTATTTGACTAACTAGATATATCAAACGCGGAATAGTAGAAACTATTGAACCTTATAGAAAACGGTTGATTTCTCAAATAAACTTTATTTAATTGTTAACTTTTCAAAAGATTTACAACGATATTTTTCCCAAAAACACTTTTACGAATTTGTTATGCAAATGAAAAAGCCTTATTACACTTTCTTAATTATTTCACAGGCTTTATTCAAGCACAAAGTCCCACTAATATTTTATGATGTAATTTAAAAGACTGTCTTTGAAAATGAGTTTTCAGTCGTTACTCTACGAGAGTTAATTTCAAACCATTGTTTTACATTCTGTCGAAATCTTGAGCGCTGATTAGTTTATTAGAACGTGTTTGTTATAAAAAAAATTACGTCGATTGTATAAAATTTAAATGGAAATCAACATTTTTGTTCACTTTAAATTGTTATTTGGGCAATAACAATTCAATTCAATAGAAATAATGATTTTACCACAAATCCTTTCTAAGTGAATAACTTTTCTTCACAAAGAACACATCTACCAAGTTTTATACCGTTTTTTTGGTAAGTGGGAAATCATCAAATGACTTCTCCCGCCAGCGGCAGGAGGGCGTGTCAGACTTTTACTGACTAAAACCCACTCATGCTCCTTCGGTTGCCCTTTATGTTCCGGGGTCACGGTAACTATTATAAACATTTCATACCTCTAGGACCAGTGGTTTGGCTCTGCGTTGATATATCAATAAATCAGTCAGTCAGTCAGTTAACCATTTTATATATCTTTATATTAAATATAGATTTGATTATTTTTATATCTTTTATAAGCTTCGGCTGCAAATCTATAAGTGACAAACATATTTAGAGTAATCTTTCTAACTACATTTTAGATCAAATTGAGGTCGGAATCCTAATAGTGTTCGTAGAGTTTCTTGCTCGTCTCCTCTATAGAAAGCTATTGTTTAGGAACGAGAAAATACTCGCAGGTTCCACTTATTGACATACTTTCTTGTTAACAATTTAAAAATTTAATTAACAATTTAGAATTTCGGATTGGACTTTGATGAAAATCAAACTGACCTTTACAATCAGGGTAAGGACTTATGATTGAGTTGTACTACAGTGTCATGGTTTAAAGTCGACACACCTGACTTCTAAACTAGGCAAGAAGTCTGTATCTTAGAAGCCAAAGTTCCCTAAGATTTTATTGACATCAGTGTTCATATGATCGTTATACAAGTACTTATATTAAAAACATAAAAATACGATAGGGTCACTAACAGACCAAGTGGTCAGTGAAAAGGAAGTAAACAACTCGAATTTTCCATCAAACCTCTTACAGATAACACTTAAGTGCATCCGAAAGTTTCACGAGACCTTTTCTTTATCGCGGTGAAGACAAATCACGTAGAATTTTTAGGGATTACACGCGTACGAAACATTTTATCGGACGTAGCAAAAAAGTTTTTTTCGAAGATATCTAAAGCCTCGGATCTCCCTATAAAAGTTGCCCCAAAGTTTCGCTTCCTGCTCTAATAATAGCTACTTTTTCTTTACGTATCGTCGTAAAGAATCTAATGTGTAACAGCTTTTCATGGTGTTGGTGAAAAAGCTGTGGTGATGAAATCGCAGATTTGCTGTCCTTATTTTTATGATTGCACTTTTATGTATAACCGGGAAGTATTTTAAAAAACAAGTGCATAGGCATCTATTGGGTAAGCTCGCTCTATAGTAGGCTCCGTCTATGCCTTCGAGCAAGTCTGGGACTAAGAGCAAGCCCATACGAATAAAAAAAAATGTACAGTCATAAATGGAACTGCATAAGTAAGATTATTGCTATACTACAGCTGATTTCGAAACATAAAATGTATTTTTGTGTCCTTACCTACTAACAGCTAAGGAATTCTACTTCTGCTTAATGATGTTGAATCCCACTTATATTTCGTCCCTTTTTGTGCCATTAATCCTTCGAACACACGTGATTGGAGACACAATAGAAAAACAATAGCAGCCCGACAGCCGGCTGTCGGTTGGTCGTTGAATAAACCTTCGAACACACGTGATTGGAGACACAGTAGAAAGACAACAGCAGCCCGATAGCCGGCTGTCGCTTGGTCGTCATTACAAATAATAGCTGTGTAAAGTTATCTCACTGTCTCAGGTACAACATCTCGTAAAAGCCACAGCATAAAAAACGTAAAAGTACCCCAACACAAACATGTCAGAACCAGCCACTATAGTTAGGTAAAGATTGGATATTTTTTTTCTGTAGCTTTGCAAACATCAATCCTTTTACGCATTGGTATGCAGGTTGCGTGGGTCGAAATGCAAAACACTTACCCTCGGTAGAGTTCAAAGCGTAAACTTTTTCTGTCCCAAACATTATTCCAGTCTCGTAGTTCTGCTTTGCGTGTTTGAGGTTTGAAGTATTTTTCGGTTGAGCCCTGGTTTCATTAAAAAGTTGCCCGCACAACTAATATTCGAAGTGATCGAGCAACTTTCGATTGCGACGTCTGTTAACCGCTTTTGTCGTCATTGTTGTTGCGAATCTGTTGTTTTTTGGTTGGCTGTGGTCGGGTCCAATTATTTGTGATTAAATTCTGAGAAAATTGACCTTGCCTACAAGTTTTAAAAATAGAACAAGCAGAAATACAATAATTTAAACACAGAAAGTTGAAATAGAATTATTTGAATCACTCTTAAATAAGTAACACAGTTAAATATCCGACTATTTATTTGTTCTTCAGTATTTATTGATTGAACACTAAAGTTCACATATTTTGGTTCAAATAATTTATTTTAGTTTGTGTATATAGAATCAATTTCAATATTTGATTTCAATTTCAATTATACAGTTTATTTCAATGAATTAAATTTCATGAGTTTTAATGTTTTGTGCGATATATTTTTTTCCATGGGATATTTGGGATAAAACTATTCTGTCTTTTCTCAGGTTTTGGACTATTTCAAAACCTAATTTCGTTTAAATCGGTTCAGTAGTTTTGACGTGAAAGCGAGGCAGACAGACACACAGAGTTAATGAATATTAGTATAGAAGTAAGATAAAAAAAAATGCATTTATTAAAACAGTAATTTGACATTCCTAAAAACTCTTAAATTTTAATAATGTATGTACAGTATGAAGTGTAGAATAAACACCGTAAATACAGGAAATAAACTAAAATAGTTTATTTCGACATTACAAACAGACACTACAATTTATATTATTTAGGTAAGTATAGGTATTACACGAACTATTGTATTCAAGTGATTTAGATACTCCATATGGTTTCAAATTACACTTTCCTCTCCACGATGAATTCATGGTACTAATACTATATGAGTTACTCCTCATATGGTACATTATAATAAATGTATCTGTATATTAATTACAATGATATTGTTTACATGCCCGCTAGTCTTCTCTTAAGTGGACACCCACTTATTTAAATTAATCATTTTAACTAAAAACCTGTATTATATATTCAACATTATAAAAAAAAACATTACAGTTTTTCTTGATGTGGCTATACAAAGAAGAATAAAAAACATATCAATTTACACACGAAACAAACGAGAAACTTGGGAAAACTGCCTGAAGACCATACAGATAATTATTTTGTTTTGTGGGAGAATCAGATTCGAACTGAATGCCAGGTTTTACAAGGAGCCCTTGTCTAACAAACCTTTACAAACCAGTTAATATGTAACATCAAATTAACTGATTGTGGATTTTCTGGCGTCACGCGTCAGTAACGATTGTCAAAGACCTATGAATGACAAACGAGTGTATGTGTTGTTCGAGGCACAGGCTCTCATTGAAGCCTTAGTAAAAATATAAATTAAAACTAAATCAAATCACAATTTATGTAACCATTGGTCCATCGTATATCACTCTATCTAGAGTAATACGAACTTAATGGTAAAAACAATCCAATATAAATTTGAAACACTGAGCAAAGTACGTCATAACAGGTACAACGCAGTAAAGAATTTATTTCATAAATCAAAGCATTTATTTCACTTAGACCATTTCCAGACACTTCTTTATTGTCAAAGAGTCGGTCGGTTCGTCAGAAGAAAATTGAAGCTAGTGTTTAACTATAGGCTGTTTTTTTTAACAGACGAAGACCAAAAATTTTGTCTGCGTTTCTATTGGTCCACATAATCAGCATAAGTGTTATTATTGGTGTTAAAAGCGTTGGCTCTGCCTTGACTATCTCTCTTTGTCAATACCGGAAATGTGAAAGAGTTATACTCAGCACTCGTTTTTTAAAAAAATATACTACCTATAGCTTCAACTCGAAGCTAGAATTACAAGAGTGTTATCAAACGCTCTTGTAATAGCACCCTATTATCAAATCTGTACATGCAAATAATTGCACTACAGTACCTATCCTTACTACGGCTACACTGTAAGCTAATTTAGACTTAGCTAACTCCTAAGTAGATAAGTCAGTGAGCTAGTAAGCTAACAGTAAGCGAGTACTGTGCGGGTGTGTGGTCGCGGACTAATACAAATAGTAAAGTCAACTGCGAACTTGCTGTGTCTGCAGATGTTTCGAATTTTGGGGCCGGCCTTTAGGTTCAGATTGCCTTGTGCAATGCTTTGAAGCATATTTGTGTAGGTTTTCTGTGTAAGGAACATTGTATTTTAACCTTTCGTGTGTCTAGGACGTGGATCCACGAGACACAATGCTTTTCTAATTGTGTCTGTAATTAAAGCATTCAATGGGTTGAACGTTGCTTTTAAAATTCTCTGCAACAATATTGCAGGATAATTATTATTGTTGTTTAACAAATCTATAATTTTCACCAATCATTCGCAGTTTAATAACATCGATAATTCGTTGTTTATCAATGTTGTTTATTTGCAATTGATCGATATGGGTAAATAAAATTATATTGTACGCACGTTTTACTGACATAGATAATTCACATTCTACCGCTGCCGTCACATTATACTGAAATTTATAATTCAGTCTATCCATGTACAAATAGTGATGTTTGATAATTATTATCGCTATTTTAATTATTTATAAAATCATTAAGGTATTATAACCTGTCACTAATGCATTTTCATCTTACTTGGTAATGTATGCATATAACGCTTTGCAGTATATGAGCTTAATAAGCTCATATATAGGTAGGTTGTAATTTAACTCCCATTAAGATAATTAGGTACATGTAAGTGGACGCTTTGTTTTATTATTATTTGATAGTATCTCATATTTATTTATTTATTTACACTTTATGCACAAAATGTATGTACAGAGGCGGACTTAATGCCTTAGGCATATATTACACACATATGGCAATTAAACCCAATCAAACTGTGGCGACATCTTTCGCCGAACATGCGAACTACAACTGACAATCCTGCATCGCGACATATGAGTTATCGGCGACATTAGAACGTGTACAACAATCCCGACTAGAACCGTCGGGCATTAGCCCACCAAACACAACACCCGTCTGGTCGGAGGATCCTCGCTTTTCAATGGAGGATGAGGGACTTTACACTCTGTCCCTCATTCCTCCAAAAAACCTTTTATTTACAAATTCAGCTAGATAACAGTGTTTTACGTGAAGCGACTGTCTATCAGTATCCCATGTCTAGGTTGATGAGACTTTCTGGCTTCTGACTACCCGTAACGACTGTCAAAATTCTAGGAATGACAACCGAGACCTACAGCTTTACGTGCTTTCTTAGGCAAGTTTAGAAAGTACATATGAATTGAAAAAGTCATATTGGTACAGTCAGCAAAGTATATAAGTATACAGGGAAGTCATCTACAATTGAGGTTATCTTTAAAACCAGTGAATGTATTCAAATAAAATTGAAGAACTAGTCATTTTCTACTTTAGTTTAAATTTTTATTAGAATATAACCGTGGGTTTTTGAGAAAACTTAAACTGTATCTGACGGCCCTGTATACTTATATACTTTGCTGACTGTACTTGTCTGGATTAAGTCCACAACCTCTTACATTACAATCGGGCGCCGTAACCACTAGGCCAACACGACACTTAACTAAAAACAAACAATTTATAAAATCCCGAACTAAATATCACCATATTTACTTTACACTACATTAACTCAAAAGGGCAACGACCTGATAAATACAACGATGAAGTTTCTCGTTAACGTTTTAAAGGAAAACAATTAAAAAGCTGCAGAAAATAATAAAAGTTGAAACGCTAGAGGTGTAATTAAGTTAGCTTGAGGCATCAAACTGCTAATTTAGCCTGACAAGAGCAATAATGGCCAAGTTTGGCGCTTTGATTCTTTTACATCTGCATTTTTTAGTTCATTGGAAAACTGTACAGTTGGAAATGAACTTCGACATTACCGTAGACATATTTATTTTTGTACTTCGACTCTTTGTTTTCTTTTTCTGCTTTGTACTCTATTGAAAGTGGTATATAGGAGAAAAGATTTTTTGTTTTGTGGATTATCTTAAATATTTTTTTTAATGGTACAAATGGATAGGCTCTTTTTACAATTTAAACCTCCTAACACACGTGATTCGAGACACAATAGAAAGACAAAAGCAACGCGACAGTCGACTGTCGCTTGGTTGTCGAAAAATTAAAATTAAAAACTGCACGGCCAACAGATTTTTACTAAAACATAAAAACTGTTATGTTCCAAAAACCTAGACATTTCTACACTTCACTTTGATAGCTGTGAACATCATCATCATCTCCCTAGCATTTCCCAACTATGTTGGGGTCGGCTTCCAGCCTAACCGGATTCAGCTGGATACCAGTGTTTTACGTGAAGCGACTGCCTATCTGACCTCCACAACCCAGTTACTGGGTGACACGATACCCCTTGGTTAGAGTCTGGTTAGACTGGTCGGACTTTATGACTTATCCGTAACGACTGACAAAGTTCTAAAAATGACAACCGGGACCAACGGCTTTACGCGCTTTCCGAGGTACGAGATGTCTGTGAGGTCCAAGATAAACTTTAGAAAGTCACATTGGTACTTGCCCGGATTTGAACCCACAACCCCTTACACGAGAGGCGGGCGCCTTATCCACTGGGCCATCACGCCATTCGAGACGACTGTGAACATTTTAATGTTATTATTTTTTTTTATTTTATACTAACAGTGGCTGAAGAGTTTGGTACCATACTCCTTGGTAAATCTTAGGATAGTCAGAATTTTTGATAAGCACTTTATATTTAGGGTAAGCATATAATATTTTTAAATTTTTTTTTTATAATATTTTCAAGTTTTTATTATTATTATTATTAAATCTTTGACAGTAAAGATCTACGAATGTCTCCTCCTACCAAAGACTACAATGTATTCCGAAGCTCGACCTTGCTTGACCTGGGAACGAATTAAAGATCCTAAGCTCTGCAACTCACATATTTGGCAATGGTCTAATTGCGGCAAATTACAGCCAAAATAATTGTAGCATCTTTGACACAAACCTTTACAAACATTGTAATCCTTTGCTAATTAAAGTTATTTGCAATGAATTAAAAATAATGCTTTTATAAACTAACTGAGACCGACTAATAAAATATCAGAGAACAGAGAAATTTTATTAGAATACCACTTACCAGGAATTAATTAAATATTTACTGGAATTTTGATAAATTAGTTTTTGAAATGGTAATCAAGCTTAGTCTAAATTAATTAAAATCAAGTCAGACTTGAAATGAATGCCCGAAATAGTAATTTAGTATTTGGCGGCATTTTCACGATAAAAGGTTTGTTTGACTTCAGTTTTCAATTTAACTAAGCCGTTAAGTAACATTGATAATATTATGATTAAAGCACGTACAACACTTATAATTGGAGGCCTGTAAATAGGGTTTCCAATTTAATTTTGGAAAATGTGGTTTAGGGTACTGTATCTCCACAGGATAAAATAATCATTGTAATCACTTCGCATCTAACAAGACTGTTTTTCTCTGATTAAAATCTATTCTTTATTTTTTTATTAGGAAAACTTACAGCTTATAACAGAAAAAAATATTACTAAGGCAAAGGTAAATTACAAGTTTTTACATATAGGATAACCCTATAGGATTTGATATGTCAATATCAATGACAAAGTTTTATAGCACATTGTAAAGGCAAAAAAGGGTTGCAGAATAGTTATAATAGTTACTGCGGCCCCGGAACATAAAAGGCAACCGAAGGAACATGAGTGGGTTTTAGTCAGTAAAAGTCTAACACGAAGGGATGAGAGAAGTCATTTGATGATTTTCCACTTAAAAAAAAAGGCAAAAAATACTGTAAAGTTTAAACTACATTAAAAAGATTATTTTTCCTCTTATTAAAGCCTATGGGCCATACCTATTGACATTAACAATTATGTTTAGTAAGAAATGCGTTGCCGCGATAAAATATTTACAGCGCAAGTAAACGGAAAAAATCCATTTGAGAAAATAATATACAGAACCCTCGATGCAGAGTCTGAACCGCACTCTGTTATTTTAATATAGTTGTGTAAAGATACGATCTTTTTAAGTGGATAGATATTTGATTTTCTTTTGAAACCTTAAAAAATAGAGCGAAGACTGTCCCAAGAAGAGGGTCGTACCTGCAAGAAATATTTCACTGCCACCCATTTATATAGCACGGGTCACCATGAGCCCCGGACCAAAACCAACTGCAAAACGATATACATCTATTTTGTGTGGCCACCTCCACTTGATTTCCCTTCGCTAAAAAACGAAGTAAAAGGCAAAGATTTATGGTAGTTTTTACAATTTTACGGTCAGCGAGTTCGGTTGGTACGCCAGGGGAGACATAACAAGAGATATCGCAGATTTACTTCAAACTTGATGGCTCCTCTAGAGGGAAATCACGGGATGGGTATCATTGCAGCATGATTCATTTGACAAGCCACCGCGAGTGTAGCTGTTTTAAAATCTATTTCCGCGCCGCGAGATTCGAATTGTGTCTGTCGTTTTTAAATATGGAATAATTTTATGTTTATGGTTTGTTGTGTCTATGTTTATGTCATGCCAGTATGTGAGAAGATGTATGGAAAATTGAATAGCTTTTTTTTAAATAACTGAACAATTATTGCAGATTACTGAGAAAATAAGAATTTTAATTATTGTGTATACTTTGGTGTAGAAATATTACTCAAAAATTACACTGTGCTTTCCGTTTAAGAATGGAACTAAATAAAAAAGAAAGAAACTAAATAAATTATTAATTATATTTTCAATGAAACCAGCAGGGGTTTCATTGAAAACACTTTTTATTAACAAATAAAAGAAAAAAAGGTACAAGTTCAAAAAATAAACAACAGGCACGTCGTCGCACTTCGTTAAAAATAAATAATTAAATTCAACACGTGACGTCTAATAACCTCTGAAATATTCCCTTTTCAGTAAAGATGTCAAAACTCTTAAAAACACCTTAAAATGCATATCATGTTTCAAAATCGATACCGTCACACTTTCATTTGAAAACGCACACAAACATATAAGTCAATATAGGTTCTTTACTATGTATATTGTACATGTAATATATATTAACGATCCCTTCGGTCGCACACAAACTGATATAGATTATCAACCCCTGGCCCAAAGCCTTTTTCGAACACAAACCCTAGAACACTTCAAAACAAAGAAAAGGTCAAATAAGAAGATTATAGTGCCGTCGCTTATAGAAAAATAAAATAGAAAATATAACGTTTATTCTCTATTTGTTGTCAATATTGAAAGACTGATTCAATAGAAGCGCAATGCTAAATGAATTTACATTTTAAAAATTATCATTCAATTGAATTTGAATAGAGCTTTAGTACGTCATCAAAAAATAAGGTTGGTTGGTACCTGTCAAAAATAATTCCATTTTTATGTGAGGGGTTCTCAAGAATAGGGAGAAACCCCTCCTCGTTATTTCGTATTCGTGCTCTCTGTAACGTCTATTTTCAAGCTAAATATGTTTTAAATTGCCATTCGCCTTCAATGATTACCGACAATAACATATTCTTGCTTCAACGAAATGTGCAAATAATTTTTCGAACCAAATAAGACTCGCAACTTTGGCAAAATGTGGCTCCTGCGCCAACTTATTTTACAAATGTTATTAGTTTCATAAAATGGTTTGAAAACTACATTAATTTTATCAAACTGGGTACTAAGATATTGCAGTAACTTTATTTTTATTATTATGTTTATATTTTACTAGCTGTTCCTCGCGGTTTCACCCACGTTACATTAGGTTTGACGGGCCTGTTGGTCTAGTGGTTAGTGACCCTGACCGTTAAGCCGGAGGTCGTGGGTTCGATTCCCACCCAGGACAAACTTTGTGTGATGAGAATGAATGTTTGTTCTGTGCCTGGGTGTAATTTATCTATAATATGTATATATTTAAAAAATATACGTATGTTCATCTGTTGTCTGGTTACCATAGTACAAGCTCTGCTTAGCTTGGGATGGTCTGGTACACAAGTACATTATTTTGTGCGCAGACATTTCCGCGAAAGATGCTTGCGCGCGGCTATTTTGCGCAAGTGGACATATGCGCGCATGATATTTTGCGCGACAAACGTGTGCGCCCAAACACTTTTGCGACTGGACACTTCCGCAAAGTTTTTATGGTTGTATTTTTTAAATGATTTTTTGTGATTATAAAAAGAAAGAAATAAAGTTTTATTGTTTGATTTTTCTGTTCTCTGTAGGTAAACAAACAACATGGCGGATTTTTTATTGCTTAATTATGCGTAACAACCACAAGCCCTTATAGCAGTATTTCTTCGATATTACTTTCAGTGGGAAATAGACGGCGCTAGACAACGTGTCTAACGCTGTCACTTGCTCACTCTGAAACAGGAATAAAACAATCTTACTTTAAACGTCATGGTAGGGGTCCTGATTGTGTCAAACTAATTTGTTATTCCTTCTTCCTTTCAAAATTCCAGGCAGAGATGTCAGACAGCAGATTATAAATACTATACGCCACTATTCTACTACTCTATTTACCTTTGTATGACAAAAAAACATACACAACAACAACATTACGCACAATATTTTACAAACAAACTACCTGACGACAACACAAATAAAGTAAACAAGAAATTTGATAAGCCGTCTCAAAGAAATAAGGATAAACTTGTAAGAAACACAACAAATCTTTGTAGTTATATAACTGTGCTAATAAACGAGGTAGAACGACGACCTAGCCCTTTCATCTGGCTTCGGCCGTAAATCCAAGAGTAGGAGAGTGCCTCCCAGTGATGTATTCTCAACATTAATGAAATTACGCGGCCGGCCGATACGTAGCACTTGCTTGCTACAATTTAAGGATAACAATTTATATTGAGAGGTTCGCGTTTCCTAGTTAAGTTTCTAGTTCTAGTTTGTTTCATTCTCCATTTAAAGGTGGGTTAAGTAAACATTTGTTTGTTTTGGTTCTCGCTTTCTCGCCGTTCTTCTACATTTTTATCTTCTTCTTGTTGTTACATATTTTTAGGTCATGGTTTCGATGAATCGTACTTTAGAGACTGTACACATAATTGAATTTAAAATATTTCTCTATCTCCGTAAGCTTTGATTTCAAAAATTTGAAAAAACAGCATAATTAGTTTTTCACCTATTGACAATAGGAAAACCTAGTAAGATAAGAATCATTTGTGTGGCAGTGAGCACGTGAAGGGGCCCTCCAGGGCCAATGCCTGCTGAGGTTGCGGAATAGTTCTAATAGTTACCGTGGCCCCGGAACATAAAGGGCAACCGAAGGAACATGAGTGGGTTTTAGTCAGTAAAAGTCTGACACGCTCTCTCACCCCTCAAGTATGTATGTTTGTTTAGTTGGTTGGTTAAATGCGCTGATCTCCGGAAGTACTGGTTTAAATTGGAAATTTCTACAAAGAAGTAACCAAAGATGCGGGTGAAACCGCCAGGGATTTAAAAAGGATTTAAAATAAGACGACCTCTTTACCCTTTTAGGTTATAACTTCTGCTCTCATCAATTATTTCATATTATTAGGAAGCTTAAATTCCCGACCATTTCTTAAAGATCAAAGTTCAAAAACTTAGGTAACCTTAATAAGCCTATTTTACTGGAACTCTCTACAAATTATAAATAGAAGCTATTCCTGTGTTCATTTGAAAATGTATTATTTTTCTTTTTGGCCTTTAACCTTTCGACCTACGACCAAGCGACAGCCGACTGTCGCTCTTCTATTGTCTTTCTACTGTGTCTCGAATCACGAGTGTTCGAAGGTTAATAATCGAATTATCATTATCACGCAACTTAGTGCACTGTATGCTTATTTTATTCAAATACCGTAATTAAATTACCACTTTAGTTTTTCTTAGAAAACCATCTAGAATCATTATGAAATAAATTGGATTGGATTGGAATTGGAATTGATTCGTCAGTGAAGTGATAATATCACTTCACTGACGTTACCTCCAATTTATTTAAAAAAGAAAAAGAATCTTCTACAGTACTCATTTCTCTAGCCTTTCCTAACTATGAATACCAGACTTTTACTATTCAGACACGACATGCTTTATTTATTATTTATTTATTTATCTTTAAATCACAAAATAAATTATAATATAAGGTAAGCCCCACAAAACCGTTGCAATGGTTTGACTGTGGAGTCATCGAGTTTCTAACAATAGGTAACAATACAATTAAATGAAATTATAATTAAGTATTCTCCATCTAAATTGTAAAGTAATAGTTAATTATTCTGCAACTTAACATTGTATAAAACTTAAAATAATTCTAAATAATGTAATTTTAATTTACGTTTAAATCTGTTAGACATATTCAGAATTTCTGGATTCTGACTACCCATTACGACTGTCAAAGATCTTAAAATACCAACGTCCACCATGGCTTTACGTGTCAACAATACAATTAAATGAAATTATAATTAAGTATTCTCCATCTAAATTGTAAAGTAATAGTTAATTATTCTGCAACTTAACATTGTATAAAACTTAAAATAATTCTAAATAATGTAATTTTAATTTACGTTTAAATCTGTTAGACATATTCAGAATTTCTGGATTCTGACTACCCATTACGACTGTCAAAGATCTTAAAATACCAACGTCCACCATGGCTTTACGTGTCATGATGTCAGTGATGCCCTAAATAAACTTACGAAGTACAAATGAATTGAAAAAAGAGCACATTGGTTCTTGCCTTGTTTTAATTCACTGAGTCTGACATTGATGCCCCTTTGCATAAGGTCAAAGTTTAGCAATCAGCATTTAAAATGTGCAATCACTACTTACTGATTTAAAAAAAACTTTTGCAGATTTCACCTTCTGAAAGTTTATTATCGAATAACAAACACAACTACAGGGATATACTATTACTACAAAAATCACACTTTCTGACAACTAAATCCCTCGGAAAAACATTTTCATTGTGCGCCTCAATACGTGTAAACGAGCGCTGTACAGCTCACGATAAAATTACTCCGCTTTTATCACACAGGTGAAGAGCAGAGTAATACCCACCACAATTTTTGTAAATCCACAAAGTACGGGCAGATTGAATCCTGGGATACAGCGATGTTCCTTTGAACGCTGCATCCGTGTATCAAAAACATGCGAAAACCTTTTGCAACGGAAAATAAAACACGAACAAAAAAACTGTTAATGAACCACATGTGTTGCTTACTATCTATGTAACTACAGCTTACATTTTATTTTAGCGTCTCATAATTAAAACACGGAGTTGCAAGTTTCGCAAATAAAATTCTTGTTTAAAAGTAATTACTGCTTTACTTTACAGTTTTTCGAGATGTTGTGACAGTTTCAATTCGCAACTTCGCCATCCGTTCCGTGACTACAGCCCGATTGAGTTCGAAACTAATCGGGCAATCGCAATAAAGGGGAAAATGTATGCTAAAGTAACCTTAGATACGTTTTTATGCTTCCATTTTTTCAGGTCCTTGTGTCTCGTTTTTATACCAGACTAGATACGTAAATATACGCGAATATGAAATTTTTAATATCCTCAAGACAGGCGAAACTCTTGCTCTCAAAAGGTCGTGCCTTCAATATTTTATGAACACTTATAACTAAATTAGATTTTTTCTTGAGTTTCAATAAAATATTGGACGGTGGAACACCTTCCACGAGTTATGGCGTAAAGTTAGAGGTGGAACTTTTGTAATTAATAAATCTTTACAATTAGTTTTTGCTTGAATAGTTTTAATTTAATAACAGTGTTCGTTTAAACTTTATAATAGTGTCTAAGACTGTTTTTTCATCCCTTGAATCAATATTAAATTACTTTGAAACATCCATTAGTCTTCATTTTTACCGACTTCACAAAAAGGAGGAGGTACTATGTTCGGCTGTTTGTATGTTTTTTTTTTTTTTTTTTTGTATGTTTGTTCATCGATTACTCCGTCAATTGTCAACGGATTTTGATGGTTCTTTTTTTGTTTGATAAGTCATGATTCAGGGGTGGTCCCATATAAATTTTGTGGCGATCGGTTTAGTGCTTCTCGAAAAATTCACCAAGAACAAAAAAAAATTGACGAAATTTTCATAGATGATGTGTGCTTTGTCTTCAAGTTTCTATTTTCGTTTTATAAGATTGTTAGTAGTTTTATTTTGAAAATAAATTACTTTGAAAGATACTATACACAGTCAAACATTGGGAGTCGACACTAAAAAGTAATAAATAAAAAACTTTTTCAAAAAAAAAATAACCGCCTTCAAAAACTAAAAACCCAATAATAACTAAAATTTCGGAAGTCGGTGGTTTCTCTTCTGCCATTCAATTTGTGTTGCCACCGACTTCCGAAATTTTAGTTATTATTGGGTTTTTAGTTTTTGAAGGCGGTTATTTTTTTTTTGAAAAAGTTTTACATTATTCGAAGTATTGTGAGCTTTCAATTAATTTAAATTCCATTGAATTTAAAACAAAAACACATTTATTATACATAATAGATGATACATGTTTGTCTTTGATATTATTTTGAATATTAAAAAACACGTTTCTTTATACACGAATAATAAATGCATGATTAATGCTAGTCTACATTAAATTGAAATATTGAACAAAGGCACACCTCAAAAGAAATATTATCGTTAAAAAACCGAGTACAAAAACAAATATATTCTCAGAAGAATTGAGTTTTCATAAAGACCTAGACTTATTACTCTGTAATTTTCTAGACATCACCGATTATCTTACAAAAAAAGAATTCTTTTGTTCGACACGATCGATTTAGTTCGTAACATGTTCATGCTGGTTCATATAACGTGAACAAGCAATTAAAACCATGTAAATTCTATGTAACAGTGTTAAGGTACTCCAAACTTAGTTGTTCACGCTAACCAAGTTCAATAACAAACTCATCTGGTCTTCCAAACTCCTCTATTGTTTAACAAGAACGGTCAATCCCGCCAAACTGCAGCCGAACTCAATACATTCTGGAATGTCGAACTTATGTAATAACAAAATATTAGTAAGTCAAGTAAACAGACCCAGCGGCTGCTAGACTCCTAAACTCGGTTCGATTTCTAGGTCAGCCAGTGTTATTGCGTTTTTTCAGTTACAAAGTTTTCAGTGTTATCCGGTGTTAGGAATTAAGCCCCGTAAAATGGAAATAGGCTTGCTACTGTTGTCCAACTTCTATTTTATTTTTGTTTGATAAAAAAGGAAATGTTTGGGTTTACTTCGTGGGCGCTTTTACAACCTCAAATCTGTTAGGCAAATTGTGATTAAAACAAAAAACTCAGAAATAAAAATGTGATAGCCATCATATTTTCTCGAATTACAGGTTGCAGGTTTGAATCCAGGATAGTGTTAATATGACTTTATTGATATACAAACAAACGTACTTTCTGAACATCACAGATATCGGTGAAGGAAAAAACCGTAAGGCAACCTAGACTTATAGTGATAATAAGTCCTAAATCGCCAGTCCGCTAGAGCAAGCGTGGTAAACAATGCTCGTGATTTCTCTCTATGAGAACACAGTATCTTTGCACAGTAATAGGATATTATCATAAAATATATACACCAGACATTTTTTTACTTTTACTTACTACTCCGCTGTTTTTCAAAATTTGGAATCCATGGCAGTTACAGCGGAACACGTCGAGCTTTAATGCTCGGCACTTTTCTGGTTTCCTCCATGGTTGATTTTGGTGACGTGGCGGGTTTGTCCTGAAAAAACGCAGGGTTGTATATACGAGTAAGATTATACATAGAAGGGGCAGGAGATGAATAGTTAGAATGAATTGCGCCTAATTGTTTCCATCTGCCTAACCCGTCAATAAATCTAGCGTGCTGTAACAAACCGAGCGAACATCGAGCGAGTGAAGCACAACTCAGCTTATCCGGGCTACAAGATCCGGTCAGATCTGGACCACATCTAATCGCCAAATACACGGATATTCCATTTGCATTGCATCCGGGCCACGCAACCAGGCGAAATTCATCCGAACGTAAACTATCAGGTTTGGTCGTGATAATGATGATGCGAAATGATTGGAATTGAAAATGATGTTGATCTGGCCGAACATTATGTATAGATTCCCGTAGGTATTTATGTTATTCATTTTATACTGTAAATTTTATTGTAAACCTTACTTTTGGCTTATTTAAAGTTGTATATTTTATAGCAAATTTTAATTTTTTGACAGACTTTTTTTTTTGAGGAATTCAATGAATAGCTTCCTTTGATTTATCCTATAGGTTAGACAGATTTGATCCGCCGCCGCCGGTTCGAATCACGGGTGTGATCTTGAATTTACACAAAAAAATAGCCACATTTTTTTTTATTTAATGGAAATTTGTCTTTGTCAGTATTCAGAGTATTTTCTCCATGGCGTATAAAAGTACCATTCTGTATCTATAATGCATCGTCATAAAGTCATATTAGTACTTGCCCGGTCTCCTACCTCATCTATGAGAGGTAACCTTAGCTACTGACTGGGCAAACACAACATGTGTAAAAAAACTGATAAATATTATATGCAACCCCTGAGGCTTCCGAGGTTGCCGAATAGTTCTAATATTTACCGCGGCCCCGGAACATACAGGGCAACCAAAGGAAAAAGGGTAGGTTTTAGTCAGTGACAGTCTGACACTCTCTCCTACCATGCCGAGAGCAGGAAAAGTTATTTAATGATTTCCTATCTATAAAAAACCCCTGTGTAGCTTGTGTAAACCGCAAACCAATTCTTATAACTAGAGACGACCTAGAGACTACTGTAACAAATAACAATCCTAATAAAATGCTAAAACATTGTCCAACAAACAACTACATCGATACAATTCGCAATAAAACAAGATATAGTCTTAGATAACCGAGATACCTGTAATATATCAAAAGAAATAACGATTCAGAGCATTTCGTATGCATGACCGATCCGGCCAAAAGACCGGATGTTCCAGAGATATGAACTACGTACGTGGAATGCAAAAGGACATACGGATAAACAACTGCTAATATTTAGATAAGGACCTCCATTCGTAAAAGTACATAATACATTGAGATGGTAATAAATGGAGTAATCATAGGTAGGTGGATAAATTCTAAACACGCGAACATGGAAATAGACAATATCAAAATCAATAAAAAGTACAGCGAAACGAGAATTTGCTACGTTATGATGCATACACCTTTACTTTTTCCTTTTTTGTATAGGATGGTAGAAAAAAGATAACTGGAATAATATCTAAAAAAATATCAGTATAGCGTATTGCCCTTATTTTTGACGTTACAATCAACCAACTACTCACCCAAACAACACTAATTGTTAAAAAAGACATTTAAAAGATGACACAGTGTTTAAAACCTAGAGGGGCAAAAGGCCATGGCCTCTCATGCTCGAGAATGTGAATTTGAAACCAAACAATTTCCAGTGTGACTTTTTAAGGTTAATTTAGACCATTCTAAACATCTGTAAATAACAACATGTGAGAAAAATTGTATTATAAAGAAATTGTTAATCCGCTTTGAACACGCGTGATAATTTTCTCATCTCATTAGTAGTAATGTAGCTGGTTTTCTTCCATTTAAGTACTTCATGTTTTCCTTACTCTGTGTTCCCGTATGACCAACAAAGTTAAGGCTGCAAGAGATAAGAGAAACCGTAAAACATACGTGCTTTCTTTGTGTTTCCATCAAAACGATGAGTTTTTTTGCTCGCGTTGCCATAAAAATTGTGTACGGTTTTAGGGGAAATTTTAAGTGTGCCGTAACCGCTTAGTAATGAGAGTGACGGAGTTAATGACTGAGATAGGCTGCAGTTGACATATCACAAACATTCGGGCAAGTTAGGTCACCCCTTTCTTTTGTTTTGTAAGTGTAGCTTTTTAAGTCTCTGTATTTAACAATATTTTTTGTAGTTTAAGTCCATCAGTCTGTCCCCTTATCTTACGTAAAATATTCCTAGTTCCAAAACACCAAAGTCTATATTCTGTTAAACTTAAGATCTCTCAAATAATTTCATCCTATAATGTCACTGTCACCGCAAAAGATCTTAAAAACCCACTTCATTAGCCAAGAAATTGCAAATACTTCATAACTTTATCTATTTCACTCGCTTTGAAAAACTTGCAAGCTGGAGACCCCGTTATCAGCCAGCAATCTTACATTTTAGTCACATCTGATTTGGCAACGGCAGTGGCTACGTTTCTTAGCAGGTAGTCTTAACAAACGTAGAGAAATGTTGAATATTCCAAGAAGGTCTTGGCTCACACAAATCTTGATGAAATGTTACAAAAATTACCTCTTACCTAGTTGACTTTATGCATTTTCCTTAGCGATATTATTAGCCGGTTTTAAGGACCTTTTTATATTAAATTTAAATACATTATTAAATGTTTTGGAATAACTCACAAACGATCGTCAGATTTCAAAACCAGGCAGGGCCTTTATAAAATGTATTTATAGATTTAGCGCCTTACTAATAAACGCTGCATAAAGTTATGTATGACAGGCTTATACGTCAAAAAATGTATGGTTACACAGGCTTTATTTACGACATAACTTTATACAGTGATTATTAATAAGCGCATTAATTTACACCCAGACATGAAACAAATTATCATGCTCATTATACCAGGATTTAGCATTGGTAGGAATAAAAACCCACGACCTATGACTTAGCAAGTAGTCTTGATAGACTAGTTGTAAAATTTTTGTTAAAGTGATCTTTAACAAAAATTTTAAAATACCATTTGTTCTGAGTTCCACAATTAGATGAAAATGCCAGTCAGTGAAGCAGGCGCACATTGGACATACATTTGTATCTTGGTAATTGTGGCACCACATTTTGAACGCGGCAAACTCACCAAGGACACATTAGTTGCGGGCGCATACAATACATTTGTTGCAAATAATTGTGGCGCAACAATTGTGGCAAGATAAATGTTTGATGAGTGTAGCATGCGACGCCGGTGTGTGGCCTGGTTAAGTCTAATACATATTTAACTGAAGTACTTTATATTTACGCCGCAATAAAATTAACTGTTTATCTCATATAAGACTAAAACAGAACCTAAAGATGTTTACAAAATATATTACTTACTTGTCCTAACGTAAATGTTTCTCTAAGCACCCTCTAGGTACCCGTATGTGGCACAGACTGAAATTCCCGGTATTTGCGAAAGCCCTTTATGTCGACCGTTCTCATACAACTATTCTAAATATTATGTTGGTACCACCTAACTAATAAGTCGAAGCTTTGAAATACAAGTATTTAAATGTTTCTAACAAGCTTTAGAGCTGATAGGTTGGTAACATGTAACTAGTTGATGTGGTAACGAAGTAAGTAGCGGTTTTTCGAATAAAAAATACATTTTGCTATTTTTTTGAGTATGCCTTGTCTGCTGTTATATGTGTGTTGAATATAATCTAGTGCTTGGTTGCGGAATGTTTATAATAGTTACCGTGACCCCGGAGCATAAAGGGCAACCGAAGGAACATGAGTGGGTTTTAGTCAGTAAAAGTCTGACACGCCCTCAGTGGAAAATCATTAAATGACTATATACTAAATGATTTTCCACTTCCCAAAAAAAATTGTCGCCTATCGAACAAGAGGTTGCTTGTTCCTTAACTGAACAAGTAACAATATCCTTTTTTAAATTCTTATGTTTTCTCTATGTAATAGCAATACATAATAGCATAACTTTACAATTTCTTCAGTAGTATTTTCTTTGAAAAATTGATTGAGATTTAAACTCATTCCTGTTATAACTGGTTATGTAGTTTGCATACTATGTCAAAACGATATAAATACTTAAACAAATCTAACACTATTCGTTCAACAATAGAAAACGGTAAGGAAACGTCCGTTCTAAAATTTGTCACCCAAAACGCTTTTCGAGAGCGTAGACGCTTACTGAATGTAATAACAAAATTTCATAATATACGGAACGACAGGTACAGAGGTAGTTACAAAACTGAAATCTTCGCGGAAGCACGTAACATTTTCATGGCGCTCGGTGCAAAATTTCAGTAGATAACGTCACCTACATAAATGCTAAGTTTTAAGTTTTTTGTGTCCTGTTTCGTCTGTGGACTATTTACATATTTTGTTGAATGTGAATTTAAAGACTGCCTTATCGTTTGTCTGGTAGATTGGGATCGAGAAGTTTGAAGAACATTTTAGTTTTAAAGAGTCGAAAGTTTTGAGGTTTTTATTAAAATCATAAAGACTTATTCCAAAAAGTCTATTTTAAAAATACCAGCCTAGACAGGTCTTTGCCCTGCACTGTTGCTCTTCTGGTACAAAAAAGAAACGAGCATTAACCTTTCAACGACCAACCGACAGCCGGCTGTCGAGCTGCTATTGTCTTTCTATTGTGTCTCAAATCACGTATGTTCGGAGGTTTAATCGCAACGATTGCTTAAGGCAGATTTCAGACTTACAATAATAACTAGTTTTATTTTTAAAAGTCCAGATGTCCTTAAGATATTTTCCTTTACCGAAGTCAGTGATCCGAAGTGAGTGATTAACTTATCACACAAAAAAAAGAACCACCTTCAAAAGCTAAAAACAGAAAAATAACTTAAATTTTGAAAGTCGCTGGCTTGTTGTTTTTTTATTGCCACCGACTTTCGAATATTAAGTTATTTTTATAAAGTTGTTTATTTTTTACTTTTTAGTGAGATCTTATTTTTTTTTAGTAGGTTAAAATACTAAAACTTTCTCCTAATTGTAACAAATACTTTTCTGATATCGCATCAAAATCGGTTCAGCCGTTAGCGGTTAGGCGCTTGTCTTGTATGCAGCAATATACATACATACAGGTCAAACTAAGAACCTTCTTTTTTTGAAGTCTTGTGATTGTGTCTTTGTTAAAATAATCATTAAAATAATTAATGTTTTTGAATAAATTTTTCACTTCCAACACAAAGTACAATTCTTAAAAGGTTTCAACTGAAACCAGCAAAATATTCTGTTAATATCGTCGATACTGAGTTGAGAACAAAAGGTGTCAGGACCGCAATGATTGAATGTTGCTCACAGAACGTAATAGTTGGCAGCCCCGCTTTGACTTCAAGCACCAACTCCGCTTAATGAAAAGCCGGTTCCAAAACAGATGTCTGACCTTTTGTTTAGGGTAAAATTGTCAAGTCTTTGTGAAAAATTGGAGCGTGGCTTGATTAGTAGATGTTTAGGGATTTTTTTAAGGATTTTGTTGTTGGGTTTCGTGATTAAAGAAAGGATGTTTGGGAAGTTACACTATCTTTTGTAGGTTCATTATTGTTGCTTGAAATATAAAACTTGGGTATGTAACATAAACACATAATTATACTAAACTTCTGTCAAGATTTTTCAGCACTTGCCATTTATCAAAAAATTGTGTTTCGAATGATTTACCACCAAAAAAATGTTGTGTGTAAAAACCTACACTTTTTTCAGCTATACATGTGTTACAACCCGTCTGTCAGTCTGGGTCTCAAGTATTTAAAAAAAGGAATAATAAAAGCTGAGACCAAAACAAATATTTGGTTTTAGAAGCTTTATTTCTAAAAGCATGTCTCTTGGAAATCTACCGACTTTCTTTCATTTACTACGCACAAATATGAGCGTATTAGCATATCTATAAATCCACAATCGTTATTCCTTCCTTGGAAAAAAAACAACGAAATCCCGCATCCCTAATAACCAGAGCATAACTGTAGCAATTAAATATTTAAATAGACAGACCACTAATAATTACACAGTGCAAGAAGAGCTATTATCTGTAGCCTTTTTACCCTCTCGACTCTTTTATGTTCTTCGCAACGAAGATATAGTTTTAATTGGAGTCGTTTCGAAGCACGCAAAGAGTCTTTTAATTAAAATTTTAACTCTTCATGTTTAAAAAGAGTATGATGGCTCGGTATCCGAGAGTATTGCTGTAACTTCCGCAACGAATATTTTTCTTTATTAATTCTTTAGATTTTTCTATGTCTGGGATGAAATGGAGGCTTTTATGGGCAAGTTATTTAAGCGTTGGCTTTTCCAAGTGATCGTTATTTTATGCTTATTTTTTGTAGGTTTTGTGGAAATGTATAATCTTTTTCAGAAATTAGAACCTGGCCTTGATTTTGTCTGCGAGTAATTCTATAACAAAGCTGATTTATTCTTGGGGAAAAAATATTATTGACTAAAAAGAGGATAACAACTTTAAAATCAGTAGTTGGAGGCCATACAAAACGACAAACAGAACCTAAGCCGCGTACTTCTAAAGTCTTTTTCTGTTGAGTTAAAGAAAGTATAGAGTTATCTTTTTTTTTTGTAAAAAAAAAGGTATCATTACACTTTTTACTGCCTGCTTACAGTCAATATCCTAACCAAAAATGTGTTTCATCTTTAAAAAATGCATTTCAGATAGTTTTCAGAAAAACCTACAATTAATTATATTAGTAAAATAAAAATTTTAACGAAAACAATACGCCTAAAGACTCTAAGCAATGTAAGAAACTAAAAGATTTTAATTTAAACTATAATTATCTAGATTTAAAGGTATATATATCATTATCGAGATTCCCATCTACAACTTTACATAACCACCAATATTTTTACAAAGCTATCCAACAACTGATCATTTTATTATTCTCTACATTTATGATTGATTCTAACAAAACCGTCACGTAAGCACTCACACAAGTATTACAATCTTTCCAGACTGCAGACTTGCAGATAGTTAACTAGCCAAGTAAAATGCAGAAGACATTCCAGTAGAAACGAGCAACTCTGAAACAACTTCTTGATTTATTATTGTAGGAAAACTATTTGAGTATTTAGTCTAGTGGCTTGGGCGTCACTGTTATCAGGGTTTCAACTTTACAAACTTTCACTACATAAGTTGGTAAGCAATTACTTACTGAACTGAAAGGAATACACAACTGGTTTGAGTGAATGAATTATCATTAAACTGAAGTTGCATGAAATGCGAATTTCGTTACAACGAACTTATTTTTTGTGCACCTAGCGTGTTCTAAATTCATTCTAATATTTCAAATGCGACAGTAACTCTGTCTGTTACATTTTGACGGCAAACCACTTCAGCGATTTTTGATGAAATTTGAAATGGTAATTTCGTTTGCTATGATTGGATGGTTTTGATTTCGAGCCAATGAAATGTACCGATGTGGCTTTTTTAATTCGTGTATAACTACTTTCTAAGTTCATAGTAGACATTACTGACGTTCTCGGAGGACAAAAACACCATAGGAAATAAGGAGAAACATGGTCTGGAGATAAAAATTGCCAATGTGCGTTGAGCAAGAGTAGTTATCAATGCTCGTGTCTTCTCTTCTTTCATAAAAGACTGGTGTTATTATGGTTAGCATGAACCCCAAAAAGTACATCCTCATTACGCTGCTACGACCGCGCCCTTATTAAGACAAGGTTTCTTTTTTTGAAAAAGAAACCTTGTCAAATTCCAAATTAATTTTCATGATGTACATATATTTTTCTATGTGACGCTTTTGGAATCGAAGAGGGAGAGTTGGAGGCGCCGTACACTGTAAAACTAGCCACGATGATCCCCCTAATGATTTCAGATGTGACAAAATCCTTATTATAGGTTACATAATAGGTAGCCTATTTTATCAAGTATGTAGTAACACGGTAACCTAACCTAGCTTAACGCGAGTGAAGCCACGGGGGACAGCTAGAATTTAATAGCAGCGCAGTTCCTGCACTTAAACAGAACATTTTAGCCTATAAAACGACGTCATAATACAAATTAGCAGTGTATTTTATTTATTTATTTATTTATTTAAACTTTATGCACACATGTACAATGGCGGACTTAATGCCTTAGGCATTCTCTACCAGTCTACCCAGGGTGGTCCAGAGATTACATGGTAGGTGCACTAATAAAAAGAAAAAAAGAAAACGAAAAAAAGAACATATTTTAAATTTAAAAAAGAATAGACACAATAACCTAATTATATATATATATTGAAATATATACTATATATACAATACATAAATAAATAAATACATAAATACATACATACATACATATATATATAACAAAGCATGTTGTGGCTGGTCAATTTACTCTGCTCATATGTTTTGAAAATGAATTCTCAATTTCCGCTTGAATCCATAACGGCTAGTGGCCGTCCTGATATCGAGAGGAAGCGCATTCCAGAGAAGAATGGATTGAATCCGAAAGGAAGAATGAACTAAATCCGAAGTATGAGAAGGGCAAAGTAAAAGAAGATTATTGGAAGAGCGCAGGTTTCTAGAATGCGAAGAACACAAAAACTGGAACTGAGATATAAGATAGGAAGGAGGGGTGGGACAATGTAGCAAAGAGAAAAGCGTAGTCAGAGCACGTATATGTCGCCTCTGGCGAATGGGCAACCAATTTAGCTCAGACCTAAAGTCAGAGACATGATCGTACTTTCTCAAATTGAAAATAAATCTAATGCAGTTATTAAGGATTCTATCCAACTTATCCAACAAGATCGAATTCAGGTCAAAGTAGCATACGTCACCATAGTCGATTAAAGGGAAAATTAAAGTCTGCACAAGCATGGTCTTCGTCTTAGCAGGCAAGAAGTTTTTCAGACGATACAGGGAACGCAGAGTACCATTGGCTCTCTGACAAACACTGGAAACCTGCTTTTTCCAACCAAGCGTCGAGTCAAGATGTAAACCGAGATCTTTCACATCTGGGCTAAATGGAATGACGGTACCATTAAAAATAATTGAAGGAAGAGAACTAACTGTCACTTTGCCCAAGATGCGCGAGCTACCTATTATAATGGCCTGACATTTTGAGGCGTTTACAGACACCCCAAATCTATCAGACCAGTCTTTAATTGCCTCCAAATCCCGGTTTACATCCTGAACAGCAACACTTAAACTATCCACTCGTGCTGCAGTATATAACTGAAGATCATCCGCATAAAGATGATACGAACACCGAAGACAGTGAGTTATTAAATTAATAAAGATAGAAAATAACAGAGGAGAAAGAATACCGCCTTGTGGGACACCAGCATCCAGCTCACGCCAACTTGATGAATTCTCATCGACGCGTACCGACTGCTGACGTCTCCGAAGATACGAAGAGAACCATTCCAGCGCTTCGGAAGAAACCATAAGGTGTGACAGGATAGCTAACAGGATGTCATGACTGACGGCATTAAAGGCGTTGGAGAAGTCAATTAACACAAGCACAGTGATTTTAGTATCACTCATGGCTTCTCTAATGTCGCCAGTCACTTTAAGGAGAGCAGAGGTTGTGCTATGCCCAGGCCTGAACCCAGACTGGTATGTACTTACCAGTTTGTTCCTGTGCACAAACCCCGAGAACTGTCTGTGCACACAGGCTTCAAGCACTTTAGACAAGAAAGGGAGAATGGAAATTGGCCGAAAATGGTTAGGAAGAGAGGGATTACTAATTTTAGGAAGTGGACGGACGTAAGCCATACGCCACAGGGAAGGGAAATGTCCGGAATAGAGGGAATAATTGATTATATGGGTAATTGGTGGAAGAAGACAGTCAATGATCAAGGTGATCATGTGACGACTAATGCCATCGCAACCCACAGCCTTGGATTTTATTGAAAGGATAATCCTTTTGATTTCATCCGGAGCGACTGGAGAGAAATGAAATGGTTCAATAATGGGACCAGGTAAGTTCTTAATGAAATCCACCGTCTGAGCAAGTATACCAGAATCTAAATGGCTAGTGGAAGTGAAGTGACGGTTGATATCATCAAGGTCAATTGTCTTGGGAAAATCCACATGACGTGGCCTGCCGACACCAAGAGTTCCGAGGAATTTCCAGATATCGGCAGGAGAAGAAGAAGATATATTTTCAAGAATATGGCGGCGTTTGGCGTTACGTATCATCTGGTTACAGCGATTTCTTGCGGTTTTGAAGAGGTTTTTATTCTCTTCACAGCGATCCTTCTTATACCTGCGAAAAGCCCGGTCTCTGCGCCGCATTGCCATACGAACACCCAACGTCATCCAAGGTGCAGGCGGACGCCTCAATCTGACCTTCTTCACAGGGGCATGTTTGTCGTAGAGAGCAAGGACTGTCTGATTGAATTTCGAAATTTTGTCATCTGTTTCTGTAGCTGCTTCCACATCCCCCCAATCTAATTCCGACGCATCTTGGCGCAACTTGTCCACATCCAAGCGCGCAAAACAACGCATGTGCAAGACTTTAGGCGAAGGTTTGGGAGGTTTGAGGATATAGGAGAGAAAAATGAGGTCGTGGTGAGAGAAACCAGGAGCAGGACACTGACCGTGGGCGGAAACAAGGGAGGGAGAGGATGTTAGGATTAAGTCCAGCCATGTGTCATCACCCGACGTATTAAAATGAGTGGGTTGTAGTGGCAGAACATTGAGACTGACGGACTCAATCATATAAAGGAGTTTTTGGGAGCGAGGGGATGGGTGCATGAGGTCGGTGTTGAAATCGCCCATGATGACGCAATGTGCATACTCTGACACCACAGATTCCAAAGCCAATTCAAGGTTAGAGAAGTAATCCACCGTAGGTGGACAATAAACGACCCCAAGAAGGGTCTTGACACCTTTGACTGAAATCTCTAGAAAAAGATACTCAGCAGAAGCATGGTAAATTGGATTAGAAGAAGCAATTATTTTAAAAGGGAATTCACTGCGAAGGTAAATAGCAACACCACCCCCTCCCTTCCCAATTCTATCATTACGGATAAGAACAAAACCAGGAAGAGAGTAGGTGGTAGAAAGTAGATGAGGTTTGAGCCAACTCTCGGAGATCAGAACGGCGTGAACATTGGCACCAGAAAAGGTGTCTGACAGATCACTGTAGTGACTGGGCACACTTTGAGCATTGACATGACAGACATTAAATGAATGACGTTTGTGTTGGTCAAAACTACGATGCACAAAGTCACCCAGGGTTTCGGCCGTTGAGCTGAAACTAGCATTACTGGAAATAAAAGAATCATTGGCAGAGAAAAAGGAGTCATTTTCAGAAGACATAAGATAAATATAAATATAAATAAATAACAATAAATATAAATAACAAATACCACACTATTGATGCACGACCCAAATCCGTGCACCACCCACCAGCAGCACTAGTACAATATAAAACTTAATATAACAGAAACGAGAGAAAAAGCAATAAATTAAAAAAAAACACAAAACACAACATAATTAAAATGATTACAAGCAAATGAGCAAAACATATCCGCAGTTTTTGTTTATACTTTTACGTTACTATGTTAGATTTACAAATACATTTCTGGTCTGAATAAATTTACAGGCAAAATAAATGGAATTTATGGAAGTAACGAAAACAGCGGCATCAACACATTACCAACAAACAAAACGAAAAAAAAGAAAACAAAAAAAAAACGTGGAACAGGGTTTTAAGAAACGTCACATTAATAAAAATTGACAGGAACACTCAAAAAAAATAAAACGTGGAACAGGGCGATATAAGACGTGACACTAACAGAAATTGACAGGCACAGTGACTCACAAAAAGTTGACAGTGACACATTAGAATTCAGAAAGCAAAATTAAAAAACTTAGAACTTAAAAATATAAATAATAGAAGGTAGAAGGAAGTTCGCGAGATGTGAATACAAAAAGTTCCTTAACTAACTTCCTTCCTTAACTATAAACTACTAGTACGCAATCACCTCATGCTCAGATACACAAAAATTTACGTTGAATGCATACCAGAAACCACTTATGCACGCAGGAACTAAACCTTTCGCACCCCAGCTCACAGCTTGCCGACCGTTGCTGCCGAAGATCCCACTGTCTTCGAAGGATATTCCACCAACAAGGGATTCAGTTCTTCCATAGTGGTAATTTTGTGGCGCTTACCATTCGGGGTTTTAATGACGATTACACCGTCTTGTGTCCAGCATGCCGACATCCCAAAGTGCTGTCGCGCCCGAGTAAAGACAGCTTGCCTAGTCCTTGTCAGGAACTCCTTGACCGACACTGCGGATCCCTTCAAGCAAGCTTTTGCCTTCCATACTGCAGATTTGTGATCAGTGTCGGAGAACCTAACTAAAATAGGACGGCTATGCGTGGGCCCCTTACTCGAAGTACCCAGTCGGTGACATACCTTCACAGCAGAAGCATCAATATTGGACAGCAACAATTTGTTATGGATGATATCTAACACCCGAGCCTTACAGTCCTCCTTGTCTGCTTCAGCGATGCCCAAGAAGATGACAGCTTTCCGACGGTCTCGAGTCTCAATACTGTCCACAATTCTGGAACACTCGGAAATTTGTCTTCGTAGAAGCCCCAACATATTGAAGACAAGCTCTCTAAACGTCCGGAACTCGTCCGCAACTTTAGCAACAGTGTCTTTTGAGGGTCCAGCACTGACAATCTGCGCCTCAAGCTCCCCCATCTTCTTCATAAAGCATTCGTCAAGGCTCTTCTGGGCCAATTGGATGTCCTCCAGTTGTGACATTTTGTGTTAAAATGTATATATATGTGCAGAAATATATTGAAGTGACACTAGTGAATTTGTGAACAGCTGGCAGGTGGTGCAAATAGTGTAAACTTACATTGACTATAATATCAATACAAGTCCATAAAGTTTAATAGCTGATATAACTATAATTAGTGTCAAATTTATTAAAAATATACTTATTTTAAATTAAAATTTTAGAGCTGCTCAAAAATACGTCTAACTTATTATGCACCTACCCGCGAAAAAAAGGCGTGCTTAAACTGATACGCATTAAGAATTTATGGTGAACCCGGATTCCCCTGGTTAGCACGTCCATAATTTTTACTACTAAACAATTTCCCGAATGAATTACGATCCTTTTAAATGATGATAATGGTACTCGTCATAAAATGTTGCTTTACGATATTATAGGAACTCGTAAAACAAACTTTGTTTACGTATAAACAGGACCGAGCGGGCTAATTACGTTTTGTGATACTGGAACACATTATGTGTTTTTATTTATTTTTAGGGTTTTGGAAGTAACTTTTAAATAGGTTTTAATTAAATAGGTAGATATGGTTTTCTTACATTCATATTAAAAATGCCTGCTTCTGGTAGTATTTTTGGCATGTGGATGTATGATGCGGTACATATAACAAAGAAAATGCTTTTATTGTTTTTATCTTTCTGTATTTTTAAACCGACTGCACCGATTCAAATGCGATTTTCTCTGGCCTGATGTTCTGAGAAGTAACATGACCTTTATTTTTATTTTAGGAAATAAAGTGCTCCACGGCAAAATGTCTTACACATGGTATTTAATACTTGTTTTCCAGGTGGACAAAGTCGTGGGTGGAAGCTAGTTCAAATAAAGATTGAAATAAATATGTGTAAGCATCTCATTTTAGATCTTTATTTATTTAGTGTGAGCTATGTGATATTATTTTTCTCCTACATACGACAGTCCGAGCAATATATTGAGTTATAAAGTCAACATTATAACGCTACAGTATGACTTGAGTGGAAAAAGTCCTATGTCCATCATTGAACTTTGATATGCTGTGAAGGCCTGATTTCCTTCTATGCTGACGTCACGCGTCGGTTACGTACATCGGTCTGGCGTACAAATGCACACAACCTGTCCTCCGTGGTTTTACCCGCGTTACGTTAGCTTTTTGGTTACTGCTCTGCTCCCATGAGTCATGTATAGCGTGATGATATGTAGCTTATTTTCTATTCTGATATATAAACTATATTAATATAAAGTTTTATCAAAAGCAGAAACACTAAATATAAAGAGAAGAAAAATCCTACAAACTTTCACACTTATTCTTAAAAAATACTTTAACACATTCTGTAATATACATCAATTTTAATAATGTTAACACGTGACACGAATAAAAAATCACAGCAATTTATATTTTGTAATAACAACAGCGTAAAATCTTCAAGGCAAGCAATGACAAATTATCTAACACAGTTAAATGAACCCGATGAGTTACAGGCGCTACAGCCTTTTTCAAGGAGCAAAACGTAAATGTTTTGCCGAAGCAGTGGCAGGTATAATTTAATTTAATTTAGGGGAGTTGGGTTGATTATAAATTTAATTTATGTGAGCCGTGACGTCAGACAGCCCTGCTTGATATTCGCTGGGCGTGCAATTTATCGACTGCTCTGATGAGAGTTGACAGTGTAACAGCCGTTCGGGAATTTTAAACTTAACTTACCTATGCGCTTGAGTGTGCAAAAAATTAATTTATTATTGAAAACAAGAATATATTCTTTATCTGTTAGTGTAACGTACAGTCCATTATTGTGTTATTTAGACTGGAACAAACGTAGTGTAGCATGCTCTGTCGTACGACGATTTCAACATAGTGGCGGGCAGCGGACCGCCCAACATCTTTGGGGGAAGCCTACCGTCAGCGATGAACAGATCTAATAAGCTGATATATTGTGTTGTATATTTTATTGTACTACCAGGTGTTCTTAACTGTTTCGTCGCGTATTCGTTATTACATGGTATACGCCTGTTTACAGCTTCCATAATACTATGTCGAAGAAGCGTAGGCGTAGACGTGAGTGCGACGCTGCCGCTCCGTGGACAAAGTTCCATTGTTTTATAGCCATTTCCATTGATTTGAAAGCTGCAAGCAGGCGTACACTAACGTATTATGACCAATACAGGTCTATGCAGCTACGCCTCTATGGACAGTGGGACAAACTTTACTGAGTGTAGAGTGTCGTGTGTGGTTAAAAATATAGGCACTAATCCTTTTTTTGAAAAATCAGTTTGCAGAAAGAAAAAATCACTGATGGTTCATACACAAAGTCATGCGTTAAGAAAAACATGAAACGTCCTCAAATTTATGATATTAATATACTAACTATGCATTATTTCGTTACTATAAATTAGCTTAAGATCTTTGAACTTCAATTAAAATATAATTAAAATCTAATAAGCTTACAAAATGTAAGCACGAAAACTAAATAAATAACTGCTTCACTCGCTATATTTTATTATTAAAGAAATGTGTGATATAATATGTTTCAATTTACTACTAAGGAAAATAGCAGGGCCTTCATGCGATAAAATAAACACCAATGACCACCCACACCTTCAATCACGTTCAAACTGACCTGTAATAACAATACTTCTTATTACATTTTACCTTTCCTGGGAATTCTACTCGTACAGTGTAATCAAATCTAGAATAAATAAATGCAAACTAGATTTTTCTTTACTTAAAGCATTTTCCAAGTATGGCAGTGTTTCAAGAGGATTCATTTTATTTAGTTATTTTGTAGTTTACTTTAGTTTAGTTACTATATTTGCTTGCGACTTCAGCCACCGGTTGAAGCAGTTGAAAGCAAAGTTGCGAAATGAAAATTATAACATAACGCATACTGTCAATGGTGCCGATTCTCTTATGCACAAACTAACGTAAATTTAAGTTTAGTGCATCTTTCTCAAATTTAAGTTAAGTGCATCTTTCTCTTTAATTAAGAAAAGGACAGAAGATAAAATGTCAAGTCCTGTCAAATTTAGACACTCCATCAACTTCAACTTTTATATAAATTATGGCAATCCACCGAATTTTCGGTGATTTCTGCCAATGTCCAGTTTGAAAATAATGTTTCAGTTAAATGACAATTGTACGGTTATTAAATTATAGTATGGAGATCATACACGTGTTCTTATAACCAAGAACACGAGATGACTCCCTTAGACACTCCATAGATATTTAGACGCATTTTAAAAACATGGCGTCTAAATATACGTCAATTTTTATCAGGCGCTGTCTAATTTGACAGGATTAAACTAAAATGTATCTTCTGTCCTTTTTTTTTTAAGAAATGGAAAGAGAAAAATGCACATAAATTTACTTTAGTTTGTGCATAAGAGAATCGGCACCAATATAAACCTTTTTTTACATTTCGTTAGGAAAAATGTATAGGGACAATCTAAAATATTCCAACTTATATCATCACAATTTTTGTTTCTTGCAATATTCAATAGTCAAATCGTTTATTTTCATTAGACCAAAAAAGGCACTTTGAAACGTCATTTACAAAAGTGATTCTAGTTGCCCATTACAAAATGTAGTTTCGTATGGAGAAGAATGGGCAAGAAACTCCATACTTACTCTTTAAAAATAATCGTGTTACAAAGTTTTTTTCTACATAGTCAAATGTGAATTAGAATGAATATAATCCAAAAACCCTTTCCGTCAAAAATTGCATGTATATGTAAAAAAGCAACTTTCTTCACTCAATTACATTAAAATAGACATTTAGATTTTCAAATATTTAAACGACCTCTAAAAATAAAGAGGCCATGTTTCTCATAACCCAATAATGTGCCATATGATTGTAGGGATTAGGCGCACAATGTCACATTCGCAAAATGACATATTGACGCAAAATGACACATTCGCAAAATGTCATTTCTCAATATGCCACATTAGCAGAATGCCTCATTAGCAAAATGATACATTCTCAAATTGTCTTTTCTCAAAATGACACATTCTCAAAATGACACATTCTCAAAATGACACATTCTCAAAATGACACATTCTTCGTCTTTTTTCGTCAGTTATCAATGGCACATGTTAGTTACTTCAATACATAGTATAAAACAAAGTCGCTCCCCACTGACTGTTCCTATGTATGCTTAAATCGATAGAATGACTTAACGGGAAGGTTTATAACACGCATAATACGCTCACTGATAATTTTTGATGTTCCAATGTGGGGTCATTTTGTGTCAATTTTGCAAACTTCGGTTGAACCGTACGAGGTAGATAAAGATAGGGATAGGTACAACAGTATTGTACACTTTAAAAAGGTCTACACAAAAGTCCGCAACGGTATATCTCTATCTCTGAGGAATAACCCACAACATTTTAAACCTTTACTTTTTACGACAAATAATGGTGCTGATTCACTTGTTCACAAACTTAACTAAATGATTTAAATGCATCTTTCTCTTTCCATTTCTTAAATAAAAGGACAGAAGATACATTTTAGTTTAATGCTGTCAAATTAGACAGCGCCTGAAGAAAATTGACGTATAAATAGACGCCATGTTTTTAAATCGCGTCTAAATTATCTATGGAGTGTCTAAATTTGACAGGGGTTAACAAATATTTTATGTTCTGTCCTCTTCTTAATTAAATGGAAAGAGAAAGATGCACTTAACTTAAATTTGCGTTAGTTTGTGAATAAGATATTCAGCACCAATGGCTTAGTAAGCGATTTTCGCTAATCGCTAAACATAATTTCTAAGGCACATTTCAAAAATTTTCAAAGCTTTATCGTCGACTGGGTGGAGAGTGTCTGAAGAGGTCATTTCAGGAGGACATCCTCTCATCATATTGATGACGTACTTTTAAGAGGTCAGGTGCGTAGTCCTTTTAACGACGCTCTCCATAAAAAGCATGAATATGGAACAGTGAAAAATATATGAAAAACTTGGTAAGTTGTTCTAAAAATTTTGGATGTATTCAAGAGACGAGTGCATAGGCATCTTTTGGGTGAGCTCGCTCCATCGTAGGCCCCGTCTATGCTCTCGGGCTAGTCCGGGACCAAGAGCAAGCCCATATGTAATAAAAAAAAAACGGATTTTTGGAAAGATAAGACATCTTTCCAAAAATCCTTTTTGCATGGTCTACTTTATGCGGAACTTGGATATTTAAACATAATTATGAAGATTTAAATAAAAAATGTATTAGTTGAATTGTTTGCTGTCGTAAGTCAAATTAAGTAGGTATTTATATATCGGCCAATAAATAGCATACCCTTTTTTTGTATACATGTGCTTAGCAAATAAGTATATAAAAACAAAAATATGATCACACAAAAAATATCTTTATTACAAGAATCTCATAATTTATCAGATGCTTGGGAATTCTCAAAATTAAGTGATTCCAGGACCCAAATTAGTGTAAATTACATTGTAATATTTCCAAACGCTTGCTCAACGAACATTATAATTTACAAATGACGCTCGCGGGAGTACATTTAAAGTTATGATTTCGCAGGTAATGACCTTTTAATATCACCCTAGTTGTTACAACTTCAAACCTATGTTATGTTAAATTATACCATTACATTCGTTTCATTATCATTAGTGAACATTAAGTTCCAGTATTATAATGCACACAGTGTTTGGACGAGTCATGTACTTGCAAAATATTACCATTACAAATACCTAGCTCATGTAACTTAGATTTATATTTATTGTTATTACTCATTAGTGTATAATTCTCTAATGACTTTCGCTACGCTTTCTAAAGGTGGAGGTTCGCGCCGCGACAGAGACAAGCGACCGAGACAGGAGACCGCGACCGTTACTTTAGTTCGGCATCGGCGTAGCTCTGTCTCCTGACTCTGTCTCGCTCGCGAACTGTCGTCTATACATTGCCGAACGTCAAGTAACGGTCGCGGTCTTCGGTCGCGGTCTCCTGTCTCGGTCGCTTGTCTCTGTCGCGGCGCGAACCTCCACCTTAACTCAACGAGCTACGATGCTACGCGGTGCTACGGCGTAGTACAGTGCTACGATTGCGTAGTCGATGCAGATGCATTAAAAGTTGCAAATCGCTCCTCAAACAATCCAGTTTAATTTGCAAGTATTGCTCTTGAATAGAACAGGAGGATCTCGGTAACAATGTGGAGCATAACAAGTTTTATTAGACACATAAATTTTTTTTTAGTTAAGTAAACGAAAGATTCTTCATACTCATTTATGCAAAAAAAAAACTATAATGTGTATTGTTAATTCGTACAAAACATTTTTCTTTAAAACACACATTACAAATGTTCAAAGTAAATGTAACATTCATCAAAATTCAAACATTCACACCCACATTGCAATTCAGTTTAAGAGCTATTGATACAAGCAATTTTTCTAATGCACCTACACGTCGACATTATCGTGATTAAACTTCTCTATAACGGAGCTCGTATGTATTTGCCAAACGTTTTAGAGATTTATTCCACCCACATTTACTTATAAGTACCAACGGTTAGAGTTTTGGCTACGACTATTCACATTACATTTTTGTGGTGCAATTTCTTTTAGGAAATTTATTTGGGGCATCTAAATAATATATGTAGATAATCTCTCTAGTTTTTCAATATACTATTCATTACTTCGTATTTTTCGGCTCATGTTCGATTGCATTGGGTATATATCATCTTTCTCCAACTATGCTAGTGTCGGTTTCCATAGAAAAGATTGCCTATCAGACTTCCACAACCCGCCTACCCGATAACGAGAAACCACTAGATGTTTAATTTTATTGTCAAACGTTCTGGCCTCTGACTGCAGCCGCAACGACTGTCAAAGAACTGATTGACCACTGAAACCTTTTCGATCAATGTTAATACCGGTTTTTAGAGAGAAACCGAAACAAAATTATTTATACAATAGGGGTGACGACAGCATTAAAAAAATAGCATTCTGTTTAGTCCGTCTGACACATCGGCCAAAAATACAGGAGACGTATTTTTTGCTTAATCAAATTAATAAAAAAATACAAAGATATAGACCAACAAAGTTTCGGAGTGGGGGCTTTTGACGTCACCGTCCTGCAAAAATTGTATCAGATCGTGACGTCATGCGCAACTTCAACGCACTGTATAGTCGTCATTCTTCGTTTACGAGAAAAAAGAAAAAATACGTGTCCAAGATTTTTTCATAATCTATCTGACGGACTAATTACTTTTTTTTTGTCGTCTCGCCTATTATAGTAAACCTTTATTTGTTTTATATTTAAAACTCCCAGTCGTATTAGCCTCAACGACCAAACAAACGCCGGCTGTCGGGCTGCTATTGTCTTTCTATTGTGTCTCAAATCACGTGAGTTTGAAGGATTAATATAAACGTCATGTGATAGCCAAAATTATCAGGAATAACATAAGTTTCTTACATATCATCACGCTAAAACCCAATTTAACAAAACGGGTGAAATAGTCGTTCCCAAAACTTCGAATAACTAGTTACACACCCGAATGAAAAATTTTGCTACGTAATGAAAAAAATATATGCTTGCCTTAATATCTAACAAGTTTATTCGTATGATAAATAGTTCACTACACAGCGAACACGTTTGCTTATAATAAAAACATATATTTCTACTTTCCCGACCGCAGCCATCCAAACTAATTAAGCCGTGGGTTCTATTAAAACATTTCAAAAATGATAACGAGTTATCATTTCAGGAGAGCCTCACCATTTTACCGGGTGTAAGATACTCATCTACAGAATAGCTTTTCATTTACCAGAACAAAGGGACAAATCAAAATAAAGGGCTGTTCCCAAGTTCTTTTAAGTTCAAAAATATCTTTTGCTTCAGTCAGAATTTAATTCGCAATTATAAATTCGTACAACCTTAAATTAAAGGTGCGTAGATAATTGTATTTAATGGAACTAGAATTTATTTCAGTCTAGTTATTTTGTTTTAAATAATTAAATCTAAGAATTCATGGGGTGCTTGGACAGAAAACCTCCTCGTGTGCCCGAGGGCTGGAGTTCGCTTATGGATTCTTCCGGGGCGAAGACCAGTCCGAGGGACGGTGCACCCTGGGAGGTGGGCAACGACTCGTCATTGGGTACGTTGTGCCTTTGGGGTCTCGTTGCCCACTTGCCAATATTCTGTCACGGAGGACTCCACCACCTGTCCCTCTGAGTAGCAGAGGGCAGTGTGTGTTGGAGTCGGGGAACGGGCTCTGCGTGCACTCACCCTGCCGCAGAGCAGGCAGCTGGGGGTCGTCATCCCTAGCTGCCCCCGTTGATCTCGTAGCCCCGAAGACTGTTACGGTCATGTCTCTGACTTTCGACGGGGGTCGAGGGCCTTGGCTTAACCGCCCGGGCCGCGAGGAAGACAACCTCTATAAAAAATTACCTCTAATACCAAGTTCTGGTGCGTGGCGAAGGTACGAATGGCTGAGGAGTAGTGTCATCTATTATGGATGGCGCATCAGTCTTTAGCGCACCCCCAGCCAGGGAACCGGTGGACCCTCTGGTTGGGTTATAAATGTACACTTGCCCAGGGACAGGGGGTTGCCCTGGGTGTACATTTTAAATCCCCCATACTCGTGGGATCAAGTATGGATACATTAAGGAAAACCAAAAAAGAAAGGAAGGAGAGAAGGAAGGAAGTGCGTTCGGCGAAGCTGTGCCCGAGCTCAGAAAGCTCGAGCTCAGAGAGCCCGAGGCGTGGGCGGAGAGACCGCAGTAGGAAGCGGACAATGTCGGAGGGCGCGTCGTCGTCCTCCGACAGTGAGGCGATGGCTCCGGCTCCCAAAATCCCCACCAGCAGGCGGGGTGCGGGCCGGATTGGAGGAGGGGGGCGTAAGCTCCCCGCGCAGGAGGCTGCGCAGCGAGCCGAAAGGCTCGCCCTGGAGGGGCGTCACCCCGGAGCGGCTTCTGCGCCAGCTCCGCGGGATGAGCCAGCCGCCGCAAGGAGCTCGAGGGGGGAGCAAGCGGTCGACCTGGCGAAGTTGGTGGGTGAGGCACTGACGACGGTGGCCTTGAAGAAGAGCAAAAGCTCCAAAGACAAGGCCATGGCCGAGGCCTACGAGGTGATCATGGCAGCGGCGAAGGAGGCCAGCAGGCCCCAGGAGCCCACACAGGCCAAAAGGGAGCTGGCCGCAACGCGGGCGGAGGCCAACAGTCCCCAGGAGCCCACACAGGTCGAAAGGGAGTTGGCCGCAATGCGGGCGGACATGAAGGCGCTCCGAGAGGAGAATGTTCAGTTGCGCGCGGACCTGGCCAAGCTCCAGGGCGACGCGCGTCTCTCGGCTGAGCCCAAGGAGACGGAGCTCAAGGACGTGCTCCAAGCCTTGGCGGATCTCCAGCGCCGGTTCTCGGTGCTGGAAGGCATTGCCCTCCGGCCCCCGCTCGCGGCTAGTCGAGCGGCCCTGGCGGCGCCGGCGGCAGGACCAACGGCAACCTTTGCCGTGGTGGCCGCGGCTCCAGTGGCGGGGACGACAAAGCGTGCCGCTGCGCCGGAGCCGGCGAAGGAGAAGGCCACGCCAACGCCAACCAAAAAGGGCAAGGCGGCAAAGCCCAAAGTGGTGGGGGCACCCGCAGCGAGTGCGGCTGCACAGTGTCCCACGTCGCCTCCTCCTCCTCCCCCGATTGCCGAAGCTCCGGCTGAGCCCGGTTGGCAAGTCGTCGGAGAGGGGAAAAAGGCGGCTAAGGTGGCCAGGGCCGCCAAACATCGGCAGCGGCGGCAAGAGCGCCGCAAGGCCAAGAGCCTCGCGGCCAGGCTCCGTGCCCCTAAGTCTGCAGCGGTAGTGTTAACCCTGCAGCCGGACGCGGTAAAAAAGGGCGTCACATACGCGGCAGTCCTTTCGAAGGCTAAGGCAGCGGTCAACCTCGCCGGGGTCGGCGTGACCGAAGGTCTGCGGCTCCGAGTCACGGCGACCGGAGCCCGCATGCTGGAGGTCCCGGGGGCGACCAGCGGCCCCGTCGCCGAGGCCGTGGCCGAAAGGCTGCGGGAGTCCCTCCAGGCGGAAGAGGTACGAGTGTCCAGGCCCACCATGCGCATTGATATGCGCGTCACCGGCCTGGACGACTCCGTCACAGAGGAGGAACTGGTGGCCGCCGTCGCCAAAGTGGGGGGCTGTCCCGCTAGCGATGTGCGGGTGGGCGCCATCCGCTTTGACCGCTCCGGGCTGGGAGCGGTCATCGTGAGTAGCCCCGTACCGGCGGCAAAAGCGATCGCGGGAAAAGGCAGCCGGCTACTGGTCGGAGACTGGACTTCGGCGCAGGTCAAGCTGCTGGAGCCCAGGCCTCTGAGGTGTTTCAGGTGCCAGGTGGGACACCATGTCGGTGTCCGTTGCACCTCGGAGGTAGACCGCAGCGGCGACTGCTTCCGCTGCGGTCAGCCGGTCACAAGGCCGGCTCGTGCACCGCCGCGCCGCACTGCTTCGTATGTGCGGCAGCCGGCAAGCCGGCCGATCACCGGGCTGGGGGCAAGGCTTGCGCCCCACCCGCCAGGACCAGAGGAAAGGGCCGGAAGCCCTCTGCCGCCGCCCCCGCCGCTCCCGCTGCTGCCGCCGATCGTTTCGCCGATCTCGCTGCCGCCACGGCTCCCGACGTCCCCGCTGCTGCCGCGTCCGCCGCTGCCGCTGCGACTACCGAGGCCGCAATGGAATGCCAGTAATGGCCCCATTGCGGCGGCGCGTTAGTAATCGCGCCCCTCAGGGAGAGTCAGCGTAGGAAGGGGCCCAACAGGGCCAATGCCTGCCTGGGTTGCAGAATGATTATAATGGTTACTGTGACCCCGGAACATAAAGAGCAACCGAAGGAACATGAGTGGGTTTTAGTCAGTAAAAGTCTGACACGCCCTCCCGCCCCATGGCGGGAGAAGTCATTTGATGATTTCCCACTCCCCAAAAAAAAAAAAAAAAAAAAAAAAAAAAAAAAAAAAAAAAAAAAAAAAAAAAAAAATCTAAGAATTCATGGAATTTAAATTAATTGTGAGATTTGTTGTTTACGCAGTCTGTTGAGTGAATTTTAAGAGAATTCATTAGTTCCTTTTGTCTTTTGACTTGAGAACATTTTAGCTTTAGTGTTTTGACCTAAAAACGTTTATTGGTACAGATCTTGCGACATAGTAAACAATGTAGAATTATAAAAATACTGTCAAAATATAGACAAAAACTACGACAGAAATGTGACAAGGAAAGTGATTTAGATTGAAATCAAGACATTTGTTTACATTGACATTTTTTTATTTTGTAGTTATGTAACAACTTAAATTGTTTATCGATAAGCTACCTCCTTTTAGAACACCCATCGCACGATTTTGATTAAATGCACTAATTTTACACAACCATATGAAAACGTCAACCAAAAAGAAGCCACCACAGACGGATGATCCCCGAGAAAAATTACAACAATGGCCGCCATCCCAAAAATTAATTCCAACGACACATCTACAGTTATGGACACGAAATTTCAGACACACCTGCGGACCTGACCTACCTCAATTTAAAAAGCTGCTTGCTTTACGACCCCACAAAAAGATTGCCGCGTAACCGGGCCATCTTTGCTTAAAAATTCAATATGGCTAAACGTACTTGGTCTGTGGGATATATCACGTGAAAGCAATTTGAACACCTCTACGGTAGCACTAAACGTTATTTATGGTAAGCCCACGGCACTCAGTGGATCGCCCACATTGAGTTTCAAAGGATTTTCGGCAGTAACGGGTTTTATTATCAGCATTGTCACCTACTTATTGTGCGGCGTAAGGTTTGGTCAGCTTTGATGGTTAGTCGTTTGTCTGTGCTACATTTCGCTAAAAATACTTATATATTTTTAGTATTTTGTATGTTAAATCTGAATGTTTTGAATTTCAATTAAAACAGTGATTCAATCCAGTGCCTCTCTCCATTCGCATACATTTCAAATACAATACGCACATACGCATGAAATCTATACACGCAAAATTATGAATCATGAAAATATAATACGAAAGGTAGAAAAATCTCTTCTAAACTGTACCAACTAAAAATAAAAACCTTTAGACCTCTAACAAAAACAGCTTAATAAAAGTCCCGAATTAAAGTGAACTTACTAACAGTATTACGTCTTCCTGAATAAAGATAATCTCCTAAAAGTAATCACCAAATGGATAGCGAAGGGAACACGGAACTCTAATTTTACACAGTCGGTTCGATCAGCTCATCCGCTCGGGAAACTTGGCCCCCGTAACAAACCGTCCGGCAACATTACTCAAACTCGACTTAATACTGCCCCAAATAGACTTAATGTAATCCCCTGAAATAATAATGAATTAGATTGATAGAGATGAGCAGCTCTACGTGAAATTAAGGTTTTCTCCACACTATCACAGAAACCTTTTAGACGACTCAAAGAACTTACTAATAGAAAATCTAGATCCCAAGAATGACACATGTACACAATTGATATATTCTGTAGTACAGTGTCGGCCGCATTAAGCGCTCCAAAATAGATTGAATTTTCGGATTATGCTAACAACGTATATTCTCAAGCGACTTAAATAAATCCTAGTTGCGATCGTGAAATAGATATGAGATGAAACAAAGTTTGTTCTACATTGAAGAATAGATTCTGGGGATGGTTTATGTCTATTTCGTCAAGGGTACGGATTTATCGTAGACTGAGTTGGAATGAAATGAAAATAATAATATGACAGACTTGAACCTTTTGCCTCATTATTATGAGTCATAATAAATTGTATTCGAGTTCATTGTACCTTTGTAAGAAGAAAATCTATAAGTTGTATCTTCCTGATTTTCTTTCGGCAAAGGTACGACGACCCGGGTTTCAATTACATGTCATCAAAAATAAATAATATATTATGAGGAAATGGCTACAACAAAAGCTGCTGTTATTTTGTTGATAACCATTTATTCCTTGTTGATTAAGTACAATACTAGTACCATATTTTTAAAAATCTCCAGTTAAGAGACTTTTGTTAAAAAGTAGTTTATTTATACCGCTCGTACAGAACTTTTACATTATATTTTTATAAATTTGGTTCGATCCGTTCAAAATTTTGTCTTGAAAATCTACAGACAGTTGAATATCTCCGTTCATACAAAGAATATTTGATGTAGAAGTACGAAACCATTTTCTATCCCATACCATATTCGATCGTCTAGTAAAAATATTGAATTCAACGGGGACGTATTATTTCTTAACATGCGCCATCAATTTTACTCCCTCATAGAAACTATGAGATTCTGTAAGCATATTCTTCACATACATCATGTAGATACGAAACATTCAACAGGCACATTTCAAATTCAAATCCCTCATCCACCAAGGCGTCTATTCTCGCGCCATACTTTATTTGCATCTCAGTATTTCTTAGGTTCTTGAAAAAGCACGCAATGAATAAGTTAGGAGAAGGCCACGGGTGCGAGAGGTCACCAACAAAAGCTGGAATAACAAGGGAGGTTCAACCCTTGAGACAAAAGAAAACTCTTCGACTAACGATGTACCGACTTGCTCTTGACACCCGACGAGCGCTCCTACCATTTCGGGGATTAATTTTTAACATGTAGCTATATTTTTCGCGTGATATTATTTTTGCAATGTGGGAAGTGTTCTAGTAAATATTGGCTTTTTTGGGTTTGTTTGTGGGCTTTATTCTTGTGTAGGTAAATGAGCTTTGGTTAATGTAATTGTGTGTTTAGTGGTAATAATACTTTGTCCGTCTTTCAAACGCCATACAGTGTATATTGTAAATGCGAAAAAAATTATAATGGCCTGTCGTATTGTAACGTAATTTCGTTTTAACTAAGGACTTTACTTTTTTTATCATGCAGATTAATTCATAACATCATATTATTCAATATATGTTATTTGGCGTTAAAATATTTGTTATTTGACATCAATATATTGATGTATGTGTATGTTTAGCTTTTTTTAACCGACTATTCCCGAAATATCGACTACAAAATGTTGATCTCAATTTCTCAGCTGAATAACAAAGTAAGAATTTTTACTATTATCTTAAGCAACCGACTATAACATTGAGAACCTTGACCGTGTTTCTGAAACTCTGAACACAAAATAAATATACGTTCCTTAGAATCGCCCTGGCTAAGCAATAAATTAAATTAAATTACAATGGCAGGACAGAGAAGGGAATATAGCAAAGCTCAAAATCGTGCAAAGTTTATTATGTGTTTCTATCTAAACACTATGCTATCGTAGTCGATCCCGAATAACACATTCGTGGGTGTTATATTACTATTTACCTTTACTATTTTTACATACTTGCAACACAATAAATGTAATTAAAATTTTGCGAAGATTAAAAATAGTGTCTACAGAGTTTCACGCTCATTCTTCAACATGGAGACCAACCTACGTTTTGGAACAAGCAACTAGTTTTTTTTTTCATAATTTGTGAATCAACAAATGACTTTTCCCGCCCTAAGGCCCGTATTAATAGACGTCACTCAATACTGAGACGCTCTCAAGTTTATTGCTGTCCTTATTTTTTCCCTTTAGAATCACAAGGACAGCAAGAGACTTGAGAGCGTCTCGGAGTTGAGTGACGTCTATTAATACGGGCCTTAGTGTCAGACTTTTACTAACTAAACTTTAACTAACTACGTTCCGGTGCCGATTAGAACAATAATAAGCAACGAGCTTTAATTTTCTTTCTGACTAACCGTACGACTCTTTGACAATTTATAAGTTTAATGGTCTGGCCGTTTGAATTAGTTTTGATTTGTTAAACTTTAATGCAGAACAATCCTAATATAAATGTTATTCTATACCGAGTAGAATACTTACAAATCAAGCGTCTATTTACAGATAAACTGCCTCTACATTATATTTGCTGCTCACAATGTCTAATACAAAGAAGTTTCCTAGTTTTTATTCGCTCAATAGAAACCTCTATCACAGGCTGTCCTGCCTACAGGAAAACTAAGTCAGCAATCCTGTCACGCTGAGGCCATCGGCACCATTGAAAACTCGTTGTAAATCTAGCACCGGACGCTAGCGTCGCCTCGCGCGTCCGCCTGGCAACTGCCCAAACTAATGTTTTTACCAAAGTTTTTCAACTAGATTAGTTGTTGGGTCAGAAGTTAGTAGGTAGCGGTATAAACTGAGGTTGCGACGAAATATGTTTTTCGAGATTGTGAGTTTTGCGCTATTTGGTGTCTTGAAATATGTTGACATTCTTAATGATCTAACTTTGGAGTAGGACTGATTTAAGATTCTTGACGTCAACTATATCGACTTTTGCGAGCTTGCTTTCGAGTTCTCGGATTAAAAATGTTGTACTTTTTTGGTGTTTCGAAATTTTTATAATGGGGTCAAATAAAAAGTTGCAACAAATGGTCTGATACCTTGTTTTGACGTAAAAAAATAGATAATCATTAAACAGCTATTTTAAACATAGCAAAACTTACACGTGGATGATCAGAAATAGAACGAGAGAAACATTTTCAGTTTTATTAAGAGAATTCTATCTCGAAATAGATATTTACTCAGAAAATTAAATTTAGAAGTAGTGTGGGACGCTGTACAGTTTCTTCTATTTAAAGTTTTCAGGTTAAAAAGGTTTACATGATTTTTGCTATCTCCAAAACTGTTATTGGTATTATTTTCCCCTGCCATAAGTGAAACCTGCACATAAAGCTGAATATTACAGTGTAAAGAGATACTTTATATTATAAAAATACTCGTAGCAAACGCTGCATGCATTTACTGTTTGCCTATGCTGTCGAATAAATACAGGACAATGAAACATAAAGTAGATACAACATGGTCGAACATTAAATTGTTCCACAATCCCAATTACTTATCGTTCAAATTCCCATTTTGATATCCGTAGCTATTAGTTATAAGCGCAAAATTCCGTACTATTCGTGTACAAAGCATTAACATATCGAGCAAAACCTGTGTTCCTAATTAAATAAAGCAATTACGTCCAATTCACCTAAAACGAGCACCCAGCGATTCTACAACAATTTAATACACGAATTCAACGGTGAACAAAAGTAAAACAAATGAACGTTTCTTGAAATTGAAGCAGAAGCCAATTTCATTTGTTACATACACAAAGTTAAACAGGAACACATTGCAATAACGTTTTACTCAGCACACGTACAAGAAAAAGTGGCAAGAGAAAAGAGAATGCTATCAGGCAAGAAAGCAAACGAATCGTGCAATAAGCGAGTGATATAAAAACCTACAAAATTAACAACTCGACCGGGAATAAAACCGTGGTACAACAAGACAGAGCTGGCTACACTTATTCACAAACAGGGAAAATACGCATACCTACACGCTGTTGTTAAGGCGTCGATACACGGTGCAGTGTGATGTGGCTTTTCTATTTGTGGTTGATAGTTCATTAAGCAAGTTATTAGTCAATTAGTTAATGATGGTAGTGGTATTTACAATGTAACACGCTAGCTTCCGCAGGCGGCTCCGCCCGATTTCATTTTCTATTTTACAGCTTTAGGGTTTGAATTTCAAGTCTTTTCTTAGTGGATACCTACTCTTTACAAAAATACCATTTCATGTCTCTAGAGACAGTGATTTGGGCTGTGCGTTGATATATCAGTCAGTCAGTAAGTTAGATCAATATTTTATTTTTGCATTATCAAAAACATTGTATATTAATGAGATATATCACACACACGTCATTTAATGCTTTCAAAGCTCGGTGTTAACCATCATTATAATTAAAATTGTAATTAGTTTTATCGCTGTTAAAATAATTACAAAAAAAACATTTGTTCCACTTTAGTCGTTGAAACTCAATGAACAGAATAAACCACTTCAGTTTTTGCTCATATTACTTAAAATAATTGTAAACCTTAAGAAAATTTTGAATTGCTTTACTCTCAAGATAAGAGGCTATTACTTGATACTTGTACTTGACTATTAGCTTTGTGATTACATGTGAGTCTGAATACTTAGAAAGTCGTAAATATTTGAATCATTCTTCGACATTAGCTTTTGCGTGAGCTAATATTACTTAAAAGCCTTTTCGCTAAAAAGAAATTGTTACTTTCAATGTTCTATTTAACTAAACCTTAAGTCCTTTAGACTTAAAGGTCATAGATTAAATTATGAATAATGAAGGTATTGTAATAACGGTAATTTACAAAGACTATTATTGCCTTCACTTGTCGGCTTCATCACTGTTACTGTCTCAAAGGTATCAAGTATCCCTGATATTTAACCGTGAAATACTTGAGCAACCTGGGATCAAAACTGCACAAAAACTCGTCACACGTTGTCTACCACGTTTTTGTGTGAGAACTGTGTACACGGGTCGTAACAATTAGTAAGCAAGGTTGACTTTAAAGTTCAATTAAAATCTCAAGGTTCCCTGATATTTGACTGTAAAATACTTGAGCAACCTGTGATCAAAACTTTACATAAACTGTCACACGTTGTTTGCCACGTATTTGTGGTAGAACCGTGTACACGGGTCGTAACAGTTAGGAAGCAAGGCTGTCTTTAAAGTTCAGATAAGATATCAAGGTTCCCTGATATTTGACTGTGAACAAATACTTGAGCAACTTGTGATCCAAACTGCACATAAAATGTCACACGTTGTCTACCACGTTTTTGTGGTAGAACCGTTTACACGAGTCGTAACAGTTGGGAAGCAAGGGTGTCTTTAAAGTTCAGCTAAGGTATTAAGTATCCCTGATATTTGACTGAGAAATACTTGAGCAACCCGTTATCAAAACTGCACCAAAACTTGTCATTCGTTTTATACCACGTTTTTATGGTAAAATCGTGTACACGGGTCGTAACAATTAGGAAACAAGGTTGACTTTAAAGTTCAGGTAAGAACACGTATCAATATATATTTAAAAAAGCAACCTGTGATCAAAACTGCATATTTAAATCTGTCACACGTTGTCTACCAAGTTTTTGTGGTAGAACCGTGTACACGGGTCGTAACAGTTGGGAAGCAAGGCGCTCATTACTGCAACAATTTGTCACAGGCGCACCGAGCTCCAACTTTACACAGGCGTCACTTCTTACCCAGCTCAGTTTGATGTGGTCTCAACCGAAGAGCGTACTTGTCTTGTCTCGTAGAACTATCAGAGAATTGAAATAGAGGTTTAGGTATAGGAGTATAGGATATAATTATTTTAAGCGTGAATGTCTAATGCTGTTTGGTGGATATCTTTATCACTATATTTGGTAGCCTTTGGTAATTACGATGAAAATAAGCTTATAAAAAGCGATCAGAAAATAAGGTATTTCTACTACCGAGGCTCTTTTATTAAGTATTTTAAGACCAGCTATAGATTCAACCAATTGATGAGACTCAAGTGTTGAAATAACACAACTAAATTAATTGATAAAAACCGTAAGGTACTCTGCAACACGGCGCTTTCTCCCCGTACAATATTCTCAAACTTTATGAAGTCTCGCCACCACAATGCAGTGATTTCGCGGTCGCCGTCACCTTCACAGAAAGCCCCACAAAAATCATAATTAAACTCCTTAAAAGGGGTAAACCAACAGATGTTAACTTAAAAAATATGGTAATTGTTAAAATTAAACAAGCAATCTCATTGTGTACCAAACGGGGGCCGACTCGATGGCGTTCCGTGAAAATGGGCTATTGCCTCTAAATGTACCAAGTTTAAACAATGATTAGAATCTGGATTTATAGTAATTTGCAATGTAAATGTTAATGGAATCGGTTTATGAGCTGCTTCGAAAATATGGCCTTTATCCACTTTAGGTTATCGTTTTTTATTCGATGGAGTTATAGATAAAGTTCGGTATCGGGATGTTATCAGCAATGTCGTTATCTGAGGTCGTTTACTTGGAAAGCTAGGGCTTAGACCTTAGTAATACAATTTCTGAAACTATTTCGGTTATACTCATTTCGTTTTCACTTGACTTGCAATACCAAGAAGCTTCATTTGATATCTTTTCATTTATATTTTTTTACTCTTGAGTAGAATTTCTTAGCTGTTCAGGCTTGTATATTAAAAAAAACTTAAAAGTTGTGTTTAGTAACTTTTACTTTAAAAATTTACTGAAATAAGAAAAAAAATTGAGAAAATTAAGATTCACTGGAAACGCTATCGACTAAAAAACATTAAGACTGCAAAACACAAACATAAAAATCTCAACAGCAAATATATTTTTTTATCAACCTATACTGTTCCACTGCTGGGCAAAGGTCTCTCTCATAGCATTCCATTGCTCTCTATGTAATCTCCTGTCTTGTCAATCTTTCATGAAAGACTGTAAGTCGTCCCGCCAGCGTTTTCTAGGCTTCCCTCGGTGACGTCACTCGTCTTCAACTGCCTGAAGACTCTAGCCCACCTGTCCCATTCATTCTGCATACGTGGCCCGCCCAATCCCATAAACTGCAATAAATAAGAAAATTACAGTAATATAAAAGATTCCACACGATGTAACAGAGCAGTTTTATTGTCGACCCACGATTTGCACAACCTTTAGACGCATTCATCGAATCTGCTCCTCCTATAGATGTAAATTAGGATGAAAATTCAAAAGAGCACTTAGTTTTAAACCGGAATCGGGCCACTTCAAGTATTAATTGCTTTTCGTGGCTCATTGTAAGTCAGATCTGTGGAAGTGAGATGCAAATTACGCTAAACTTTGCAACTGCCCCACTTTTCTAACGGAAATGTGAAAACTTTTGTGAAAAACAACGCTTGCGGAATAGAAAAGTCTATCTATAGTTTGAAAAAATGTGTTTGTTTTTTGTGTTTGTTGTTTTTTTGGTAAAAACCTAAGGTTGTTGTGGAACTGATTTTAGCCAAATATTATTATATACTTCTGTATTAAAATAAAGAATTTTCAATTTTACCCTTCGAACAATAGAAAGACCCAGCCCGACAGCCGACTGTCAGTTGGTCGTTGAAAGGATAACAAATGAAAGTCTCTTTTTTCGATACTAACATTTTAGAAGGTAGCTACGCAAATATGACGTTAATCATAGTTTATTTAATAGTGTGTTAATTTCATTTAATTAAATAATACCTTTAATTTTCGTTTGTTTTAATAAAAACATGCAATTCAATAAATGTTTGTAAACCGCATCACAAAATATCCACACATATATTTGAACCAGATTCATCTCATGATAAATCCCAAAGCCAGCCATTTATGTTACAAACCAGCTATAATGGTGAGCTTTCATTATTTCACACTGTTCAATTTTGTTAGTTATTGATGTAATCCATACAAATATATGTAAATGTGAAAGGAACTCCGTCAGTCTGTTTATTTTTCACGCCTAAACAACTGAACGATTTTTTGTGTAATTTGGTACAGGAATAGTCTGGGACCCTAGAATGGACATATAATAGTTTTCATCCCGCATCGAATCCTCTATATACCTCAGTTAGTTAGTTAGAGTTATTTATCCTCCATGGAAAGGTCCTCCCTTTTTAATGGAGAATAAAGATCTTTCACTCTGCCCCTCACACCGCTGAATATTTATTAACAACATTACATATTGGTATATAAAATGTACCAGATTTTAAAAAATCAATTACAATAAACAAAACAAACATTCACAACATAGCCTGTCAACTTCGAACGCCATCAAGCTTCCAAAATCCGCCAATTAATTCCACATCATGCCATACAATTCACATGTACACCGTGCAACCGACGCAGTTATCAATAAAATATCGGATCGGCGGCCATATTGAAATATTTACGTTCTCATTAGCCCCGTGTACGCACCGAACGGCTGACATAGCACAAAACCAATCGCGCTCTCGTTTGCTCCCGTTGCATTTTACTAATTAACTCCTTGTTGAACGAAATGCGTGCCATAACATAAATTACATTTCCAATATCTTTCTCAATTTAATTGGGGATTAATTTTTCAAATTATTATCGTATTCACCGGTCGTTCGAGTTAATTTTTGTGATGCTGCATGTAATAATTTATGTATTTTATGGCAGTTGCTGTTCTGTTTTTGAGTGACGTTCGTTATGCGGATTTTGGTGAACGTTTTTTTCATTTAGGTAGCTATTATTTTAAGCTTATTGTGTCATTGCAAGTCAACGGCATTTTTGCATATAGAAAAATAAGAGTATTGATCGATGAGTAATCTTGAGTCGCGTTGAGTACTGGTAGTGGACGCGTAGTCAATGTGACTCAAAAGATTACTTTGGCAGAGGCGTTGCTAGGGACGGGATGTTCGGTGCTATTAGGTTCCCAACTTAATAGTACTTTTGGACCCTGACCGCAAATCTCTTTAAATAATTAATAAACATTACCATTAAGCAATTTGATTCATAATTACTCATTCTTATGAAATGCCGTTACTTCTTCTTAGTTGTACTCTTAGTGATTATCTGTTGGCTTACGACCGTGTGCAAAATTGTAAAAGGGGCCACCCTTTTACAATTTTGCACATGATCTTAATTACTTAGCTACCACTGGATTTCAGACATGAATAAATTGTGTTCAAGTTCCTACTATGTTTACACACTTGAATACTGACCTTGTACTTATAAATTGGTAAACCGACTGATTGTTTGATTTATCAACGCACAGCCCAAATCACTGGTCCTATAGGCATGAAACGTGGAGGGTGTGTTCTTTGTGCAGAGTAGGTATTTACTAAGAACGGATTTTTGGAAATTTAACCTCTAAAGTAGTAAAATAGTTTTCGAAATTTCGACATTCACGCAGGCGAAGCCGCGTGCGAAAGCTAGTGACTGGATAAAGCTTTATATGTACTTGCCAATGCCCGGTTTCAAACCCACAGCCCCGTGCATGAGTGGCAGGCATATTAAGCGTTGGCTTAAGGCGGAACCACATTACCGTGTCGTGGCGTGTCGTGGCGCGCCAGAAGCATATCGGTTTCATACATTTAGTATGGTTAGAGACACACTTGTATGGCGTGTCGTGGCGCGACACGTTCGGCCGTGTCGCCGACTGCTCGCCACCGATTGCGCCAGAGCGGTGGTGGGGGTTTATGACGCGACACGACACACGGGCAAAATGTGTTTCTGTACCGGCGCGTGGCTCGTGGCGCAAACCGAACATCTGGCGGGCACTTTTGGATTTATTAATATTTGCTGCAAAATTACTGACGATCTTATTGAACTTGTAAATGGTGTTTGGGAAGGAATTACTGAAATTTTGAAAGTCAATAAAATAGTATATTACTTTATTATTTTTTTTAAAAGGAATAAATGAATAATTATACAAAATTACCAATCCTCTGTTTATCTCTGTTTTTTTTTTCTTTTTCATTGTATTATTTGTGTTTTAGAATATTTTAATGTTTATTTTTTTATATTTTACTCTTTAATTGTTTGCTATTCAACCCATGTTTTATTTCAAATGTTTAATTTAATTTTATGTTCATGTGTTGTTTAATACTGTTTAATTTTACTTTGATTTTAATTTTATCGTGTACTTTAACTTATACAATTCTAAACTATGTTTAAAATGATGATGTATGCATGATGTGTTCTCCTATAACTGAAGGAGCACAAATCTTCAAAGAATTTTGTATAATAATGCATGTAATGTGTATCCTTTGTTGAAGTTCCTTTCTGAATAAAATAAAATAAAATAGGGTGAACCTAGAATTTTCTTTTATTTTTTTGGTCTGAAGAAATTTCAATGCTAAGAGAAATTGTTGATGTTCATCAAAAGAAAACATTATGTACGTTTGAACGCTGCAAAGGTTCATTAAGTACTGTTCAGAAAAAACGCCAGAATGCGCCACGACACGACACGTAAGTGTGCACACTCACCGCCACGCCAGTAAGCATCATGGCGCGCCACGACACGGTAATGTGGTTCCGCCTTTATCATGACGTTATCTTTACGTACACACTCGTACATTTTTGTTTAGAAATAAAATGTTATTTAGGCATAATTTACAAAAATATTGGATTGTTTAATTATGCGGCCTATTTTGTTTTTAACTGCTCCAATGTGTGTAGTTCGTAGGTTGATGTTTTATAGCATGTGTTATTTCATGGCTATTAACTGTATATTTTCATCATAATGCGGTCTGTAGCTTTTGAATCAAAGAGTGACAATCATTTATCAAAATCACATGATATTAAAATGGTGATAGTCAAATGGTTGAGCAATTTGGTGCCGATCCATACGTCATGTTCGTGAACGGGCGCTGTCTGCTGAGACTGGTCACCTCTTAACTGCCACTGTTATTTTAAAAATTGTTTTGTTTATCCATACTAATATTATAAATGGGAAAGTGTGTCTGTCTGTCTGTCTGTTTGTCTTTCTTTCACGGCAAAACGGAGCGATGAATTGACGTGATTTTTTGAGTGGAGATAGTTGAAGGGATGGAGAGTAACATAGGCTACTTTTTGTCTCTTTCTAACGCGAGCGAAGCCAAGGGCAAAAGCTAGTTTCCTATATTTACAATGCCTATTTTACCCGACTACGTTGTTCTCACATAGTACCTTAGATTCAACAATGAATGATGTAACCAAATTTTTGTAATCTATTGATTTTAAAAGAGTGTTCATAAAGTTTCTTGCTCGCTCTTCTTTAGAACGAGCAACTAGCTTCAATTTTCGGACAGACTGACACCTTGACGATTCGAAAGTACCAGGTAAATGGTTTTTTTTTAATAAAATAGTTTTGAGTTGAGTTTGAGTTTGATTAAGACTAGCTACTAACTACTAGCTCTCCGATGCGGTTCCACGTTCATTTTCAGTTAGTGTTCTGCTTCTGTAGGTCATAATGTTATATAGCTTCCTCGATGAATGAGCTATACAACACAGATTTTTTTATTCCGACCTTTAGTTTCTGAGATTAACACGATCAACCAAACAAAGTATATAATATTAACTAGCTTTTGCCCGCGGCTTCGCTCGCGATAGAAGGAGACAAAAAGTAGCCTATGACACACTCCATCCCTTCAACTATCTCCACTTAACTGTTGCGGAATGCTTATAATAGTTACCGTGACCCTGGAACATAAAGGGCAACCGAAGGAACATGAGTGGGTTTTAGTCAGTAAAAGTCTGACACGCCCTCCCGCCGCACCCAGGACGGGAGCAATCTATTGATGATTTCCCACTACCCAAAAAAAAAACTATCTCCACTTAAATCACGTCAATTTGTCGCTCCGTTTTGCCGTGAAAGATTGACAAACAAACACACTTTTATAATATTAGTGTGGATATTGAGGTTTGTTCCCACTAGTTCTACTGAACAGTTCTACAGTAGAACTAATGGGACTTTTTTCCCACTAGTTCTACGATATTAGGTATAACAAAATAGTAGCACTATTGGGATTCTCTATTCCCACTAGTTCTACTGAACAGTTCCACGGTAGAACTAATGGAAGTTTTTGCTTATGAGTACCAGGTACTTATCTATGCTGCTTTAGTACCTACTTAGTTCACCACCGCCCGTTTGCAACTCGCTGTTACTTATGAGCGCCTCGTACTTATTGGCGATATTGATCGATGTTACGATGGTAGGCGCAGGAGTTAAAAAATGTCAAAAAGTTTCTTTTCCAAACGAACTACCCCAGTAACATCGATCGATTGCGCCTGTAAGTACTAGGCACTCATAAGCAAAAACTCCGATTAGTTCTACCGTGGAAATGCTCAGTAGGACAAGTGGGAATAGACAATCCCACTAGTTCTACTATTTTGTTATACCTAATATCGTTGAACTAGTGGGAAAAAAGTCCCGTTCTATCGTAGAACTGTTCAGTAGAACTAGTGGGAACAAACCGATATTGATTATTAGGATTGATGAACTCAAGAAACAGGTACTTACTTAAAAATTAAGTTATCCGATTTGTTAAACAATTTAACTTCCACATCCTGTCCGGAACACAGCGAAGACGAGTTGTTTAATATATTTAATTAGATTTCTTGGAACATTAAAGTTAACTACGTTTTTCCCAGAAATGTATCCAGCCATTAATTAAGAAACGCCTTTAAACTCCTTAATAGCAAAATGTACCGTTCTGTCAAAACTTGCACAAGTTTAATTCGTCTTTTACGATACAATTTGTAAATTATAAATTACATACTAATAATATAAATTCTTTCAGGAGTTTTTGTGTGAATGAGTAACAAACATCCACACAAACACACATACATACAAACTTTCGCGTTTATAACATTAGTAGAGATCATAAAACTTAATATTTTAAAATAACGAGCAATGACATCGAGCTTCAGTCGTTTCTTTGTGGGCCTCAATTGTTTGTCGTATGGAAAATACATATTCTTGTTATTTATAAAAAAAGGATTGAGTATGGCGCTTGAACTAGGTAATCAAATTCCTTGTACTTGTAATTTTCGGCTGCATTGTGTCGATTATATTGAACAAATTCTTTCAAAATTTATTGCAAACAATGATGGACGAAATTGGATAAAAAGGTTACTGTAAAATTTATTATATCAAATATTATTTTAATTACCTACTATGATTTGCAAGGAGCCGGCTAGGGTTGTAGAATTTCTTGAAACATAAGGGCAAACGAAGGAGCATGGGTGGATTTTAGTCAGAAAGTCTTACACTTCCTCCCGCCCAGCCCAAGAAGGGATCATTTGATGATTTCCCATCCACAATAAATTTATTTGTAGAGAGTCTGCTGAAAACATCCTGGTCTAACTAACTACTTACTAACCGAAATCACAATATAGTAAGCGCGGCGAAGACCGTCAGAACGGGCAAGACCATACAGTAAGCAATACGACGAATTCTGAATAGCTATAACAATGACAACCCAACATACAAAAAAAAGTGAGCCGTCACGGGACGCCTGGCAGATGTGAAACATCGACATTACATCATCGCCACACAGTACACAAGACTGTGACTGTATATATTGATATATAATTAAACTATACAAATTGACTGACACTGACGTAAGGGAGAATCGTGTCTACTAAATTGTATTTATATTTATATTTTCTGGTTTTTATCGATGATCATGTCATTCATATTCTTGGAATTCTAATTCTAATATTTGGCACCGAGTAACAATGACATCGACGACGGTCAAGTGTAATGCGTGTAATGTTGTGATAAGCGAAGTGCTTGCCTTTGTGCAAAACAAGATTGATGTGATGGATGAGGAGAGCCTAGTCCGTATCTGTGCATCATCTTTTAGTACAGAAGAGGTTTCAAATGCCAAGAAATTACTGTTTGAGTCGGCACCGACCTCAAAACGTAAAGTTATGAGAAGAGGAACAGGAAAAAATGAAAGAGATTTATATGACATAATAACATTGCTAAAAGAAACAGATCCCGAAGTTGTACCGATTTTTGTGGCACGCGAATTACAGAAACTACCACCGATCACTTTCGACCATGTAGACGCTACCCGGTTGTTAAAAGATATTCTGTTAATTCAAAACGAGCTTAAGAGTTATAAAGAAACTTATGTCACCAAAGAACAGTTTGTTGCAGTTAAAGAGGACTTAGAAAAACTCAAAAGTTCGAAAACTATTAGTCATAGCAGTTCTAACGATTCGAATCACAGCAAAAACCAATTACCCAACAATAATATGCATAATAGCAGCGAGTCGTCGGACCTACCTCACATCGTTGCAGAAAAAGCTACCGATACAAGTGAGGAGCTATGTCCATCTCCCTCCCGCGAAGTTAATGCGTGTAACAACATCTCGCTCGATAACTTCATGGACGCGTACGCCTCGGTGCCGAGCGTGGAGACTTGCATCGAGGTATCGAATGCGCAAGCGGATGAGGAGCTTCAGGTGAGCCTCAGCGGTGCAGGCAACGAGATTTTGGTGGGAACAGGGACACCTGCCTCTTATGCCGCTGCGGCGCGGCTAGCAATATCAACACCACGAGCAGTAAAAACAATAACCTATTTGGAAACAAAGAAAGATGATGAACGAAGTGAAGGGTGGATTTTAGCGCAAAGGAAAAAGAGGCTGAGGGACAGGTTTATCGGAAATCAAGGTCGTGCAAATATAGATAATACTTCAAAATTTAAGGCAGCTGACGTTAAAATACCGTTGTTCATCAATAATGTGGATCAGAATGCGTCTGCTCACGACATACATACGTACATAATGGAAAAAACACAAACTAGTGTGCAAATTGAAAAAATAAATATGAGGAGACAGAAAAACTATGATGCTTATAAAATTTTTGTACAAAGGCATAAATTACATTTGTTTTTAGACGACAATTTTTGGCCAGAAGGAATTTCTTTTCGTAGATACATAGACTTTAAAGGACGAGCCGAATTATCTAACAAAAATATCAATAATGGATTGCGACAATAACGATATTAATTCAAAAGCAAGTACGTTTGTGAGTTTTAATTGTAAATCTATTACTAGATCGATGGATTATGTCAGACAAATATGTCAAACATCGGATATAGTAGCATTGCAAGAAACCTGGTTGTTGCCTCACGAAATTCCTTTTCTGAGCAGCGTAGACCCTCAGTTCGACTTCGTGGGAAAATCGGCGGTAGATACGTCGTCGGGCATCCTGCGAGGGCGACCTTATGGCGGAGTTGCTATATTGTGGCGCAAAGGCGCCTATGAAAAAGTGTCTTTCGTGCAGTGTAAAAGTGAGCGTCTTGTGGCTATCAAAATAGCAGTAGGCGCTAAAGCACTCTTAGTTTTCTCGGTTTACATGCCAACAGAGTCGATGGATAATCTTGAGGAATTTGTCGAGTGTTTAAGTGAGATTCACGCAGTGATAGAAAGTAGTGGTGTGGACGCGGTCTATATTCTGGGGGATTTTAATGCTCAACCAAATAGTTTATTTGGCAAAGAACTATTGAGTTTTTCGGCTGAAGTACAGTGGCGGTGCGCTGACGTTTGCCTGCTCGGTGGTGAGTCGGATACGTATACCTACGTAAGTGATGCACACGGTTCTACTAGTTGGTTAGACCACTGTGTAGTGACGGACGCGGCGTGGAACACTGTTAGAGACGTTAGTGTGCTCTACGACGTGTCTTGGTCGGACCATTTACCTCTAATTGTAATGTGTGATCTTAATTTATTAAAGCCAAAAGTTGAAACTGAACTACCTAAATGTAACAAAGTAACATGGGGTGACAGAGACTTGCAGCAGACTGAGTTATATAGCAAATATTGTAATGATCTCTTGAAAAATGTAGACTTTCCCTTAGAATTTACTGAATGTAGTAAAAGTAGATGTAGAATTAAGGAACATGAAGCCATTTTAGATCAATTGTATGCGGATATTGTGCGTATTCTTTGTAAAGGTTCAATCACCAGTAATTGTAAGAATGGAATACAGCGCAAGAAGCGTTACATAACGGGCTGGAATAAGCATGTGAAAGACGCACACGGACAGGCTCGGCTTGATTTTCAAACCTGGACGTTGTTTGGTAGGCCGAGAAATGGTGATTTGTATGAAAAAATGGTGGAAAGTAGAAGGGTTTTTAAGAGTAAATTAAAATGGTGTCAGAATAATAAGGACCAAATAAAAATGAACATCATTGCAAGTCATCATGAAGCAAAGAATTTTGGTAGTTTTTGGAAAGCTACGAATAAGTTGAATCCCAGGTCGGGCCTGCCTGTGAGTGTTGACGGTCTTAGCGATCCTAATGATATTGCTAACCTATTCAGCAGAGCCTTTAGGGTTGAGTCTCCCCTAGGTACGATGTCTGGCGGGCCGGAGATGGTGGGGAGGTCCGAAGACATGCCTATTAGGATTGCGGCTAGGGAGGTAGCTGCTGTCATACGAAAATTAAAGAGAGGCAAGTCGCCGGGTCATGACAGCTTAAGTATAGAACACTTACTGTATGCTGGTAAGCACTTGCCACGAGTTCTAGCAATGTTTTTTAGCTTGTGCCTGAGTCACTCGTATCTGCCTGCTGATTTACTTAAAACTATTGTTGTGCCCATTGTTAAAAATAAGACAGGAGATGCGAGTGACAAAAGCAACTACAGGCCGATATCCCTGGCTACCATCATTGCAAAGGTGTTGGACAGTCTGATTGATCAGCAGCTGGATCAGCACTTAACACTCAACGACGCCCAGTTTGGGTTTAAGCCACATTTATCGACAGAAACAGCTATACTATGCCTGAAACAGACTGTTCAATACTATGCCAGTAGAAAAACACCTGTGTATGCATGTTTTCTGGACCTCTCCAAGGCTTTCGACCTCGTATCTTATGACTGCCTATGGAGGAAACTGTCAAATGTTAAGAACCTCCCAAGTGATATCATTAGGATACTAAAGTATTGGTATAAAAACCAATACAATTATGTGAAGTGGGCGGGTGTCCTGTCGGATGCATACGGGTTGGAGTGCGGTGTGAGGCAAGGGGGAATCAGCTCACCCAAGCTTTTCAACCTGTATGTAGACGGGCTGATCTGTGAGCTCAGCAACACCAATGTCGGGTGCTCCATTGATGGGCACTGCGTCAATAACATCAGCTACGCGGATGACATGGTGTTGTTGAGCCCATCGATCAGTGCACTTAGGAGGCTACTTCGCATCTGTGAAGATTATGCGGTGGCTCACGGCCTTAGGTACAATGCGACCAAGAGTGAGCTACTAGTTTTTAAAGCGGGTAACAAATGTTATGAGACTGTTCCGCCAGTCACCTTGGGAGGCGCTCTGCTTGCCAGGGTCACAAAGTTTAAATACCTGGGGCATTGGGTCACCGATAGTCTGTCCGATGATGTGGACGTGGAGAGGGAACGCAGAGCATTGGCAGTTCGATGTAACATGCTGGCTCGTAGGTTTGCGCGGTGTACAGGGGAGGTAAAAATTACACTCTTTAGAGCGTATTGCCAATCTATGTACACTTGTGCCCTATGGGTTAGCTATACAAAAAGCTCGTACAATGCTCTGCGAGTCCAATACAACAATGCCTTCCGAGTTATGTTGGGGCTTCCGCGCTTTTGCAGTGCGTCGGGGATGTTTGCTAAGAATGGCGTACCAGATTTTTACGCACTGATGCGGAAGCGGATAGCATCCCTGATGCGGCGAGTGCGCGACAGCTCCAACAGCTTGGTGACTATAGTAGCCGACAGGATGGACAGTCCAATGATGTGGCATTGGATGACCAGTCATCGTGCGTCATTCGAGTATTTAAAATAACTTGTGTAGTTCTAATTATGTATATATGTATGTTTTGTGTATAAATGTGTATGTTTTACCTATGGACTTATGGTCTGCAATAAATTTTATTATTATTATTATTATTATTATATATACACCATCATATAGCGTGGCGACGCGTCGCCACGGTATGCGTCGCCACGCCAGAAATTTTTTTTACGTGCGGCTATAGATGTTTCACATCAAAAGTTTAAACAGTTTTTTTTAGTTTATCTTTGATTGTCATTGTTGTACCTATTCATTCTTTATCATCTGCTTGCTGTACGGTCTTGCCCGTACATTTAAACCTGGTACCTACTTACGTCCAAGACAACCAAAACAATTATAATAAATCAGTCCTGCAAAACTACAGGCAAATTCGAGCACGTCAACGCACGCACTTATATATCACTTCTAATCACGTTCATAAATAAAACATTACAATAGTACATTAACAATTCAAGAACACTAAAAGGTTTCCGTCTCAACAGTTAGAGCTGTCAACCCTCTTGCATCTGACTTGCATTACCATCTAAATGTCAGGGAATATAATCTCCAAGGGGTTCGACATAGGTCATTTTTATGGTTCCGCATCTCAAGAGAAAGAGCGGAACCTTTATAAGTTTTTTTTTATGGATGGGTAATCAAATTGAAATTAAAACTGTAATATACTCAGGTCTGTGGTCCCTTGAAGCTGTGAAAAAATCAAATTTCTAAGTTTAGGAAAAAAAATGTTACGGCCGTTCATTGTGAAAAAATCGTATATTTAAGACCTTGAGCTTTGAAATTTAGCACAAAGCAATGTCATATAGTACGAGGAAGTACGAGTAAAGATAAAATCTGAATAAAATATTGGATTACTGTAACATCATATTTTTACCTACAAGTATGTACGGAGCCCTCGGTGTCCGCGTCCAATTTGCAGTTGGCCGGTTTTTTTTTTATATTAAACCCTAGACAGAAGGACAGTATTTTGATCGTTGTATATGTTTCTTGATAGATAAATAGTAAGCAGAATGGTTTGTAAAGTACTAGAGACCTTTACCTGAAACTGTCAAATTGTTTCAATCAACCTTGAACCTCATTCTCAAGCCATAAAGTTGAAAATTTCTAAATTAAAAATGACAGATTTTAGTCATCATATATAACAAATACTTAAATAGTTATAATCATTAAAACTGTAGACTCCTTTCAAGAAAACCTCTAATACTACGGCCAATTTTTTGTAAAAGTTGTAATAGAAATGTAATGAATAATAGTGCCGATTCCCTTGGTCACAAACTAGACTAATTTTAAGTTAAATGCATCCTTCTCTTTCCATTTCTTAAAGAAAAGGACAGAAGATACAATTTAGTTTAATCCTGTCAAATAAGACAGTGCCAGAAGAAAATTGACGTATATTTAGACGCCATGTTTTTAAAGCGCGTCTAAATTATCTATGGAGTGTCTAAATTTGACAGGACTTAACTAATATTTTATCTTCTGTCCTTTTCTTAATTAAATGGAAAGAGAAAGATGCACTTAACTTAAATTTACGTTAGTTTGTGAACAAGAGAATCGGCACCATTGAATAGAAAATTAAAAACGCCACTTGTGTTTATTTTATTTCTCTTTTTCTCAAAATAAATAATGGTCGTCATTTGATTATTTAATATACATAGTAATGAATGCAATTATAAATATGTAGCAACTCTTTAAGTTAGTTAAGAATAGAATAAAATATCATTTATTTTCTTTTTTTCTTTAGTGACTTCTGTTAAATTAGTAAAACCTATTAGATTATTAAGAATGTCAGAGTTAGTGAGGATCGAAAGATAAACGTTTGTTACTCTTTCACGCAAATTATTAAACGTATTTTGTTGAAGCTTTGCAGTAACCTATACATCAGAATAATGAATTAGGCTACGCTATGACCCATAGGAGTGAAACAGTAACCTACAAACTGATATAACGCAATTCAAACCGCGGGGTGTAGTAATATTGTATCTTACATTTTCATTGTGATCATAATATTTACTGCACAAATTGTAGAAGTGTTTTTGTGACAATAAAGAGTTTTTATTTATTTATTTTAGCTTGTAGGTATTAATTATTTGGATTATCTATGAGCATTGAAATAAAAAAATAGTCATAGTCGACGTAATTTTATGAATCATGTATTGATCGTGTAATATATAGTATAATACATTGTTAACTAAATGGTGTTCAAATACAAGTCATAATAACTGTCAACTCGGCAACAATCAGCGTCATAAACTTGTCAATGTGCGGGTTAATTAGGTTGAAGTTAAACATTTACAGTAATAGCATTATAAGCTACCCATAGTAAAAGTCAGATAAAATTATTTTGAGTTTTTGACAGCTTTTCTAGACTAAAAATCAGACGTCAATTCAAGCTAGTTAAGCATACAAAATTCGCTCTTGAATGTATTTTTGACAGACTCAGACTTAAACGATTAGAATGTAATTTTATGATATTAATTTAATTATTATTTATGATTTAAAAAACTATTTGTACACCATCAAGTGGTAGGACGTAGAGATCAAAATGTATTAGTTTGTAACACCTATTGTAACCTGTGTTCACAAATAAATATATTGAATTGAACCTTTCCTAAAAGCTACAAATTCCTTTAGTCTTATGTTTCATTAGTATTGAAGGTTCTTTTACTATTACGCAACCGCTTCCTTACTCGGGTAGAAACTCGACTCGTTATCAAATGGTTGAATCAGATACAATCATCCATAACGATAAAGTTATAATTAGCTACTAACTTCTAATTGAAACCGCTGCTACGCCCTGAAACGAACTGAAAAATAATCAAATCACTCGCTACAGTTTATTATCCTATCTATCCATAAATAACTGTACTGAAATGTCTACTACATTTTAAGTACTCATTCCTTTTAAACCAAACAAACAGTAAATGCCTAATTAGTGATTGTTTTTCTAATTTCGACGTAGAACGAGTAGATGAGAGGACCGAAGAAATGTTTAAGGCTATCTTGAAAATAAAAATCTTTAAATAAAGAATCGTTTACATAAACCAAAACTGAATTAAATTTGGGAAGTCGGTGGCAAATCAAAAAAACGAACAGAACAGAAACCGCCGATTTCTAAAAATGAATTCTGTTTTTTTTTTGTTTTAAATAAAACTCGTCCTTCGGTATACGTCGTCATTAGGAAAACAATCATTAATTAGGCATAACAAATAAGCATAAATATCGTGTCATTCATAGAATAAAACGTTTACATTTTCCGCTTATCTTAGGTACTAATGTTTCTACACATGATAAACGTAGATAAAACGTTGCTGGAGATATATTATTCGTGAACAATGAATTGGAAGGTAGGTAGATATAAGAATATAAGATAACTTATATGGGCTTATATGAAATGTTACCGATATAATCATACTAGCTTTTGGCCGCGACTTCGTCCGCGTGGAATAGTTACCGTTCCCGCGGGATTTCTGGGATGAATATATATCCTATGCCCTTTCTCGGGTCTCAGACTATATCTGTACCAAATTTCATTCAAATCGGTTCAGTAGTTTAGGCGTGAAGAAGAGACAGACAGACAGACAGAGTTACATTCGTATTTATAATATTAGTATGGAATACGGATCAGCAGACTGAAGTACGAGTGGGGTGATCGTATCTGTCGTAGAAGCGATAATTGTGGAGTAAGCGTGTTCAGCAATCACCATTAGCCTATAGACGTCTACTGCTGGACAAAGACCTCTCACAAAGATCTCCACATGCATCGGTCCTGCGCCACCCTCATCCAACGGGACTCGGCGATCTTGATAAGATCATCAGTCCAACTTGCGGGAGGCCTGCCCACGAGTCGCCACTCGAGAACTTTTCCGCCTCAACGGCAGTCGGTTCTATGAGTTGCGGAATGTTTATAATAGTTACCGTGACCCTGGAACATAAAGGGCAATCGAAGGAACATAAGTGGGTTTTGGTCAGTAAGAGTCTGACACGCCCTCCCGCCGCACCCAGGACGGGAGCAGTCATTGGATGATTTCCCACTCACCAAAAAAAAAAAAAAAAGCGTAGGTAGTAGGAGACATAATAATATTAAGTTTGAAAAACTACAGGCATACTAATTAGGCGATACTAATAAGGGTAACCAGATTTCCATATCGAATACTCCCTACAAATTGAATATTGACACCAGTACCTATACTAAAAGTAGTTATTTAAAAACATATCTCTTAAAACTTTAACTCACAAATACAGGCATAGCGTCCCCGTAGTTGGAAAACTAAATAACTCCGATTTTCTAGTTTTGAGATAAACGCGATTTAGTGTTTTTTTTTCAGTAAATGTTCATTTGTTAAAAAATTTGAGACAATTTTACTCTCGGTAATTTAATATTTTGTGGACCTGATTACCTTTTATATTATGCTTAAACAAACTGGACTCTATCTTCAACTATAAAAAAATTAAAAATATAAAACCAAGTTGTTTAATTTTGCCACAACTACTTTTTGTAACGTAACTGCAATTAGTTATTTATTTCGGCTATTTATTTAGTTTTCCTACAACCTAGATCCATCTGGCAGAGTAAAAGAAGGTGAAATAAATGCAGTTATTGAATTTATCAAACTTGAAATATGTTTAAATGTAAAAGTTGAACGTTTATTACTTTGATATTGTTTAACGGGTATTGGTGCCATCTAAAATAAAAAGCTGTATTTTAACATAAAATATGTATGTTGACAAGGCACCGTCATTATGTTAATATTGACGTGACAACGTCTTAAATTAGGTTGCGGCTGGGAGTCACTTATGAAAAAGTGTAACGCTCGGTAACGTTACGATGAGTCACCGAACGAGAGAGAGGCCCGCCGAATGCCTTGCGTCTCTCTCCCACTCAACTATGATCGGTAAAAGACGTTGTCACGTAAAATCTTCGCCCGTAAAACCGACTTTACAGGCAACCATTTTTTTTTTAAACAGATTCCTTAGAGATTCGCTTCTATGAAGATTACATATTTATTTATTTTTAAAGAAAGCTTACAGACTAATATCAACTTAAGTGACATGCATAGATAGGGACAATTTGCTAATAACAAGCTTCCACATGTAATACTACTTAGCTATCGTTATAACTGCGTTGACCGGTTAATACTGCGGTTTGAATAAGAACTTACATTACTAAAGTATTAGATATGTCAAATCGTGCAATAACAAAAACAAATAAGATTCTAACTGCGGTAGTCACCAAAATAGTCCTTGTTTAAAATATACTTCTAAGTTTCTGTGCGCTGGTACAAAATAAGTCGATATCCAGATGAGATGGTAAACCATTAAACGCTCTAACACTACGTATGCAGAACGCGTTGCGCCTGTAGTTAGTCGATGGATATGGCTCTGATAGCCCTCTTTTGCAGAATATTGATGGAACCTATATCTGCAGCACGGCCCCAAAGCAAAATATCCTTAGACATTACACTATAAAAATAGCTAAAATAGACTAGTATTGCGGCATCCACGTCAGTTAATTGTCGGATTTTTCTGACAGCGAAAGCGGCTGATGTTAAGTGAGGACCCCACTGCAGCTTTGAGTCAAGCGTAATCCTCAGGAAAACTGTTTTATTGACGAACTCTAGTACATCCCTATTTAATACAACATTACAACTAGTACTTCTAACATTGGGTAAAGTGAATTTTATCTATTTAGTTTTTTTTTCATTTAATACTAAATTATATACCGTAAACCGGTTCTGGATATCAAGCATAGCATTATTTACTTGGTCAAGATGTTGTACACGAATATTCAGTTTAAAAATCAGTGAAGTGTCATCGGCAAATAACACCATTTGCGGTTGGTTTCCAGTAAACTTGGTAAATCATTTATATAAACTAAAAATAGGAATGAACCCAATATATATCCCTGCAGTACGCCTATTTTCACCTTTAAGCCCACTGAATTTACACCGTTAATTTGTACATGTTGCATTGCAGTCTATCATTCAAATAGGATTTTACTAAGCTAAGCGCTAATTTATCGGGCCCGTAATGCTCAAGCTTTAAAAGAAGTGTTACATGATTCACGCAATCAAATGATTTAGAGAGGTCGCAGAAAACGCCATCTTGCGACTCTTCCCATGCTTGAAATATATATGTTTAATTAAAGCGGCACCGGCGTCAGTAGTACAAAGTCCTTTGGTGAAACCATACTAATGGTCATGTAAAATGTTATTGCAGTTAAAATGACTAAGCATTTGATTAAGCATTATTTTTCAAATACTTTGCTGAGAACCGCTAAAAAAGAAACAGGTCTATAATTATTAGCGTCTTTGCTATCCGAGAATTTAAAAATTGGTATAACTTTATTGTACTTCATTAAATCCGGGAAAACCCCTTGATCTATACACAAATTAAACACATATGCTAAATAGAGCGCTATTGTCTCAATAATCAAATTACAAAGATTAGTTGACATGCCCCAAAGATCTTCAGTTGCTTTGATTTTGATCTGCTTAAAAGCCTTTACAATGGCCACAGGGTTAATAACTTAAACTTGAATTCTACACGGCAGGCAGAAACATCTGCTTTTAGTAAATCAACAGCAAATGTGGGCGATGAATTTAAACTTTCTGTGGTTTTAATTGGTATATTAGTAAAAAATGACGTTCCTGAGTCATATCGTCATTTTTGCTTATGGCGACCATGGGAAGGGTCCAAGGTGTAATCAATGTTATATCTTTTATTCCTTTTTGTTTCATTATTGATCACTTTTCAAACAGCCTTATTTTATTATCTGATGATTTAATCTTGTTGCTAATAATAAATAAGGCTTTGGCTGCTTTGCAAACATTTTTAAATATTTTGGAATAGGTATGTGTCTGTGTTGTTAGGTATAAGGCTTAAGGCGCAGAAGAAAAAGCAGCGACAGATTATTTGAGCTGTATGAGCTCAAATAATCTGTCCCTGCTTTTTCTAATACCCCTAGTTGGTCAGTCAGAGAATAGAAATTTAGGGCAAATTGTTTTGGTTTTTTTCTTAAAAATGTTATTAAACCTTGTTTGCACGACTGAAAAGAATTCATCATCTCTCTAACCTTTGCCCAACTGTGTTGGGGTCGGCTTCCAGTCTTACCGGATTCAGCTGGATACTGGTGTTTTACGTGGAGCGACTGCCTGTCAGACCTCCACAACCCAGTAACTGGGCGACACGATACCTCTTGGTTAGACTGGTCAGAGTTTCTGGCTAACCAGTAACGACTGTCAAAGTTCTACGAATGACAATCGGGACCAACGGCTTTACGTGCTTTCCGAGGCACAGGATGTCAGAGATGTCCAAGATAAACTTTAGAAAGTACATATGAATTGAAGAAGTCACATTGGTACTTGCCCGGATTCGAACCCGCAACCTCTTACACGAGAGGCGGCGCCTTATCCACTGGGCCATCACGACATAACGACTGAAAAGAATTGTTTATACAAAATATTTCCATCTTTAATACCAAAGCTTTGACTACCTAATTTGTTACTTAAAGTGTTATTAAATTTATTTGTGCGACGCGAGCGATGCTTCAGTCGCACGCACTGACACCCGCGCTGCCCCCCGCGCTCTTTCTCGTTCCGAGTCATTGAATAGACGCTACAATATTTCGCGCCGAATTCTCCTAAAAATTTAATAACTTTCCTCACGTACTTTTTGTATTTATGGCAATTATAAATAACTTAATCTATTTGATTTTATTTGCCTAAAATCTTGTAATTAATCATTATCTAGTTGTAGAAGAAATAGATAACATCAAGTGTTTATAAAGTAATGTACGTTTTGACAGAATTCTGAGTAGCAAAATTAAATAAGTACAGTTATTTAGTTTTCCTAGAACTTTGTTAGTTTTGTGATAGAATTTGTAAATTAAAGAAAAAATCAACAACTTATTTTATTTAATTTATTAAAAATTCAACTAATCATTGACCACAGTTATTGATTTATTTATTGAGTTATTTATTTTTCCTTCAAAAATTTTTAACTAGTTTGAAGATATGCATTATTCCATCTGAACGACAAAAATGGCTATATTTTTGGAACGGATTAAGATAAAAACATCCCTGTAAGACAGAAACATGCGTCATGTTTTGGATGATTTAAAAATAGGAAAAAGTCAATATCGCCAAAAACGGAGTTATTTAGTTTTCCAAATACGGGGACGATAGGTAAGCAAATATTTTTAAACTAAAAGAAACAGGAAAGTAAAAAGATAATAGCTCGGGGCACGAAATAAGATCGACTATTTTGTTTTTTTTTTCGTTACCTTCCTCGTATTTTTAAATTACTTTGAAAAGGTAAAACAACTCGATGGAAAAGATTCTGTAATAAGTACCTATACACTATACACACAATACTTATTTTATTTTTATTTAATTGCTATTTATTCCTAAACACGTTCAAATATAATTATAGCCCTGAAAAATACAAAAATAATTGCCAGATACAACACACAGAAACCACAGAATTTCTACACAACGTCTAATAAATTTTTCTACCAAAACAGCAAGAAAATATACCATTGTATTTCTTATAAAAGCGACGTGATAATACAATATTCCAATTAACACATCTAATACAAAAAGTAATATCCTGCCTAAACACGAAAATAGGCGGCTTATCAAACACGGGTACCTACATATTATAAGGAAGCCATCCCTATTCTCTATTTTCCTTTATTAGGGGGAATTCGTATGCAGTGATGCCGTCAGCCTTATTATACACGTGATAAACAATAATAGTGATCATCACGAACATAAAGTGATATTCTAGTAGGTGTAGTCACAGTGACAAAAGTGCTCGTTTTCACGCTACTGTCTGTTTATATGTGTTTCGTTGCAGATTTCTCGATATGACTGTACGATGGAATAGTGAGGGTGCGATGAAGGCGTAAAACATCGTTTATTATCAAAATGCCCTTAAATAAATTGAGATAAAAAAAGCTTTTATTATGACTTGAAAAAAAATATTATGATTTAGAAAAAAATACTTGTCACTTACTCGTTAACAAGACAAGAGTTGTTTTTTTTACCTATTGGAAATCTTTCTTTTATGTTGAAGGAAATTTACAGATAAATAAAACCGTTTTCCTGTATCTTCCACAAAAGGCTAATGGCTAATGAAGTCTCCTTAAATTGATTACAATGTTATTTCGAGATTGTTTGAAATCAACATTACAAAGTCAAATCATGTCAAAGAGGTTTATTAAGCTAAAAGGTTTTTTTTTTTGTAAACTCAAAATAATTAAGTGTTTCTTTATTTTGTTAAAAAAGCAAAGTATAGTTAATACCTAGCTAATACATCTAAGAAGTAGTAGAGATTTTGTAAAAAATCTAATAAGATTAATCTTATTTTTATTTATGCACCATTTTACTTATGAAATGCACCCTTAAAACAAAATATTTTGTTTATGTATACATATTTTTAACACAACGATACCATTTAGATATTTTTTTTCCACCAATAATAAATGTAAACCACGTTTATTTTTGGTGCTTTGGTGTGACGAAACTGAAACTGAGACCAAAATATATTCAGCCCATGCATACTAATCTTTCGTCAAATCTAAAGTTCCCCCTTTACCGCCTTTCCTCTTATCGTCTTATTAAAATAAATATTCTGAGACGGAGTGATATTATAGCTCATCTCTAAATCCTTGCAGGGAGGTTTCATGCAGAATTGTGTTTTAGTTTCAAAAGAAAAACAATCGCTTTTGTATATTACTATCGTATTGTATGTACTCATGACGTTTTAACAAATCAAATTCTTATGAAAGTATAAACCTATTAAGGTCTTACTACGTTTCCACACACAGTAGGTGACTACGTTTGCCCAAAGCGGATTGGCGATTTCAAAAATACAGATTTATATTAATTACTAGCTGACCCCGACAGACCTGACCTTTCTACAGAGTATGGCATAGATTCCGCTCAAATAGCAGATACGGTAAAAAATCAAAATCCATTTTTTCCCGATTTTTTAATGTTTTTTCTTAATAAGAACCTTCTTCTGGCTTCATAGAATAAAAATAAATATTTGGACTGGTCTAGTCGTTTTCAAAATTTGCGCTTAGCAACACGATCAGGGGGCGTACCACAAGCACTTATAGCAGTATTACTTTGATATTACTTTCAGTGGGAAAGAGACGGCGCTAGACAACGTGTCTAACTCTGTCACTTGCACACTCCTGCAACAGGACTAAAACAATCTTACTTTAAACGTCATGGTAAGGGGGCAGGGATGCATTTTTATTTAATAAGTAAATTCGGGTATTTAGTAAATTCGGGTTTTGTCACGATGGTTTTTGTTTAGTGATGTCTGTGATATCCAAAATACAATTAGCAGTTCAATTTCAAATTCGCTAAAAATGAAAAGTATTTCTTACCTTTACTTTTTTAGCACAGCTTTTTCTCACAAGTCTTCTCCAATATCTCAGATTTTATTAAGAACTAGCTTCTGCCCGCGGCTTCGCTCGCGTTAGAAAGAGACAAAAAGTAGCCTATGTTACTCTCCATCCCTTCAACTATCTCCACTTAAAAAATCACGTCAATCCGTCGCTCCGTTTTGCCGTGAAAGAAAGACAAACAGACAGACAGACAGACACACTTTCCCATTTATAATATTAGTATGGATAATGTCCAGGCAGGCCCAAAATGAAGATTGCTCAATGTTTTCACACAGTTGTAAACATTGTGGTTTTCCATTCGTCAACAAACGACGGTATCATAAAAGGGATCGGATCGAACAGAGTATTATGTGTATTGTAATTATTATAATGTAAATACATTCTTCATCCACTCTCAAGGAAATACCTATATTAGCGCCAATTAGCGTAGAACAGAAGACCTAGTATAAGACAACTGACGTAAAAATATCCAATTACATATTTCTAAAATACAGACTCCTTTTTTAGTTTGATTTAAAAAAAATACTTTTATTCGACCACCAAAAAATGTGTGTCATCTTTTCACATTAATAATTTCTTCAAATTAAATTAACATTTTCAAATTGGTATAAATATAAATGAGTTTACCAATTGAAGACTTATTGACTTCAAGTTGCCTGAACCATTTCGTGAGTTGTATTCGGCGTGGCGCGGCGGCTATATCAATTGGCAAGAAACCATACATTTCCCTATCTATGCAAAAAGAAATTAAATAAAATTTTGACATTAAAACCCACTTAGGTCTTTCAACATTTTATTAATTTTCCTCTCTAATACTCCGGTAAATAAAAAGAGCAATCTCGTTAAGTACGTAATTCATGGGCTCAAATAATTATGTAAAAGAAAATGTAGCACCGTTTTTACAGAACGAGAGAAGAAATATTAATTGAATGAATGACTAAAAATAGATCAACACTCCAATATCTAAAAATAATAAAGTCAAGTCTTTGCAATTTTGGTGAAGTACAAGCCCTGAGATGTTTTGAACTGTCTTGAAAAGGTCAGGCTAAATAAAAATAGCCAGTAATGCTTTCATAATAGACCTTGCGTATCGAAGAAAAAATTCAAAGGTCAAACTTTCGGATTTCTTTACTAACGTCACTTTACTTACTAACGTACATTTTAGTATAAAAACATTTTTGATATCAACTAAGACATTTCTGTTTCAGTTCTTAAAATGTCATTCATCAAATTTAAACATGAGTGCGTTTTTTTTATGTTGTGTGACATAACATAATTATGGCAATTTAAAATCTGGGCCCATCTTAAACAATCGTATTTACTGTCTTTAAACCTTCGAACATACGTGATTCGAGACACAATAGTAACCCGACAGCCGGCGGTCGCTTGGTCGTTAAAGGTTAAAATATAATAATAACTCTCACTCTCGTTTATTTTATTCAGTTTAAATGTTTTTCTATCTATAGACTTGTTGATCTGAGAACATTGGCTTATAGATAAGAAATACAAATTATTTATCTTGATACGTACAATAATACGTAATGGAATTTACCGAAATAAATGCAAATATTTATTTAACCTTGCTTTCGAAAGCACTGACAGATACGAATGGTTTATTTCGCCGGCTTATTTCATCGGGGGCGTAGCTCAGATGGTAGAGCGCTCGCTTAGCATGCGAGAGGTACCGGGATCGATACCCGGCGCCTCCAAAGAAACTCTTTTTGTAAAAAAATAATTTGACTACTTTTTATTTTCTTTCAGAAAACTAATTACCAGTGTAAATTATTTAACAGAAGTTGTAAAACTGTTGTGAGATAGGTAGATATAGATTTTAGATAGATTATAGGGTATAATGAAAACAAAACAATAAATAATCATCATTTTAATAACTATAACAAGATAACTTTTTATACAAGATATACATTTGAAACATATTTATAGATAACTAAGAAAATGCAGGTATGCCTGTGATACCTCTGCCCAATATCAGTGCGTGAATATCATGTGTTCCTTCATAAGTGTTGACCGCCTCCAAGTTCATTACGTGTCTTATAACGTGATACTCATCAGACACACCGTTACCTCCGAGCATATCTCTGGCATTCCTAGCTATTTCCAAAGCTTTCCCACAATTATTCCTTTTCAGTAAAGAAATCATTTCAGGAGTTATTTGACCTTCGTCCTTCAAGCGACCGACTCTAATACAACCCTGCAATCCAAGAGCTATCTCCGTCATCATGTCGGCCATTTTCTTCTGTATAATCTGGTTGGCTGCGAGAGGTCTCCCAAATTGTTTCCTATCTAATGTGTACTGACGGGCGATCCGCAAACATGTTTCAGCGGCTCCGAGAGCGCCCCAAGCGATCCCATATCGCGCGTTATTGAGACATCCGAACGGCCCCTTCAGGCCCACTACGTTGGGCAATAAATTGTCCTCCGGTATAGCCACTTCGTCGAGCAATATCATGCCCGTTGCCGACGCTCGCAAAGAAAATTTTCCATTGATTTTAGGCGTATCGAGACCTTTTTTGACTTGCGCCCGTTCGACAATATAACCTCGAACTTTGCCTTCGTCATCTTTAGCCCACACGACCAGTATGTCTGCGATAGGTGAGTTTGTGATCCATGTTTTTGAACCTGATAGGACGTAGGTTTTATTGTTAGCATTGTACTTAGCTCTTGTAACCAGACCGCCAGCATCACTGCCGTAGTTGGGCTCAGTCAAGCCAAAACATCCAACTAGTTCTCCTGACGCCATTCTTGGTAAGTATTTTTGTTTTTGTTCCTCTGTTCCATACATGTATATTGAACCCATAGCCAAGCTACTTTGTACACTCATTGCTGACCTGTATGCTGAGTCAACTCCATCCAACTCTCTGGTCATCAATCCATATGTAACTGAAGAAACACCGGCGCAGCCGTATCCTTTAATAGTGCACCCAAGTGCTCCCAAATCTCCCAGCTCCTTGTAAATTTTTCTATCAAAGATTTCATTTCTGTTCGCTTCGATTATTCTCGGCAATAGTTTCTCGTTGCAATAAGCTCTGAACGAGTCCCTTATCGCCTTTTCGTCGTCATGTATTTGTCCTTCTAAATTCAGGGGATCCTCCCAGTTGAACGCAAGTTTTGCGTTTTTTGAGCTTGTGGTGGACAATGCCCTTACGTTGACTGCGTTTTTACACAGAGACAATAATTTTGTGGACACTGACACAGCCATTGCGACCGGTTTCACTGCTCGACACAAATACAGTAGCGCGGCACTCACAATCAGTTGTTTACTGTATCTTGTTTATCACGAATCGAGAACACTGTCGCTTTGTACCGAGTTTTATTTTATCGAGACTTTGTTTCACTATACTTTTATTCAAAAATGGAATGATCTCCGCTGACTTGTACTTTTTCTTCTTCTTTTTATTATTCGTCGTAATTTCTAACCTCTCGAGCCAGTAATGACCTCGACGGAATTGTTAAAATATCGTTTTGTTACTATCTTCACATCGTTGAACTTTACGTCACTCTGTGTACTCGGCGTAACTCTTGCGCATGTGTGCGTGCCAGTTATCTAATATCCATGCGAGAGTTTTGTGGGTGTGTCTGTTTCATTTAAAACCCTATTGCGTAACTTATAAGATTGTTTTTGTCGGCTCACAAACTTGTGATAATAATATTTCACTTTTATTTGTCATTTGTCTTAATTTTTATCAAGTTAAAAACAGAATGATAAAGTCTGTTTGATGATAAATTTAGAGATACTAAATACATATGTAGGTATGTATAATAAATGGCAAAACAAACAGGTACAGTACAGTACTGCTTTTCTTTGCCTAGTGTATGTGCGTGATTAATAAAATATTATTTAATTAGGTATTAATCTTTCGATGAAAAAGCGGCCGCCGGCTGTCGCGCTGCTATTGTCTTTCTATTGTATCTCAAATCAAGTGTGTTCCAAAGTTTAATGAATTTTTAGTTTTACTATAATTTTTTTTATAAACCGTCTTCAAAAGGAATTTTACAATAACTAGAATAAGTAGTAAATAAAAAGTAAGTACATTTTAATCAACTTCACAAAATTAATAACTTCATAAACACTACGTTTATTTACCTTTACCAGCAACCCCACAGTGGAACAAACATGTCATACTGTGTACAAAAATGTCGACGACCTGAGCAAAAGTTTAATTTACTACAAAAACAAAGAACTTTACACAGTCTAGGGCATAGTTTAGACAACTAAAATTTCAGTAGGGTGTAGTTATTACATACTTAGGTGCGTTTACAAAGAGCTGAAGAGAGAAGTTTGCGGTGTTATTTTATTGAACATCTTACATCTTAGCAACTAATTAAGGTCCTAAAGAGAGAGTATTTCTTCTGTGTCGCTATTTTTACTTTATAAATTAAAATATATGAACCTTGCCATGTACTGTCGTTTTAATAAGAATTGATCAATGAAAATGATGAATCGATTTACGAGCTGCTTTTGTATAATATACTAGCTGCTGCCCGCGGCTTCGCTCGCGTTAGAAAGGGACTAAAAGTAGCCTATGTTACTCTCCATCCCTTCAACTATCTCCACTTAAAAAATCACGTCAATCCGTCGCTTCGTTTTGCCGTGAAAGAAAGACAAACAGACAGACACACTTTCCTATTTATAATATTAGTATGGATAAGTAAGTAGTAGGCAATAAGTGGATGCTCATTGAAGTGCGCAAAGAAGTATAGTTGATTAAAGTCGAGATAGATGTAATGTTCGATAAAAGAAGATTACCGTTGTTATCTCGAAGGTGCCTAAAAATATCCTGGCCATCCGTCTAAAAACAGCATAGCAATCAGTTGACACTCTTATACTTTTCTTCATAAATATACAAGGCGTTAAATATCTTCATATTACTAAAACTCTTGAAGTCAAATAAAAAAACTGCTGATGGCTACAGACATAGTTTATCTATTATATGCCGGTATTTATAAATCCATACTAATATTATAAATGGGAAAGTGTGTCTGTCTGTATGTTTGTCTTTCTTTCGCGGCAAAACGGAGCTACTTTTTGTCTCTTTCTAACGCGAGCGAAGTCGCAGGCAAAAGCTAGTTATTTTATAAGTATCAATATCAGTTATCTGATACCCATCTACTCAGCTTGGAATCGGAAAGGTTTGTGTAGTTTGTCCCAAGTTTTTTTTTATTTGTTTCTAGTGGTTAAAACCTTTATGTCTGTTGACATTAGCAAATATAAAGTTTTTTTTTCATATCGTTATATTATGTCCTTTCTAAGTTTATCTTAAGCATCAATGACATAGGTGAAGGCGATAGATAGATATATTGTGAAGAAATCTGGACATTTAATAATGTCTGGAATTTAGCAAGAGTTTTGATCATTGTTTGTATGAGAAGAGGCGTCTGCCCAGCATTGGGACAATAGGCGAGACGACAAAAAAAAGTAACTCACCTATCACATATGATCATATGATTATATGATAATATCACTGATAACCGTAACTCACGCTTATCCTTGCATTAGGCCATACATGACTGTACGCGGCGCACTGTTCGCGGTCTACCGCAAAAACGGTTGATCGTATAAAAGAAAAGTTAAGGTACAAGTTGTGGAGAATTTTATACTCCACATTTTTTGTAAAAGGTGCAAATCTTATTAAGCAATAGAAAACGAGATATTTGCGAAAAACCGATTATTACCTTTAACCTCCAATATCTCAAGACGCGGACACGATAACAATTGTGACTTTTGAGACAACATTTAGAACGACGAGACGAAGGCTCATACCAATTTTCAGCTTATTATCTTTCATTCCGAGGTAAAACCCTAATTTGACTGGGCTAAAGGTAATATCGACAAAATGGAATCATGACCCACCATAAGCTTGTTTTCCTACAGACATTTCACATAAAATTAGGTCGAGAATTGCGTAAACATGTATTAAAAATGTCATACGTTTAGTCTTATTATTTTGACAGCTTCAAACGATTTCTTGTAGAAATGGGTCATGATTTAATTTTGTCGATAGTACTAACAGATAAATATAGATACATGTGTTCATATACTTATCTACAAAGATACCTTCGTTGTCTATGTACAATGTACTCAGCTAACATCCCTGTTAATCCCTCCAACTAATCTAAACGTGCTTGTTTTAGCATTGGGTTCACCGCAATAGATCAACGGGTCGGATCTGAACCCACGACCTTCCAATCGATAGGCTCTTATTGTTTCAAATTGATAACTTTTGTTTGGGACTGTTATGGTAACTTAGTAGGTAAGTTTTGTGGTTTTTAATAGCATGTTTTTTATTGATTAGGTTTATATAATACTTACTGTGATACATAACAATTATTTTGGCTGAACCATGTTAGGCCTAAAACATACACAAGCGACGTAAGGCAGTAGACGTGGAACACAGGGACGAACGGCAACGAAACGGCGTGTCTGCGCCGCGTCGCTTCAGTATAATTCAAAAACGTAGCCTGCATACATTTTGTATGAAATCGTTTTGAAGTGACGCACGCCTGCGCCACGCCTGTTCCGCGCCTGCTGCCTTACGTCACTTGTGTATGTTTTAGGCCTTAGATACTTTCCCTGTGGCACAACTGTCGAACAAAAGAAAATAGAATGCTTATAATAAAAATAATAAATAAAAGAGATGAATGAATTATGGTAGAATTACGAACCAACCACCCAATCCCTGACACGAAGAATAATTATATAATTAATATAATTAAAACAAAAAACAATCACAAAATTAAATCATTTTTTATTTTTTTTATTTTACACACATCACCTTTTGTTTCCACGCCATTAATAACTTTAAACTTAATGAGAGATTAAAAAATAAAACGTACTACAAAAATTAGAAACAACACACAAAGGAGCCATACGTGGACAGTGTGTCCATTTATTCTCGCCCGAGGACAAAAAGCACAGTGTTATGAATGCGAACAACGTTGCACCACACAAACTACAATGTTTTTTTTTGTTTTTCCTTACAGAAACGAGTGAAATATTTAATTTTAACTAGCTTGCAGACGTGCCACGTAATTTATTGCACCACTGTGGTTATTTTGGTAGTGTGCCATTTTTTTGTATATATTTTTTGGGGTAGTTGTCACCACAAAATGTTTTGGGTAAAAAAAAACCCGTTGGATTAGCCAAGTTCACGTGAGGCACTTGAGTGCTCGATTGTATGCGCAAACACTGGTACCTGGTTCTTATACTTATACTTGAGCCAAATTCGATAAAGAACACAGGTAAACAACGGACGGGGAAAAGCAAAATCACAAGCAGTTTATCAAGTGCTTTGGCCAAGCAATATTACTATCCCTGTCTTACAGCTACCAAACTACCATAGCAAGAAAGAGATGAAAAATAGCCAAGCCATAGTACGTACTAGGTAACGTTTATTTACATAGCTTTAGTATTGTTGTAAGTATGAATGATCCACACATATTGTTTCAGTTACAGACTTAAGTGTTTAGTATTCATGGTTACCTCAAAAATTCATTTTCATGTCAATGATATCCAACCAGCGTAAAGCAATGTTTATTTGAATAGCAACATTCTATTCCAGATACGTTACAAAGGAAAATTAATGTTTCATTCAAATAGAAAACGACACGGAATAAAATAGAATATCATAGACCTCAGAAATACATTGACGTCCGCAACACCAAACAAAGAGTATCATCATAACAATGTAAAAGGCATTTATCTAGATACACCGGTCGCCTTATATCATCCGATTTCCTCAACAATGGGGATGCTCGTAAAGCAGGGGGATGAATCTTCTATAAATTATTCACTCTCTATTTGCATGACAAACGACGAAGAGCAAGGAAGGTCTTAGACCTTTAATGGCACCTCTTCGGCCCTTGTTAACTGTATTTGAACCTCTCCATCCTTTCACACTCCTAGGGACACTCTTTAATGGGCCAGTGATTTTTCCCAGTCATATGCAAATGCCAGATTAGCATACATTTTATTCGGCGCTCCTATTTTAGCAGACGAAAACGTTGATAATATTAAAAACGCAAATTTTCGTCTTGATGGTTATTGCTACAGGCTTTTGTTGGCGTTTCTAATTTAAAGCGGACCGAGCTGAGTAATCTTGACGTTTTAATGAAGCTATTTTATTATTAAAATCGTTTACCTACTTTATTAACCAAAACAACCCATAAAATTAGATAAAGGGAAATGTAAATCTAGGAAACACCGCAGTACTTACACCAGAATAATATTACAGAGGGCCTAGCCAAGTGGCATTGTAGAATAGAAAACGAAAACGAATCCATTGTCAAATGTATGGAATTGATATAAGCTTTCGCTAAACAATTTGACATCTCCATACATTTGACAATCGTTTTCGTTTCGCTATCTATTAATAATGCCACTTGTCTAGGGGGGCTGCTTTCATATAACTGACAATATCTTCGACAACTGCATAATATAAAGTGCCAGCTGAAGCGACATTCCAAAATTAGAGTCCCAGGAATATATCTTCACAAACATAAATGGAATAGTCGTGTAGTTCGGGAGCCTAGAAATACGAGATAATCTCAGTAGGTACCATCTAAGTCGTAGTATGAAATTGGTTTCACTGTCGGCGTAAAGCGATTTAAAAATAGAAAAGCTGAAATATGAAAGGAGTTCTCAGGCGGCAAATAGTTCGAAGCTATATGTTTAGGTAATACCATGTTTAGTAAAATGTGGAACAAAATAAATTTCGTTATGAATTTGTGATAGCCATAAAATGTCTCTTCTCTCAAGCTTCTCAAAATATTTTACCCTTTTGTCACTACTTCACCAAATGCTTGTGACCGTTAAGGCTACTTTATCAAGCACTAGCTTTTATTTTACATTTTTGGAATTTTCAAAAATCTTTTCTACATAATTAATAGATTGGTCAAGAAGAGCCACATTGGTCAGACATAGGAGTGGGCACTTTGCCTAAGCTGTTGTTACCAATGCATCCGATTTTAATTAACCAACCGGTAAGACTGCTGCTAACCAAAAGCGACATACTCAATAACGCAATCGATTAAATAAACCAACCGGTAAGACTGATGCTAACCAAAAGCGACATATCAAATAACGCAAGCCATTACATATAAAACGGACAAAGTTCCTGCCCATCTCGCTTGAGTTGGCCAGTTGGAATACCATTCCTTATAGAGGAATATGAAATCTACCGCTCCATATAGTTTGCCCAAAAGCCCGTCATAAAGGAATGTATCAAAAGCTTCTGACAAACCCAAGAAACATGCGTGTGCCTTGTCTTTCAGTCTGTGCTGTTCCTGACAGTTTACTTAAGTGTTCATAGCACGCTTTCTGTACAAAGCCGACTCTTGAAGCTGAACTGGGCACCTCGGCAATTACTGGCACAACTACAATGGGCCAAGGAAGACTGGATTGCAAATAATCGTTGGCATTTGAAGTTACAGTTAGCATTGATTTTTTTTTATGTATGCTTAATGAGCTCTAAGACTTAAAAATCAATAATTTTAATACAGTAATTAATTTTCTTTCCATAAAATAAATTACTAACAGCAAAATAAATAGGGTTCCATTATGCTTCTGATCATTCAACTTCCATCAAATTGTGTTCGCCTTCATTATAAACCCTTTTCTAAAGCTTCACAGTTTTGATAGTAAATGGACGTAGTTATAATTAGTTTTGTTGTGACCCATATGCAGAAGTATTAATTATAAACTCTAAACTTATTGAAAATTCAGAATTTGAATATTTATTAGAAATTGATTCACGTAAGACGAGGACGCAAATAATACGTTTAGCGCGTTCAATGGTGCCGATTCTCTTGTGCACAAACTATCGTAAATTTAAGTTAAATGCATCTTTCTCTTTCCGTTTAATTAAGAAAAGGACAGAAGATCAAATATCAGTTAAGTCCTGTCAAATTTAGACACTCCATAGATAATTTAGAAGCAATTTAAATCATGGCGTCTAAATATACATCAATTGTCATCAGGCGCTGTCTAATTTGACAGGATTAAACTAAAATATATCTTCTGTCCTTTTCTTTAAGAAATGGAAAGAGAAAGATGCACTTAACTTAAATTTAAGATAGTTTGTGCACAAGAGAATCGGCACCATTGTCAAACTTAACTAGAAGAGTAACAAATTGAGTTGTCCAAGAAATGTTTATTTATTTATTTATTCCGTATTTTGAATTCAGTTTTTATTTTTATGTCATTTGTTTTTTGTTTTTTTTTTTATTTATTTGCACTTTGTCAATCCCAAAACTGAGATGAATTCAAAGACACCTCCGTAAAGTACTGTTCGGCAGTTGGGTAAAAAACACGTAACTTTTAAATTTGATGTATTTTGTATAAAAAACTTTTTAACCTTAGGAGTACTAGATGCCCAAATAATAAAACCAACTAAATTTCCAAAGCAATTAATATTACCCCGTCACCATAAGGCAGAGTCCAAACGATACTTCGCTGCAATTTATCACCAATTAATACAAACGCGAAAATGGCGACCACGCCCCGCCGGATCCGTTATATCGTAAGAGATTAATGTAATCTGTTATAATTAGGCTTCGCCCAGCGATTTCCTCCCTGGAGCCAAGGCTTTAATTGATTAATTTGGTATGAAAAGATCCGAAGCACTTCGGTGTTCACCGTGTTTTGATTTTAGGAGAAAACCGTGTTATTACGTATATTTTAAGCTCGTAAAGATTATAATATATCTTTAGAATATAATCTTTGGAACGTAGTATTCTGGGTATCAAGTTGGTAGACCGGGTTAGGAATACTACTATCCGTTCCATCCCAAAAATCGCTGATGTCACTCGGAAAGCTGCCACACTGAAATGAAACTGGGCTGGACACATCTGCCGCATGTCAGACGAGCGATGGGCTAAACTCACGACTCAATGGGTGCCTTTACAAGGAAAGCGGCATCGCGGTAGGCCGAGGCGGAGATGGCGGGACGAACTAGACTCCTTCGATAAAGACTGGCCCCAAAAAGCTTTATGCAGAGAGAGGTGGAAAGAGAGTAGGGAGGCCTTTGCCCTGCAGTGGGAAAGTTTAGGCTTATAATAATAATAAATATTATCTTTGGAAGGTAAGATACTAATTAGACTAAATAACGACTAGAACCTAGTAATGGTTTCAGGGTAACGAAACATCTTAGATAATATTAACCGTGAAGAACTAATCTACTAGCGATAACTATAAAAAAAATGATAAGCCCTTTTTCATCATGTATATTAGGTTATTCGGTCTAATCAGGGGCAGCAGGATATCATTAGAGTTTTATATGGAATATTGAGCGACTGCTTATAAGTGTTCACCAATCAGGTTACAACGTAACAACATAGCCCTTGATAAGACTGGTTGTCAGACTTTCTGGCTTCTAACCACCCGTAACAACCACTAAAGATCTACAAAAGGCAACTGGAAAAAATTGCTTTACGTGCTGGACACACAACGAACTTTCAAACCTCAGGTACTTTTGTTTTTAGGGAGTAGGAAATCATCAAATGTCGTCTCCCGTCCTGGGCGCGGCGGGAGGGCGTGTCAGACTTTTACTGGCTAAAACCCACTCATGTTCCTTCGGTTGCCCTTTATGTTCCGGGGCCTAGGTACACTTGGGTACTTGATGGTACAACAGAAAAGCTTAAACCTCCGCCGTCGTGCTTGTGCACAAAAGAACAATGGTTTGCAAAAAAAAAACCCAATTAATTAAAATTACTCGCGCGAAGAATAACCTAAGTACCTATCAAAACTTTTCAACAAAATGTCAACGAAGGAAAAACATAAATTCAGTAGTAATAATGTCTATATTACAATGTCCTATATACAAAAGGGACACGAGTTTGTTTCAGTTCGCCCTTTCTTTTTATATCGTAATTTCCAGCTCCCGAACTCTAAACTCGGAACAAATTAATGTTAAAACAAATTTCAATTGAAGCCATTACTTTGAAGTTTGTAAGTTTGTAATTTAATGTCAAATTTTGTTACGACCAAACTTTAACAATGAGCCGTTTGACATTTTCTATATAAGTATGATACATTGTGTGCTTAGCTTGGTGGCTTGGTTTGTTCAATGTTATGTACATTATGGGTGAGTATCAGGTAAATGTGTGGCTTTCTATATTTTAATGTGAGTTTGGAAGAACCAACTTAGTGTTTATGTTCCTCGAAGGTAACACGTAGTCTACTTGATGACACTGATTGCCAATCTTTCTGGCTTCTGTAGCTTTTCCATGATTATGCGCTGTTAAATTCGCTAGCGTCTTCGTAAATAATTTATATTAAACTAGCTAAAGGACTGAGCTACACACGTTTGTTATAAGTCTTTGAAAATCACGGCTTTTCTCTTATAACAACATAATATGATGAAAACGCAAATAATATTTATTTAAATACCTTGGAAGGCTTGACGTTATTTAAATAAATCTTATTTGCGTTAATACCCGATTTAATAATATTATGTTGTTATAATGAAACGCGAAAATTTAAAAGTTTTCTCTTATAATTTTATAGTAGTTAAAGCCGAGATTTGCGTATACATTTACACGTAAACCTTCCTCGCTATCTATTGATCAAAACTGTATGAGTTTCGTAGTTCAAAAAATCTAAGTATACAAACAGGCAGAAAAGTGGGAAGCGCCTTCATTCTATACTATGTAAAGATATCGTATATTGCCCCGGCCGCAGAAAGGATTCATAGTAGACAAACCTATGGGATAAGAATTAAACAACCACTAAATCCTTTGAGTAGTTGACTAACAGCCAACCTTTCTGTTTAGTCTAACATATTGACGCTAAAGCTAGCTAGTATAGGTTTTCGATAACTACTAGCTCATGATAGAGATATTGAATACCCATAACTGTCAAAGATCTACGAATGTGACGTTCTACTTAACCGACTTCATCTCAATTCTTTCGATATTTCCACCAATTATGAATTTTGATGTTTTTTTTTGTTAGATAAGTTATGGCGACCGGTTCAGAGCGTTTGGAAAAATTCTATATTCGTTTTATAAGATTGTTAGTAGTTTTAATCTGAAAATAATTTGTGACAGCTAATGGGACTCTGGACTAAAAAGTAAAAAGCTTTTTCCAAAAAATAAACTTCCGAAATTTTTATTATTTTTCTGACTTCAAGTTTTGAATGCGGTTGTTATTTTTTTGTGTAAGTTTGGTAGAACTCAGCCTGTGAACCCTTGAACTTTGGGAAAGTTCAAAGGTTCACACGCCCCCGGTTTTTAGGTTAGTACTAACTAAAATTATTCATTTCGATACTAGGAAATAAATTCATAATATTTTCTTCCAAGTTCTCTTCTGGGTAGAAATTACAACCATTATGATTAAGTTTAATAACCATAGATTGGAGCTTTTAGACTGATTAAGGTTTATTGACATCAAACCTATAATGTGAATATATCATGTTACAATGTAATGAATAACATATGATAGTACCTATGTTAAGTATTTTTAAGGTAATCTGTGAATAACTCAATCCACCTTAATTATGCTAAAGAGACATCTCATTTATTTATTTATTAAGGAATAACAAACAGTTACACATTATATCTTATCTACTAACTTAAAAACTAGTACACGATACAAATGCGCAACTAACATCGTTATCCACATTATATATTTGAATTTCAGTTACGAGCAAATCGATTAAATCAAAAAAGTCTAGTTTACTATGAATTTAAAGGTTACATTTTAATTACGTTTTTATAATCTAATATTATGAGTTTTTATAATCAATAAATCATATTTTTTAAATCTGATAATTTCAGTTGCATTTTTATCACAATAATTATTATCTTATTAGTAACCAAACAAGTCCTTGATCACCATATCTTAGATGTTTTATATATTATGCGCAATGTATCTAACCAACATGAATTATTAAAACAAAGCGTGTGCGTTGGCATTTAAGCAGCTCACTCACTGTCTGCAGTTCCTTTACGTTACTTATTTTAAAAGATTTTTAACCCCCAACGCAAAAATAAAGTGTGTTGTTTGTCTGTCTGCCAGTGGCACCGTAGCTCTTAAACGGGTGAACCGATTTAGATGCGGTTTTTTATTTGATATGTTTCATCATAATCGGTTTAGCCGTTTTGGAGTTACTTTACTGAAGTCGCGATTTAATAACTTTAATCTTTTTTTTTTATTTACACTGGTTTACGATTATTCTTGGCGATACTATAATACCGTTTTCAATAAATTATCATCACTACATAGTATAAAACAAAGTCGCTATCCTCTGTCTGTCCCTATGTATGCATCTTTAAAACTACGCAACGGATTTTGATGCGGTTTTTTTTAATAGATAGAGTGATTCTTAAGGAAGGTTAATCTGTATAATTCATGCCTATTATAGTAGAGAAAAGCCGGGATTTTTAAAGATTTGTAACACCCGTGCGAAGCTGGGGCGGGTCGCTAGTAATAAATAAAATAAAGGAAATCTATCTCTAATCTTTGAATATGAATACCTAGTAGTTTTGTTCGGCGAAGCGAACATTAGCAAGGAAATTAAGACTAAGTCGTCAGTCCGATAAAAAAGTGGCCTAAACTCAAACCCCAAGTTAGGACAACTTAGGGTTAAAGCTTACTAAAGATAAACAACTTTTTCCAAAAAAAAGAACTAAAATTTCGGAAGTCGGTGGATTCTCTTCTAACAATTAATTTTTGTTGCCACCGACTTCCGAAATTTTAGTTATTTTTGGGTTTTTAGTTTTTGAAGGCGGTTCTTTTTTTTTTGGAAAAAGTTTTTTATTTTTTACTTTTTAGTGTCGACTCCCAATGTCTGACTGTGTATTACAAGTATATCAGTATAAAACGAAAATAGAAACTTGAAGCGATGTGTGCGGATCTCAAGTTTTTTGGTTCTTGGTGAACTTTTCGAGAAGCACTGAACCGATCGCCACAAAATTTATACTCCCACTCCTGAATCATGACCTATCAAACAAAAAAAGAACTATCAAAATCCGTATACAATTGACGGAGATATCGCGTAACAAACATATAACAAAGTAAAACATACAGACGAATTGAGAACCTCCTCCTTTTTTGAAGTCGGTTAATAAAATGGGCTCAGCAGTTTAGCCATAAATGGTTAAGAGTAAACATATGGAGTTATTTTAATATTAATCTTTTAATATACATTTTATATGACTCTTGATACTAATGTAATATCTTAAATATATATATATATATATAATAAATAAATAAATAAAACGGTCCGTCGAACGGTAATATTCGAAACAAAGCTTTCAGACGTTTTCGAGTGCCTCATAAATTATGAATAGTTGCTAGCAAAAACAAATCTAAAAACTTGTCAGATAAAAAAATAAAAGGTAAACTCTGTTCTTCACGGTTATACACGCGTTATGTTAGATCTTTGGCTACTGCTTCGCTCCAATAGGATGTAGCGCGATGTTAAATAGCTTGTGTTACTCGCTGATAACGTAGCTTAAACTTTATAAAAGAAAATTTAAAATCACTTAAGTAATTTTAGAATTTATCATTAACGTAGAAATGAACCTAGTTCATTTTAGTACCTTGTTCATTTTAGTAGGTTAATTGAGGTAGTGTTAATGACGTTCCTAAGTTTTAAAGATCAAATGAAAATAAACATTTGAGTTTTGACATCTATTATACAGAAAATGGAAATCCAACTGATTGACTCACTGGCTGACTGATACCAACGCACAACCCAACCCGCTGGTTCTAGAGACATAAAAATTGGAAGAAGTGTTCTTTTTGAAGAGAAAGTAGCCACTATAAGGTATTTTTGGAAATTGGGTCCCTTTTTTTGGTGAGTGGGCAATCATTAAATGACGTATCCCGTCCTGGGCGGGGCGGAAGGGCGTGTCAGACTTTTACTGACTAAAACCCACTCATGTTCCTTCGGTTGCCCTTTTATTTTCTGGGGCCACGGTAACTATTATAACTATTCCGCAACACCAAAATTTGATCCCTTAAGGGATAAAATTAATAGTGGATGGAAGTTCAACACATGACATTTTAATTTTACTACTGAACTTTATTACTTTAGTACTAACTTTAATTTTATTATTTTAGTATTTCTTTTTTGACAATTACAATTTTACATGTTCATTTTTTTCTATATTACTATTGTACTTAATTTAAATTTCTTAAAATAAGCGTTTGTAAATTTTGTATGCCTTTGGGCGGGACACAGCTCGAACTTTATCATTATAAAATCTTGATGTACCCTATATTCACAAAATAAATAAAATTGAATTGAACACCCACACTGGTGAAGCAGTGGGCTAAAGCTAACATTTCAGACTAAACATGCTTCATACACTGCATTGCTCCACAAACGGAACATCCTCGCTAGAACTGATGTAATATCACAAAAGGCTCTCACATTCCGCATTCAATTCCCCGCACTACATCACGGTATTGTGACGTGTATAAATATCGTTTTTGTTCGCGTTCGCCAAGCAAAAAGTTTCTTGCAGTCAGGACAGAGAATTGGCATAAAAACCCTATGCGGATGCCATATGTACGATAAAAATGTGTAATGTAAGCAATATTATAATAAAAGCTTGTTGTATTTTCGTGTGATTGTAGAGGATGCTATGATGTATGTACCTCGCAAAAAGGAAAATAGGTTCGTAGGTTTTAATGGAAGATAATGTATTAAAATTGGAAGGTTTCGTATTGGAAGTTGATATTCAAAGTAGTATTGGTTTATAGAATACATGACTTATCAGTGATAAGTCAAAAAATCTATGGTTACAAAGGCATTATACATTGCATAACTTCACACAGTGATTATTAGTAAGGGCACAATACTATAAGTTATCACGGTCGTCGCTTACTTATGAAATAGTTTAAATCGCTATAAAACACAGGACAAATATTTGACACCAATAATGTAACTTTAAGAAACAAGTTATAAAAGGAATAGCCCACCTTGAAGCTGAAGGGAACTTCAAACGCCAGCAATTCTGGCGCAATTGGTGTGATATCATAGCAAATTTCGAACAACTACACATTTGACAACATTTACATTCGATTTAGTATAATTTAACATTAATTCAAATAAATCGGCATTGCTTTCTAAATATTATAAAACACTAATATAAAAAGCCTACAGGAGAAAGGAAGTATTTTACGTGCCACTCAATCTGGGTATTTGTTATGGACGTACACATTACATTCTCCAGAAAAATGATAGCAGAGTCTACATTCAAAGTTTTGCTTGAACCTTCACCAGTAATTTTTTATAGAATATCTACAAAAACATCAGAATCATTAATGCTACAAACTCTGCAAACCGACTTCCTTCATCCACTAAAATAACTTACAAATCTCCTCTAACAAGTTCCGATCCAGCACTCTATGACGTTCAAGACTGATTTTCATTTCCCAAGCGTTGGCATTGGCGTTAATTCCCTTCAGAACGTCGGCCAGATTGCAAAGTTTTAATTGCAAACTCTTAATGAGATAGGCCTGGCTTGAAATAGACCAATGTCGCGTGTCTGTACCCTGCGCTAAATGCACTGCGGCGAATAATTGCTTTTATGTCGTCTGCAGATAAAATTGATACTAATTAGGTTGGTTGCGTTCCTTTGGATAACTTTGGTGTTAAGTGGGACTGGTGTTTGTTAATCTGGCTTTGTCTGTTTCAGCAATTGGTAGGATAATGAATCTATTCACTACTAACTGAGTCAGTCATGTAACTAACTGTAAAAGTGTCCAAAATAGAGAAGGAATTACTAAAGTGAAAATTGAGAAGAAAATGAGTAGAAATGAACTTAAACTGACTGACTTATTGGGTGATAAATCGATGCTCAGCCCAACCCCTTGCTCCTAGAGACATGAAATTTGGCGGGTGTGACTCATATAGGTAGCCATTAAAAAAATATTTTTTTGGAAATTCGACCCTTAAAGGGATAATAGATTTTCGACATCCACGCGTGGGAAACTGCAGGCAAAAGCAAGTCAGTGATAAACTTACAGGTAAGAGCACATTTCTCCTAACAACTCACACAACACTCACAAGAACAAATTGTATACGAGTGCCACGTATTATAGTTAATTAGCTTTTGCCTGCGGCTTCGCCCCCGCGTGGAGGTCGGTTATATCGCGTTAACAAGAGAACTCTTCAAAAGTTCGGGATAAAAACTATCTTATGTTCTTTCTCAAAGTCAACTCTATCTCTGTACCAAATTTCATTAAAATCAGTTCAGTGGTTTTGCCGTGAAAGCGTAACAGACAGACAGACAGAGTTACTTTTGCATTTATAATATTAGTAGGGGTAAAATTTTAGTATATAAACACTATATCACTACAGATGCCAAAATGCATGAACGAATCAATATATACATTCAAGACATAACCTACAATATAGCAATACATTCTGCAACACTGCAACCAGAGTGCTATTACATTATAACTGTCTAGACCGAATCTAAGATGTGTAATTGGGGGCGTAAGCTTAGTGGCCCGAAACACAGCCTCCCTGGGAGAAGCCTCCAAGCTTGCACATTGCGTAATTGAGAATATAATTGTAGTATAATATATATTGAACTGAATATGATAAAGGAATAAGGTTTTAGTAAAACGGTCAGCTCAGAATAGTTGAAAAAAAAATACGTGATTGTCAATGGCTTAGCTTACAACGGTATGCTTTGAAAAGGACAGATTTTTATACACCTATGACAATGACATGAAAATCCACTCAATATTTTTTGAATTTATGCCAAAGAGACATACAAACAAACGTCGTGATGGCCCAGTGGATAAGGCGCCCGCCTCTCGTGTAAGATGCGGGTTCGAATTCGGGCAGGTACCAATTTGACTTTTTCAATTCATATGTACTTTCTAAAGTTTATCTTGGACATCACTGACACGAAATCACGTTAACCTGACCAGTCGAACCAAAGGGTATCGTGTCGCCTAGTTACTGGGTTGTGGAGGTCTGATAGGCAGTCGCTTCACGTAAAACACAGGTATCCAGCTGAATCCGGCAAGGCTGGAAGCCGACCCCAACATAGTTGGGAAAAGGCTAGGGAGATAATGATGAGACATACTAACAAACAGTGTAGAGGGCTTTGTTTTAAATGTGTAAATATGGTACAAGTATGTATTGTATTTGTTACGTCACACACACCAATAACTACTCTCACAACGTATTCATCCTCTTCACGTGAAAAGGAAAGAACCCTAATCCTAAACCCATTAAAAATTCCGGGGCGAAAATCTACTAGCAGAAGGACCTACGACAGCCAGGTATCAACAGGAGATTAGACAAAAAACGGATACGTCGACCAACGAATGCATGGCGTACAGTCGCCGGTATGTTGATTTTAATTTGCGTCCTGTCCAAACTCTGTTAGTTTTACATTTACCTTTCAGGGCTCCAGACAGACGACTGATAAATTAGTGATACGAGTGTGAATGCATAGGTACGTTTCTTTACCTGGAATACGAAAATCGATGTCTGATGAAATGGCTTTGCGAATGGCTGAAAGGGTTTCTGTGCATTCTGTACGGCGAAATGTATTGAGTCATTTGGGTGTCTGTCATTTGAGTAATCTATCTACGTGTAATATATTTAATTAAGGGTACGAGGTGGATAAACAGTTATTTAAATTAAAATTAAATAGGGCTCTTTGTGAAGCAATGATGATAGTACTATCTGACGATTTAAATAGTACTATTATCATTGCGATTTAGTAGAGGATTTAAAGACTACAATATTCATTGTCATTGGTGTAATTTACGTGTATCTATAATATGTATGTATTTAAAGTATATAAGTATGTATATCAGTTGTCTGGTTACCATAACACAAACTCTACTTAGCTTGGGATCAGATGACCGTGTGTGACTTGTCCCAAGATATTTATTTATTATTATTATTATTGAGAAAAGTAATCTTTATCAATAGTGGTATCTGCAAGGCCGTTTGTATTGCAGACGTTTATAGACGACTGTAGCCTTGACATCAGATGTGCCTTCAGCTAATTTGCTATTCAGATATATAAAAGTTATTAAATTTAATTATGATGTAGATGTATCGAGGTTATGAGAGGAATGTGTTGAATGGTTTCCCATTTTTGAGACTTCAGAATCAAGATTAAGTTAATGGGTTGTATGTTATCCCTTCTTACTGCACTCTGCTCACTTAGTAAAATAATAATACCACCCTATTATTACCCCACTGCACGGCAAAAGCTTATTTTTATACAGAAAAGGCACGATTATTGATCACCATGCTGACTCTATTCGGATTGGCGATTCTGGACACATCACATTAACTACAAGTCCAGGTTTTCTCACGATGTTTTTCTTCATTCTTGTCTGTGATGTCCAAGATAAACTTTACTACTATTTTTTGTTGTTTTACTAGCCTACGCTGTCCCACTGCTGGACAAACTTCTCCCCCAACTCCTTCCAGTCTCCATTTTCATTCACTTTGGCTTACATAGGTACAAAATACAAACAAAAATTGTTTTGTTTTTCTTTTAGAATGGGAAATCATCAAATAGCTTCTCCCGCCCTGGGTGGGGCGGGATAGTGACAAACTTTTACTGACTAAACCTTGTTCCTTCGGTTGCCCTTTATGTTCCGGGACTGCGGTAACTGTTAGAACAATTCCGCAACCACGGCAGGCATTGGCTCTAGAGGTCCCCGAAATACAAGTGCATCAAAATATCTCGGTAAAAAATTATTTAAAGCTTTACGCACGGTTTATGTTTACATCACACACCACGATACCGATACGGTTTAACCTGGATATCATTATGTCATCAAAGAGGTCAAAGTGTTAGTCATTATTTTACAAGATAATAGCGTCTTTAAAAATAACTGGCATGTTAATTTAAAAGACGCTACTAGCATATTTTAGATAACAACTTCAGAAAAAAAAACCGACAGTGACACACACTTAATATAAAATCGAATTATGGATTCTTTTTCTTAAATATTCCTTTCATGGAACAGTTACAATTGTAACCAAAAGTCAAATACCTAGATACTTCTGGAGAAATTTGGCCATATATGTATATGTCGCAGTCATCTGGTTAAATCAGCTATTTGATTGTATAACTAACGCGTTCATTGAATGACGACATTTAATTGAATGACTAAACGACAATTCGTCAAGTTGTTTAATGTAACGTTCAACGACTTGACTGAACGTCATTTAGCATTGTCGTTAAATGGGATATAGTCGACTTTGTAATGTTTGTTTAGGGTGACAGCTTTCGGCCTAGCCATTCAATTAAATGTCGCCATTCAATTAACGCGCTAGTCATACAACCAAATAGCTGATTCAACCAGATGACTGCGACATAATATACTACAAAAAACTCACTTACTAAGAGTTCTATATAAACTTGTAAGTAAAATAAAATTCTTAACTAAATGTTATTCAAGTCCTTTAATTTTCTTATTATATTTTTTTTCTTGTGCGTAATGATTCGAGGATATCGAGAAGTTGTACCTTGTAAGTTTTGATTTCCTAAGAAATCCTAATATTTAAAGTAGTATAAACGGCAAGATCTTTTGATCGTTTCTGACTACTTTTAATAGGCACATTAATTTAAACTCGATACGTCTATCCATCGCTGAGTAAAAAGGCCTCAACAGACAGACATCAGCCACTCAAATCTACAAAAGAAACGCAGCTTACCAAGAGAAAATAAAAACAAAGTGCGTACTAATGAAAGTCTGAGTACACACGAAAGAGCTTCGCAATCTCAGACTGTCGCATTCGAAATTCATAAGTCAGTCGGAAAGTCGCCCACAGGTCTCGTGATGCTGGACAAAAGAGCCGCCCCAACCTGGGCCTTGTGCAAACACCAATGTTCTGTTCAAATATTTGTCTAATTATAAGCTGTACGTAGTTTCAGCTACGGTGTTACAAGCGGCCATGTTTACTAGTTTTTCAGTTTTGAAAATGGAAGGTCGTTGACGCTGGTCTTCAACAAAATTTGGCTCGTGCGTCAGCTCGTCCCAACACAAACTCGGACCATTGGGCCGAGTTGACGAATTTCAAAATTAATAGAATAGAATATTCTTTATTGTACACCAATAGGACAAAAACAGTAAAGGACAACACAAACAAATATGCAAGAGTACAATAGGCGGCCTTATCGCTGAAAAGCAATTTCTTCCAGGCAACCTTTGGATGGAATCAAATTATATAAAAATGGGTTAAGGGTAGTCTATGGCGTACATTAATATATATAGATATAAATATTAATATATACAGAAAGATATATATATATATATATATATTTACTTATATGTGCATTAGATGATTAATATTTTCTTTTCGTTCGTTATCTCGTCCCATTCTAAATTCTCATGGTTACTAAATCGAAGAAAAAATACCGTAATTCAGTTTATTAAGGTGTCTTTTACATCAATTATAAATCAATAACTAATAATATTTTATTTTCTAAATATATATTTGTTAACTTTATATGAGCTATCGATAAACAAAAAAATATAACATTAAACTTACGCAATGCCATATAAAAGGCTGTTCTCGATCAGAATAATATTTACTTTATTATAATACTTATTTTATTCAATGTACTATGTAAATCAACATGGAATGAGATAAGAGTAAATTTTTATCGTGTTACCAACAATAGATTTTATTAAGCTACTCTGTGTGTATTTAGAGATAAAACACACAATATAAAAAAGTAAGATTACCTATTTTTTTACTTTTATACAGGATGTGAACTTTTTTTATAAATCTTCTTAGCTCTTATGAGCAAAATATAATCAGTTTTATTCACACGTAAATTACAAGAACTCATAAATGTATTATAAGTTTCAAAATATTATTAACTATATCACAACTTTGCTGTTTCTGTAGAATATTAATTACAAAAGTCTCTCATTGATCGCTACTCCTTTGAGAATAGAATTACGGTTTACGTATTACATTTTCTTGATTAAAAATTAATAAAACATGAATACTCTGAACTGTGACTTCGATACCACAATATTATTAATACACAACTTTATATTTATGTCCTTATAGGATCTAATAAGCTTATATTGTTACTTACTTATTAGGTGAAAATCTGACTTTCATTCAATACTTGAAATTTTCAAAAACAAGCAATTTTTAGAAAATTCGACTGCCGCCTTTCGCTTGGTTACAGTGAGCTTACTTCGTTTAATCAAATTAGAACCAATTTTATTCCCGGATGTGTACGTGAATAACCAAGAAGCCATATATGTATAAATAATTGACATTTAACATATTTATATTCGCTTCTTCTTTTGCGTAATCGTAATTTTCGAATTTAATAAGCTCATTAAAAGCGTTGATATTTTCAACATCATGTAGAGAGATCCTAGTATTGATACTAAAATAAAGGCATAACAATCTATCATTGTATATGCGACCCAACTTAATTCCGTCGCTGGATTCTTCATGTAGTGTGCTCCTTTATTTCTTATCACATATTCAATCCAGAACATAGCAGTATCCAGAGCGTTCATTGGTCTATCTTTAAACCTAGTCGAAATCTCTTTAGCTTTCATTCTATAAGTTTCATTTGTTAGTACTTCGTGTAAAGTTTCAGATAAAGTCTCCTCATTGATATATTTGTATTCCAATATTTTTCCGTAGCCTAAAGACTCTATTTGCAATAAGTTGTTGTACTGGTCACAGTAAATTGGAATGCCCATGATTGGCACTCCATGGTATGTTGCCTCTTGTGTTCCGATTAGTCCGCCGTGTGATATGAAAACCCTGATGTTTGGATGAGCTGCAACAAAAGTGGAATATTCAAATAGCTGCTACTGCAATTGACGATGGTGAAAGTAAAGCCATCGGGTCGTACCGTCCGAGTGCCCATCTCCTTGGGCATATCAAAATGGCTGGTTGTCCCTTTCTGTGACCCAAAATTGATTTTCACCCTATCCAGAGGCTTAGCATTGCCCTACGGCAATGTCGTCAGCCTCCCTTTGCACTTTTACTGGTGATTCGTATGAAATTTTGATGCTGTTTTATCCACAGGTTTCATTTAACCTACTGCTCCAAATCTGGTCGTTTGTCACATATAAATACATACTGAGGCCCCCATGATACAGAATTATTCCTATAGGAGCGCTAGTTTGCCCAAATGCTCAGATTCATTAAAAAATCAAATCTAAAACTGAACCCTCATATACTACTTCATGTTGCGGAATGTTTATAATAGTTACCGTGACCCCGGAATACAAAGGGCAACCGAAGGAACATGAGTGGGTTTTAGTCAGTAAAAGTCTGACACTTCCCTCCCACCGCGCCCAGGACAGGAGAAGTCATTTGATGATTTCCCACTCCCCAAAAAAAAAATATACTACTTCATCAACTACTTCGACCAGGACTGAACAAGGCAATACTTACACAATATTTCTTTTTGCGGCAACCATTTCCTTACAATCAGGTTATCTGGTTTGTTCTCCAAATTGTCGTCTTCCCACTTCCATAGGACGGTTTGTTTTAGTTTTCTAAATACGTTGAGAAATGCGTTTCTTTTCTCCGGTGGCAACTCTGAGCTACGTACATTTGATCCGAAGTTCATATACACAGCACCATGTTTTGCATTATCTAATACTTTTTGGAGATCCTGTAAAAAATAAACACAATAATGTACCTCTCGTAGTTAACTTGGTCGTTGAAAGGCTAAAGAATATAATTATTGTGTCTGGACTCGAGGTTTAAACTTATAACTAATAAAAAAATTAAGCACGTAATTTGATTGGTGGATCGTTTCAAAGCCAAGCTAGACACATTAACTAGTAATCGCTGAAGAGGTTAACTTCTGACTGTATGAACATAATGTTGTGTCGTCTCTGGCTTTCAATGAATGTAGGTACTTAATTATATAAAGACCGGTTTTCTAGAAGTAGGTTGTTGAAGAAACTAACTTTTAATTAAAATAAAATACCAACTCTGTTCATACAGAATTACGCTAATTAAAATTATGTCATAGAAATAACAAAAAATAGAACGGTCTCGAAATAAGTCATGTACTTAAACAAATTTACGCTTATGATAGTAATAAAATACTCCACAAAGAATAAATGCGTCAATACAAGCCTTAATGCAATTTCGTTTAACAAAGTTGTACAAATTATAATATGCTAAGTGCCTTTTATGAAACCATAATTGAAAGAAAAATAATAAGGGAAAAATACAAAGAGAATTTTACTGCTGAGACATTTTAGTATATAAATGCCAAATAAGTGTCTAATGTTGCAAAAAATTTTGCAAACTTACTTTTAACTAAAAAAAGTTAGTGTGTGTTACATCATATAAAGGGCTAGTTCTCGCCTCAGAGCATATTTTGCTTACAGAAAATTCTAGCAACTAAATATATTAATATTCTGCACCACAGATACACTACTACTGAACGGGTTTTGAGCACGTTTACCAATGTAATCAAAGGACTAATTAAATAACTAGGTACTAAAATATTCCTAACAGAAAATCGAACAGTAGTTTGCTTTACCCAGAACACGACTTAGAAGCAGAGGTTGTATTTATGACACAAACGAGCCAGATAATTAGTCTGAGGAAGGTATGTCACAAAAACTAATCACGTAGTGTACTGTATATAAACGTTACAAAGTAGATATAATTAGCATGACTAACAGATTCTAACACCATAATAGTTTAAAGACAAGACATAATACAGTCCACAATTTAGAAGCACGTATTCTAATAATAGCCTAAAATAATACACTACTATTGTTACTAGGGTGATCATGTGGGCGTTATACAACTTGTATACTAGAAAACAATGAGTAATGAACCTAAACTGAACATTTACGAACGACAATGAACGGACTGTAGAACTAAATATTACGCTCGACAACATAATAGGCACCAATTTATACAATTTGTATATCATGAGGTATATTTATCTGGAGGTATCTAAGAACGTTGAGTTATAAAGACTTCCTACTTATGTCGTAGAAATTATATATGTAGGTAAAACGTTAGATAAGCATTGCGAAAATAATTTACACATGTAGTGTTTACCTGGACTAACATTATCAAGAGGTAAAGTTTATTTGTAGGAAGTAGACTTAGAAAATACAGAAAAAAAAATCCATTATAAAATATAATTAAAAAAATTCTTCAGATCGAAATTCGATCACGAACGATAGCCAATCGTAATTGAAATTTGCCAAGTGCGGATATATAAATGTGTGCCAGTGTGTGAGTAAATATAGGTGCGTTACCACTTCCCTTGTAGACACAAGGTAGGTGAGTAGATCTCACCTATAGAACTACATTTATAATCTATGGTACGGTATCATACCGATTCGAAACTCCAGTCTACTACTAAAACATCTGTAATGAAAAACTTCAATGGTAACATATATTATCACAACGGGTATTAACGCGAAAAGTGATTATAAATACCTTGGAAGGCTTGACGTTTCGACCTGGTTGCACAGGTCGTGGTCGCAAGCAGACTCCTTCTTCTTCTTCTTTGTGGTCTGCTTGCGACCACGACCTGTACGACCAGGTCGAAACGTCAAGCCTTCCAAGGTATTAATAATCACTTTTCGCGTTAATACCCGTTGTGATAATATATGTTAACATGAAACGCGAAAGTTTAAAAGTTAGTATAACTTCAATGGTACTTTTTCCCGACCTACAAATTGAACCAAGAACGCTAAAGAAGTTGCTTTTATTGACTCAACTATATGATATAGGTACTTTACCTTAACGCGGCAAAACTTACAGGACAAAGCTACTGAGTAAATAATAGATGGACAGCTCACGTGGGAATCATCTAATGAATTCATACATCAAGTATAAATTTATGTAATGAATCTGCATGAAATTATCTTTCATTCATGCATGTCATGGAAATAAAGCGATAAAAAAATTAAACACAATAGTATTGGGTAAATTGTAACTATTGTATAAATAAAATCAACGAAGATAAAAGCCGTTAAAGTTCTGGAGTTTCCATTTATCGTCGTTTATGGGTAAAATTTCGACTAACTAATGACTAAAAGATGAACTTATTAGGATTACTTATTTTTTTACCTTATCCAGTTGCCTATTGGCTCGTTTTAAGTTATTTTTTCCAAAAACCAACAGTTAGAAAGTGTTATAATCCTCCTGAACACACAACACACGCACACATACACAGGACTCTTAAGCCTTACAAGTTACAGAGTACAGCATATGGTTTGGAACAGTGCCTAAAACGTTAAAATCGCGTAGTTTTGCCTCCACTATAAAGACAAAATATGCATAATAATAATCTTGAAATTGAAACAAATTGTGAACAAAGAGACATAACAGCACAGTAATGAGAAGAATAATTATTATAATAATTATTTCTAGTTCTAAGTGGTAAATTCCAGATGGACGTCTGACCTTGGAGTTGGATCGACTTTTTATCTAAAACGCTACCAATTACTGTCATGTTAGCTTTCGGGCACAGAAATAGAACTAGTTTTACATCTAAGGTCACATATCACAATATTTAATATGTGTTTACTTGAAAGGGCAGTGTTTAGAATCTCAATCAGCATTAAGAGTGGAATGTCTAAAGCACTGTATAAAAGTATCTAAATACTTACATCAGGCAGTTTTGTGTCACTTTCAGTTAAATGCACTCCTCCAATTTCCACCACATTTGGAAGATACGCCGCTGAAGTGTCAAAACTAAAATGCCCATTAATCAAAATCATTGACGCGTTTTTCTGTAAGTCAAACAAACTTGGTACTGGCTTCGGCAAGTCTGGCAGATACTTCCTTACTAGCTTTTCATGCTCTTCTAAATACCAGTACCTCCAGTAATAATATTCGTATGCAGTAAAGTACAAGTTCTTCATCCTACCCCAGAATGATGTCGGGTTTCTGACTTCCAGGAACTCTGAGGTTACTGTGGCTAGCTGTAGTGGATTTCTGACTACGAGATTGTGTCTCATACAGTTACCAAATGTGGTGACGAAAACCAAAGGAGCGTTGTATTTGTGGGCCAGGACATTTAGCGCTTCTTGATAGAACTGTTCGCTAATGACCAAGTCAAACTTGTTGTCTTGTTTAAGGAAAGTTTTGATTTCAGTGGAGTTTAATACAAGTTCCGTGAAAGCTAAACCGCCTTTCCATAGAACTTTGTCGTGGAATTCTTCAGCTGGTACATTTACCATGTCAAAGACGTTTGGTCTGCCGCCTCCTAAAAATAGAAATGGGGTTTATTTTATTACTTGCATGTGACATAGTTTTACAAGTGTGTTATTATAATGTTCCAAGGTCACGTCATACGTACCAATCAAATCATATTTACAAATGAAAATTGTTCCGCAACCATTTTGTTAACGTTAAGGTTAATTTATTATGTAAATCATTAATTATTTATCTGTGTACTGTAAACGGGCTTTATAAGCTATATGTAAATGTAAATGTTGTGTAAAACATAAAGTTTAAGAGACCATAATTATTAATGTTTATTAGTTATTAATTTTGAATAAATTTTGCTAATTTGTTATGTTAAACACAGACAGCACAGAAACCTTGTTTTAGGATTCCATTAAAACACAACAAAAAATAGACACAACCAAAAAAGTTAAACTAATCAATTAAGCATTTGAAAAATCATAAGAAAATTTAAATTTTTTCTACGATTTTTTAAAAGACAGATGGACTTAGTCAACATAAAACACCGAGATTAAATATTAACTTTTAAAATTTGATCTGATATTCCTCTTAATCTTACACAATAAATGGTAAACCAAAACATTTCGGGAACTTTGTATACTTCGAAATCCCGCGAAACGTTCCATAAATATTCTTAATACAGTAATAACAGACATTTGTACAGATAAAGTAATCAAAATATGTTTAAACGTAGAAACATATACATTGTAATAAAGTAATTAAAAAACTCACCCATGACATCCCATATCTCTTTTTCATCGACCTTGTACTGATGGTAGTTCGGCGGAGTATTAGGCACTCTGTGGCCAGTAATCACAGTCACATTATGCCCTCGTCTCGCCAGCTCTAAACCAATAGGTTTCAACATAATAAAATGAGATTTCGACGTAAAAGGCACCACATACAAAATATTCGCAGCATCACAATATTTGGCCAAAGCCGAAAAAAACAAAACTAATTTTATGGCATCCTGAAAAAAAAAGTTCACTTAAAAACTTCGGTCACGATTTTTGAAATTTGAATAAGGAAGTTTAGAACACGCACCATTTTTGTAAATGGAAGTTTTTGTATAAATATAAGCGGTTTATTTTTAAAATGCGCTTAGGCACTACCTTTAGCTTAGAATCATTATACCATACTGACTTCACAATTACTGAGATGTGACTAGTGTAGGTACTTTAGATAAACATACGTAGTAGACGTTGCTAGTTTTTTCTCGATGCAATAATGTCGTTCCGGGGTCACGGTAACTATTATAAACATTCCGCAACCCCGGCAGGAGACTTGTAACCTTTAAAATATTGGTTTATTTTATTTTTTATTTTATTTATTAAGGACAATAAACAGTTACATGCTAAAAATAACACAAAAAAAAAACTTAAAACTAAAATTCTCAAACATGTAACCCACAACATTATCCACGGGTTAACAAAACAAATATACGTGTAACAAACAAAAACAAATATATATGTGACAAAAGTGAAGGCCGGCGGTAAAAGTACAGATTACAGTGGTTATCCTGTGGCAGAATTAATAAGGTTTGTAAGACAATACATATTATTATGGAAATATTTGTAATAATGCTAGTATTTACTAAACAATACAAAAGTTAATTTTAGTTGTAAACGTTTAAAATATACAACAAATGATTTTCCACATTTGTTTTAATCACAGATATCCGTGGTTTTAATGTTTATAATTCAATATAATACCTACAAACAAACAAGCATTAGTTTTACTGCTTAGGAATATAATGTAGTTTGAACGATTTCACTGCAAAAATTCATAAATACATCCTAACCAGCATTATGAACAGTTACAATTCATTCATCGTTCATCATCATCTCCATAGCCTTTTCCCAATCGTGTTGGGGTCGGCTGCCAGCCTAACCGGATTCAGCTGGATACCGGTGTTTTACGTGGAGCGACTGCCTACCTGACCTCCACAACCCAGTAACTGGGCGACACGATACCTCTTGGTTAGTCTGGTCATAGTTTCTGGCTAACCAGTAACGACTGTCAAAGTTCTACGAATGACAACCAGGACCAACGGCTTTACGTGCTTTCCGAGGCACGGGATGTCAGTGATGTCTAAGATAAACTTTAGAAAGTACATATGAATTGAAAAAGTCACATTGGTACTTGCCCGGATTCGAACCCACAACCTCTTACACCATTCATTCATCGTTCGATATGTTATAATTCCGTTATATCCACAATTCTCTTATTTTAAAAAAATATTACGTAATTATCTTTTTTTTTAATATTATACCTTGTGCAAACACTAATGTTCGGTTCAAATATTTTTCTAATTATAAGCTGTACGTAGTTTCAGGTACGGTGTTACAAGCGGCCATGTTTACTAGTTTTTCAGTTTTGAAAATAGAAGGTCGAAAGACGCTGGTCTTCAATAAAGTTTTGGGGTTTTACACAAATGATTAATTAAAGTGTCTTTTGACTCAATTATAAATCAATAACTAATAATATTTTATTTTCTAAATATATATAGGTGCAATAATATTATAAGTAATATCATTGTATAGGAATATAAGTATTTGTTAACTTTATAAGAACTATCGATAAACAAAAAAATACAATATTAAACCTACGCAATGCGAGTGAAAAAAAGGTCTCAATCAGAATACTATTTACTTTATTTTATATAATACTTATTTTATTCAATGTATATTCAATGAAGTAACTTCCATTTTTTATCGTTTTACTAACAATAGATTTTATTTAGCTATTATGTGTGTATTTAGAGATAAAATACACACACAATATAAAAAATCTAAAATCTAATTATTCAACTTGTATACAGGATGTGAACTTTTTTTATAAATCATCTTGCCACTTATGATCAAAATAGAATCAATTTTATTCACACGTAAATTACAAGAACTCATAAATAAATTATAAGTTATTAACTATATCACAACTTTGCTGTTTTTGCGGAATATTAATAACAAAGTCTCTCGTTGATCGCAACTCCTTTGAGAATGGAATTACGGTTAACGTATTACATTTTCTTGATTAAAAATTAATAAAATATATTTTTTTAATTAATAGAAGAACCGACTTCCCTCGATTTCGGCATGATACCATCATCAGATCCTGGTCCTGATGACAATGGAACCATTCGGGAAGTCTACCCCTTCAAACAAAAAAAGAATTGTTCAAATCGGTTGGTAAACGACGGATTATGCGCGAACAAACATAAAAAAAAAATACAAACATACGAATTGAGAACCTCCTCCTTTTTTAAAATAAAATATCTTGGGACAAGTCACACACGGTAATCTGATCCCAAGCTAAGCAGAGCTTGTGTTATGGTAACCAGACAACTGATATACTTACTTATATACTTTATAAATACATTATTATAGATAAATTACACCCAGACACAGAATAAACAATCATGCACATCACAGAATGTTTGTCCTGGGTGGAAATCGAACCCACGACCTCCAACTTAGCAGTCAGGAAAACTAACCACTAGACCAACAGGCAAATATGAATACTCAGAACTGTGACTTCAAAACTACAATATTAATAATACACAACTTTATATTTATGTTATTTTTTGGATCTAATAAGCTTTTATTATTACGTGCCTATAAGATGAAAATCTAAACTTATTAGGTGATTTTCGTACAAACTTTCTTCCAATATTTTACACTTTTATGGGGTTGAATTTTTAAAAACAAGGCATTTGGAAAATTCAGCCCTACTATGCACCTCTAAATTCTCATCGTCGTCATAAAAACTACTTTTTTTGTTCCTAGCATCACTCATAGATTAGTTTCGTCACCGTCAGGATGAACGGTCACTAGGCGTATTTAACGTTGACTTTGTGCCCAAAAATTGGTTCCCTATTGCTTCCATTTGCTTCCTATTCTCAAACAATTGCTTCCATCGTATTCTAGAAGATTTAAAACATTTTAAGGGTGACCGTTCATTCTGATGTCTGGACGGCCGGTCACCGAGTCGTGCTTGTCCCTGATGAATAGAAAAAATGAAATCCACGTGGCCATTAATTACTTCCCGTTTGCTTCTCTAAATGTTTTACAACTATAAGACTGTAACTATCACGGCAATAAAGATACCGACAAGTGTTGATTACCAATATTTTTGGTGCCTGACGTAAAAATAAAGCAAAACTCTTATTCAACGAATGTATTTTCTTATAGGCGCTTGCCACTCTACAGGGTATCCCACGGCAATGCCACATGGAGGGAAAGTACCCTTAATATTGTAGATAGAACATTTTACTGAAAGAAGACAATGGTGCCGATTCTCTTGTTCACAAACTAACGTAAATTTAAGTTAAGTGCATCTTTCTCTTTCCATTTAATTAAGAAAAGGACAGAAGATAAAATATTAGTTAAGTCCTGTCAAATTTAGACACTCCATAGATAATTTGGACGCGTTTTAAAAACATGGCGTCTAAATATACGTCAATTTTCTTCCGGCGCTGTCTAATTTGACAGGATTAAACTAAATTGTATCTTCTGTCCTTTGTTTTAAGAAATGGAAAGAGAAAGATGCATTTAACTTAAAATTAGTCTAGTTTGTGACCAAGGGAATCGGCACCATTATTTGAATTTTGAAAACATTTTAAACTGCTTTCATAGATATTTTAATAATTACGTAGTTGAACCGGGAATCGAACCTGTTACTCGAAAAAATTAATCAGCCTGTAGTTTTATCCTACCGATCGAAAGGCAAGCATTATTTTTTGCTAAATAACATAGTGTCAAAAATAAAAGAAAGACCATGAATTGTAACATTTTTAATACAAGATTAGTCAATTTTTCAAATGCTCAAAACTAGTCCCTTCTTCTTAAATACAAAGTGATAACTTTTGATTATATTGTTCCCTGACGATTTTTTGGTCTTGTTATGGTGGATATTTATCTATTTAAATGATGCGTACTACTCAAGTGGGTAAATTAATTAGTAATAGTTATGATATGATGGTAATGGTAGTTATGATTGTCAATTGTATGTCTTTACGACAATGTAAACTTTTAACATTTCTGAACAAAATTTTACATTAAATGTTAAATTTCACGGTCTTCCTTTTATTTGTGACACTATGTTATTTAGCAAAAAATAATCCTTATGATGAAACCTTTGATCGGTATGATAAAACTACAGGATGATTTTTTTTTCTCGTGGAACAAGTTCGATTCCCGGCTAAACCATTTAATTATTTGAAAATCTATGAAGGCAATTCAAATTGTTTTTGAAATTCAAATAATGTCTTCTTTCAGTAAAATGTTCTATCTACAATATTTAAGGTACTTTCCCTCCATGTGGCATTGCCGTGGGACACCCTGTAGAGTGGCAAGCGCCTATAAGAAAATACATTCGTTGAATAAGAGTTTTGCTTTATTTTTACGTCAGGCACCAAAAATATTGGTAATCAACACTTGTCGGTATCTTTATTGCCGTGATAGTTACAGTCTTATAGTTGTAAAACATTTAGAGAAGCAAACGGGAAGTAATGAATGGCCACGTGAATTTAATTTTTTCTATTCATCAGGGACAAGCACGACTCGGTGACCGGCCGTCCAGACATCAGAATGAACGGTCAACCTTAAAATGTTTTAAATCTTCTAGAATACGATGGAAGCAATTGTTTGAGAATAGGAAGCAAATGGAAGCAATAGGGAACCAATTGTTGGGCACAAAGTCAACGTTAAATACGCCTAGTGACCGGGTTGTCTATTGTTTGCCCGAAGATTATATGCCATAATCATCATTTTCCCGAATTTCATTTACCCGAATTTCATTTGCCCGAATGTTTCATTTGCCCTAAAAGACATATGACATACTTTTAATTGCCCGAATTTTAGATACCATAATATACGAATGCCATAAGTATTGTTTGCCCTATTTTTATGTGCCATAATAATTATTAGACATAATATTTAAATGTCATAATATTTAAATGGCATAACAAGTATTAGACAAATATTTAAGCCCCGTAATGGTTTTTTTTTCTGTGCATGGTTGATGGTGGGCTAGGTCGACGGAGCCCCGCTTCGCGGGGCTCCTACTTCTGTGTGGTTTATAAAAAAATAACCACGAAGGGGATGGCGGGGTCTATTCGCTCGCTTCGCTCGCTCACACGACCCCGCCATCCCCTTCTAACCTAACCTGTCCGAGTCGGGGTGCCCTAAAGTCCCAATTGCATCCAATTTCTCTTGATATAAACAACCGTTATACACCCGATGTCGATGGCAAATTATGTTATGGCATATCATAATTATGGCATGTGATAATTAGGACATGTAATAATTATGGCTTACAATGATTATGGCAAATGATGTTATGGCAAGTGACTTTATGGGAAACAATGATTCTGGCACGTGACTAATATGGCAAATGAGAGTAGGGCAAATGAGTATTATGTCATATGATATTATGGCTGTTGACTATTATGGCAAATGAAATTAGGGCAAATAAAATTCGGGTAAACGGCGGTATACCCTAGTGACCGTTCATCCTGACGGTGACAGTTTCGGCTGTGCATTGATTACTATAACATAGCCTATTTAAAGCACGACATTAAAAACCTACTGTTCTTCATAAAATTTATGAGTAAGATGACCAAAATGCCTCTTTATTGAAACAAAAAAAAAAGAAACGTTTCCTTATCATCGGTTACCGGTCTCTTTTTTATACCATTAAAATTTATTTAGAGATATTTAATATCTCTATGGTAATGTTACTATTATATAAAAAAAGGGTGTTAAATCTGATTACTACTAAATATATACATAAATTCCGAATGACCGTAGAATTACGTTATAAATAAATTTTAATGGTATAAAAAAGAGACCGGTAACCGATGATAAGGAAACGTTTCTTTTTTTTTGTTTCAATAAAGAGGCGTTTTTGTCATCTTACTCATAATTCTACTACAAATTATATTAAACTAATATTAGCGAAAAAGTCTAATAAAACATCAATGTCAGTCAAAACTGACTTTTTTACGATTTGTTTATAAAAATAGAATAGAATATTCTTTATTGTACACCAATAGGACAAAAACAGTAAAGGACAACACAAACAAATATGCAAGAGTACAATAGGCGGCCTTATCGCTAAAAAGCAATTTCTTCCAGGCAACCTTTGGATGGAATCAAATTATTTAAAAACTTGTTTTATTAAATAAAACAAGTCTTGTTTTTGTACCGTATTACTAAACAATGCGGAATTTTATTACGTTATAAATTGCAGAAACGCAAAAAGAAACACAAAATAACAAAAAAGTGGTACAAAATGATTAATCTTTACATGGTGTTTATTTTTTAATAATTAGCTCAGCTCGTTTAATACAAATTAGAACCAATTTTATTCCCGGGTGTATACGTGTATAACCAAGAAGCAACTTTACACTTTCCACTAACAAATTAATTACAAAAGACTTTCGCTGATAGTGATCTCCTCTAAGAATAGGTAGTAAACTCCTTTATGAATAGAATTATAGTTATATTAATAAAATTTCTTGACAAAAAAATTAAGCAAGAATAATTCCAACACAGAAGCATATTTATATTCGCTTCTTCTTTTGCGTGATCATAATTTTCGAATTCAATAAGCTCATTAAAAGCGTTGATATTTTCAACATCATGTAGATTGATCCTAGTATTGATACTAAAATAACGGCATAACAATCTATCATTGTATATGCGACCCAACCTAATTCCGTCGCTGGATTCTTCATGTAGTGTGCTCCTTTATTTCTTATCACATATTCAATCCAGAACATAGCAGTATCCAAAGCGTTCATTGGTCTATCTTTAAACCTTGTCGAAATTTCTTTAGCTTGTATCCTAAATGTTTGGTTTGTTAGTACTTCGTGTAAAGTTTCAGATAAAGTTTCCTCATTGATATATTTGTATTCCAATATTTTTCCGTAGCCTAAAGACTCTATTTGTAATAAATTGTTGTACTGGTCACCGTAAATTGGAATGCCCATGATTGGCACTCCATGGTATGTGACCTCTTGTGTTCCGATTAGTCCACCGTGTGATATGAAAACTCTGATGTTTGGATGAGCTGCAAGAAAAGTGGAATATTTAAGTAGCTGCTACTGCAATGTACTTACTTGAAACGGTGAAAGTAAAGCTCTCGGGCCGTACTGTTCGTACCGTCCATCTTCTTTTAACGGACAAAAAGGCTGGTTGTCACTTTTTGTGACTCAAGGTTGGCTTTTACCCTATCCAGACGTTAAGCATTGCCATACGGCAATGTCGCCAGCCTCCCGGTGCACTTTTGTATGCCGATTCGTATGAATTTGGATGCAGTTGTGATCAAATGTGTTTTGTTTAATCTACAGGTATTTGCTTAAAATCTGGTTGTTTGTCACATTTACAAACACATCGGGACCTCCATGGTACAGATGTATCCCTACAGTGGCTCTACGTTTTATGTATACCTAAAAAATAATAACAATGGGCACACATCTAGTTTGCCCATCTTAGATTCATTAAAAATCGAGTCAATGTTTGTGATCTCGTAATTTTAACCACTACTAGAACTGAACAAGGCAATACTTACACAAAATTTCTTTTTGCGGCAACCATTTCCTTACAATCAGATTATCTGGTTTGTTCTCCAAATTGTCGTCTTCCCATTTCCATAGGACGGTTTGTTTTAGTTTTCTAAACACGTTGAGAAATGCGTTTCTTTTCTCCGGTGGCAACTCTGAGCTACGTACATTTGAGCCAAAGTTCATATACACAGCTCCATGTTTTGCATTATCTAATACTTTTTGGAGATCCTGTAAAAAATTAACACAAAATATGTAAAAGTTATATCTAAAAATCACTTAAGTTTGAATATGTTCCTTAAACCTTCGAACACACGTGATTCGAGACACAATAGAAAGACATAGCAGCCCGACAGTCGGCTGTCGCTTGGTCGTTGAAAGGTTAAATGATAATTAAAAAATAAAGCACGCAATTTGATTGGTGGATCTTATCAAAGCCAACCAAGTGAACTAAAGCTAAACATCGCTGAAGAATTCACTACCCACCTCCTGACTGCATATTCATACCATGTTAAAATTATCATAATGTTGTGTTGTCTCTGGCTTTCAATGTGTGTGTGCTAAATTTTATAAAGACCGGTTTCCTACCAAACGTAATTAAAATTATGTCATAGAATTTTTTATTAATTTTTTTTTTAAATAGTTATGGCAATCCACCGAATTTTCGGTGATTTCTGCCAATGTCCAGTTTGAAAATAATATTTCAGTTTAAATGACAATTGTACGGTTAATAAATTATAGTATGGAGATCATACACGTGTTCTTATAACCAAGAACACGAGATGACTCCTGTCATAGAAATAACAAAAAAACTATGCACTTTGAGATTGGCAGAATAGTCGACATCGGCTTTGGTTGCCATTATATAAAAATAGAATAGAATAGAACAAAAAACTAGTCACATACAAACGAAGTTACGCTTATGATAGTAATAATATACACCACAACGAATAAATACGTCAATACAGGCCTTAATACAATTTTGTTCAACAGAGTTGTACAAATATTAATTATGCTAAGTGGCAATACAAAGAACTTTACTGCCAAGACATTTAAGACTATAAATGTTAAATAAGTCCCTAATGTTGCGAAAAATTTAGCACATTAACAATTAACTAAAAAAATTGTGTAATTGTGTTGCATCGTATAAATGGCTAAAGTTCTCGGCACGTGTACAAATTTAATCAAAAGATTACTTAAATTAAATTCTATATTTTGATTAAATTAGTATACTAATGATTAGGTGGTAGTTACTGCAAACCTTGTCTTTAGTTATATTAGTTTACTAGCTTTTGCCCGTGGCTTCGCTCGCATTAGAAAGAGACAAAAAGTAGCTTATGTTACTCTCTATCCCTTCAACTATCTCCACTCAAAAAATCACGTCAATTCATCGCTCCGTTATGCCGTGAAAGAAAGACAAACAGACAGACAGACAGACACACTTTCCCATTTATAATATTAGTATACAGGAGGACTCAATGCCGCAGGTATTTTCTCCCAGTCAACCTAATCAGTAAGACTATCAGGCTTTTGACTAACCGTAACGACGGTCAAATGTACTATGACTACGTATGGCAACCGGGCAACAAACAGCTTAACGTGATGCTTCTCCGGGCACACTACCAAACCAAAACAGGCTGCTAGTATAATATTCTTAACGAAAAAAAAACTATTAACAATTTGCTTTTCTCTGAAAATAATCCAGCACGCGGCTTAGAAATCCAGCTTGCGATTACGACACCAACAACGGGCCAGATGATTTGTCTATGGCAGGTATGCCACAAAAACGAATCACACAGTGTATGTGTTAAACGTTACAAAGTAGGTATAATTAACATGACTAACAGATTTTAACACCATAATAGTTTAAAGACGGGCATGTGGGCGTTATATGTATAATTTATCATGAATATACGTTACAGGGACAAAAGTTAGCCCGATGTAACTCTATGCGTGACCTAGGTATTTACTTACTATGATTCAAAGCTATTATTTGAAAAACATAATACCATAGTTAAAAAAGCATCTCAAACCCTTGGATTTATAATGCGTGTATCGGCTAGCTTCACTGAAGCCCAAACTTTGTTTTGAGATGTTTTTTCTTTCGCATCAATAGTAAACGTATAATAATTTAACAGTTATAGTTTGTAGTATTAACCTTTCAACGACCAACCGACAGCTGGCTGTCGGGCTGCTATTGTTTTTCTATTGTGTCTCAAATCACGTGTGTTCGAAGGATTAATATGTATATTTAAGTTATTGCCCACATACGGCACTTATAGTGTGTATACAAACATTTATACGTGAGGGCCTGTAATTGGCTTTTTGGTTTCTTACTATATTTTTCTACAACTAATGTTCAATAGCTGTTGGCTCTCCATAATTATAAATAAATAAATATAGTAGAAATTATATATGTAGGTAAAACATTAGATAAGCAGTGCGAAAATAATTGACAAATGTAGTGTTTATCTGGACTCACATTATCAAGAGGTTAAGTTTATTTTAGGAAGTATTCTTAAAAATACAGAAAAAAAATCGGGTTGAACGACATTGGTCAAGCCTGATATTCGTCAAATCGGCAATTCGTCCAATATGACATTGGTCAAAGCTGCAGTTCGTCAAATCGTTTGTTTGTCCAATTATGAAATTTGCCAAATACGCTAATGGTCAAGTAATCAAGGGTATTAAATTTAATCAAAAATATTCTCCAGGACGAAATTCCGTCGTCATTGAAAAAAAGGCAAGTACGGATATAATAGGATGACTGGAAATTAGTGTACGATACTTAAACCAGTTTTTACTATAAGAACAAACCTGAAATTGCGAAAAGAAAAATCAGCTGTTCAGTACATGTATGTTTGCCTAATGTACTGAACAGCTGATATATTTTTTGCGATTTCGGTTTTGCTTTGCACCCTATACATTTAAATGTGCGCCAGTGTGTGCGTTAGGTGCGTTACCTCCCCTTGTAGTCTCACGGTAGGTCTCACCGGTAGAACTAACAGCATATATTCTATGGTACGGTATAGGGATTCGAAACTCCGGTCTACTACTTAAACATCTGTGATGACAAAACTCAAATTTTCCCGACCTACAAATTGAACCCAGAGCACTAAAGAAGATGCTTTTTGACTCTATTATAATGATATAGGTACTTTACTCACAGGAAAAAGCCACTGAGTAAATATATGGACAACTCATGTGGGTATCATCTGATGAGTTTATAGACGAGTATTTATGTAATAAATCTGCATAAAATTATCTTTAATTCGAGCATGTCATGGAAGTAAAGAGATAAGAAAATTAAACCTTCAAAAACACATGATTAAATAAAAGATAAACAATAGAAGGGCGACAGCCTTTCGCCGCTTGGTCGTCGAAAGGTTATCACGTTGTTATCACAAATTAATATCCATAGGCTCTTACTGGGTAAATTGTAACTATTGTATAAATGTCGTTGAAGTTGAAGTTTCCATATAACGTCGCATATGGGTAAAATTTCTACTAACTAATGGCTAAAAGGTGAACTAATTAGGATCACTTATTTTTAACACTATGCAGTTGCCTATTGGCCAATTTAAATTAATATTTTCGAAAAACCCAATTCTGGAAAATGTTATAATTCGGAACACACAACACACGCACACATACATAGGACTCCGCTTAAGCCTTATAAGTTACAGAGTACAGCATATGGTTTGGAACAGTGCCTAAAACGTTAAAATCGCGTAGTTTAGCCTCCACCATAAAGACAAAATATGCATAATAATTATCTTGAAATAGAAACACATTGCGAACAAAGAGACATAACAGCACGGTCATGAGAAGAATATTATAATAATTATTTCTAGTTTTAAGTAGTCAAATCCAGATGGAGGTCTGACCTTTTTTTTTTTGAGTTGGATCGACTTTTTTTTCTAAAACGCTACCAAGAAAGGGCAGTGTTTAGAATCTCAATCAGCATTGTGCGCTGCATTAAGCGGGCGTCTGTCGCGGGTGTCCATCGCGGGCACCCGCGCCGTGCTCCGTCGCGGACGCCCGCGACGGTCTCCCGCCTTTCGCAGCGCCGCGCCGCCAGTACAATTTTGAACGCGCGGGTGTACTGATTTCCTAGAAACATTTCCGCTCGCGTGCTTCGTCACGGACACTTGCAGCCCGCGCCGCGTGTGACGGGCGACCCGCTGCACGCAGCTGATCTATGAGATTACTTGAAACAGCACGTCACGCGGGCGCCCGCGCCGTCTATGCCTATAGCCATGTATAAAAATATCTAAATACTTACATCAGGCAGTTTTGTGTCACTCGCAGTTAAATGCACTCCTCCAATTTCCACCACATTCGGAAGATACGCTGCTGAAGTGTCAAAACTGAAATGCCTATTCATTAATATCATTGACGCGTTTTTCTGCAAGTCAAACAAACTCGGAACTGGTTTCGGCAAGTCTGGCAGATACTTCCTTACAAGCTTTTCATGCTCTTCTAAATACCAGTACCTCCAGTAATAATATTCGTATGCAGTAAAGTACAAGTTCTTCATTCTACCCCAGAATGATGTCGGGTTTCTGACTTCCAGAAACTCTGAGGTAACTGTGGCTAGCTGTAGTGGATTTCTGACTACGAGATTGTGTCTCATACAGTTGCTGAATGTGGTGACGAATACCAAAGGAGCGTTGTATTTGTGGGCCAGGACATTCAGCGCTTCATGATAGAACTGTTCGATAATAACCAAGTCAAACTTGTTGTCTCGTTTAAGGAAAGTTTTAATTTCAGTGGAGTTTAATACAAGTTCTGTGAAAGCTAGACCACCTTTCCATAGAACTTTGTAGTGAAATTCTTCAGCTGGTACATTTACCATGTCGAAGACGTTCGGTCTGCCGACTCCTAAAAATAGAAATAAAGATATTTTATTACTTGCATGTGACATAGTTTTACAAGTGTGTTTATACGATGTTACGATGACCCAAGGTCACGTCATACGTACCAATCAAATAATATGTATTTACAAATGAAAATTGTTCTACAATCGTTTTTTTAACGCTAACGTTGATTTATTATGTTACTCATTAATTATTTATTTGTGTAGTTTGGGCTTTATAAGCTATAAGTAAATGTTGTGTTAATATACACAAGAGACCATAATTATTAATATAATAAATTTTACCAATTTGTTATGTTAAACACAGACAGCACGGAAACCTTATTTTAGGGTTCCATTAAAACACTACAAAAAATAGACACCACAAAAAAAAATTATAAGCTAATCAATAAAGCATAAAAAGCATTGAAAAATCATAATAAAATCAATATTTTTTCGATGATTTTTAAAGACAAAGGCACTTAGTCAACATAAAACACCGAGCGTAAATATTTACTTTCAAAATTTTGTCTATACTCCTCTTAATCTTACACAATCAATAGTAAACCAAAACATTCCGGGCGGGAATCTTGTATATTTCGAAATCCCGCGAAACGTTCCATAAACTAATATTCTTAAAACAGTAATAACAGACATGTGTACAGATAAAGTAATCAAATGTTTTAACATAGACATTGTAATAAAATAATCAAAAACTCACCCATGACATCCCATATCTCTTTTTCATCGACCTTGTACTGATGGTAGTTCGGCGGAGTATTATGCGCTCTGTGGCCAGTAATCACAGACACATTATGCCCTCGTCTCGCCAGCTCTAAACCAATAGGTTTCAACATAATAAAATGAGATTTCGACGTAAAAGGCACCACATACAAAATATTCGCCGCATCGCTATATTTGGCCAAAGCCGAAAAAAACAAAACTAATTTTAAGGCATCCTGAAAAAAACAGTTCACTTAAAAACTTTGGTCACTATTTTTGAAATTTGAATAAGGAAGTCTATAACACTCACCATTTTTGTAAATGGAAGTTTTTGTTTTACATAAGCGGTTTGTTTTTAAAATGCGCTCAGGCACTACCTTTAGCTTAGAATCATTATACCATACTGACTTCACAATTACCGAAGTGTTACTATTGTAGATACTTTAGATTAACATACGTAGTAGAAGTTGCTAGTTGTTTCTCGATGAATATAATAGAATAGAATATCATTTATTTGCGTGAAATATACAAAACAATAAGTACATGACATATTCCACCCTCTTCGAGGGTATGCAAAGGCAATATTTAAAATTTTAAATTTACATTAAGGTACAAATTGAACTATTATAATCATATACCTAGACTATAATTAATGGAGTAACATTTATGTGCATAGAAAATATAAAACTGTACAGTATTATAATTATGATTATTTTTACTAAAATAATAAATAATACCAGCCTATTACTGTCCCACTGCAGGGCAAAGGCCTCTTCTCATACAGAGAAGGCACGAGCACCGATCACCACGCTTGCTCAATGCGGGTTGGCGATTTCGGACTCATATTATGCACAAGTCCAGGTTTCCTCACGATGTTTTCCTTCACCGACTAAATTAATTAATTTTAACTAAATGAAAGAGAAATAATTAATAAAGGCAATTTTACAGGTGCTATTATTAAAAAATTCTTTGGTTGTGTAAAAACTCTCCTGGATTAACCATTTTTTTAAGGCAGATCAAACATGCCTTTTTTGGCAAGGAGTTAAATATCAAAGGTGCCATATAGGCACAGCTTTTCTGAAACAGTTCTTGCTTGGGAACAGGCATTTTTAAGGGTAGGTGGTACATTTTGCGTTTAAATGTGTTGTCGTTGGCGGTAAAAAGATGAGTGTGACTTTAGCAACTTCGTAGATGTATGCATGGACCGTTAAAAGATTTTTAGATAAAAAAAATGGGCTTACATGATTCGGACCAATCTATGTCATAAAGCGTTCGAATGCATTTTTTCTGGGCTATGAACACCCCCGTGATGCAATAATGTCATTCATATGTTCAATATAAGCTTTTAACCGCGGCTTTGTCTCGGTGTAAATAAGAAAAAAACATTAAACAGATCCCGTGGAGTCTCAATAATGTAGTTTTCTATTTAGATTATATCACATTAGTAGTAATTATATATTAACCCAAATGTAATGAAGAATATTTTATAAAAAAAAACTATTGTCAAATTAAGGAATAACACAGAATATGAATAGTTCAAGCGTGTACTGTGGGTTTAAAAGTATAAGACTTGTAACCATTAAAATAATTGTTTGCAAGACAATACATATGGAAATATTTGAAATAATGCTAGTATTTACTAAACTATACAAAAGTTATTTCTAGTTGTAAATGTACTACGTTTAAAATATACAACAAATGATCTTCTACATTTGTTTTAATCACAGATATCCGTGGTCCTAATGTTTGTAATTCAATATAATACCTACAAACAAGCATTAGTTTTACTGCCTAGGAATATAATGTAGTTTGCACGATTTTACTACAAAATTCATCGTTTCATTTTATCTTTTGAAATGTTCTGCTTTATGGACAATTCTTTAATTTTAAAAAATATCACGAAATTCTCTTTTTTTTAATATTACGTAAAATACCAATATTATTCGAGTAGAAAATAAAAACCTTGCCAGGCGACCCATACCTATGTGCTATTTTTGCTTCCGTGATGCTTAAAGAATATAGTGGTGTGCTCATTAGCACCTCTCGGCGGGCTTCTCTCCCATTTAAAAGCAAGTTCCTGCATTTAATAATGTAGCTTTACTTCAGACAAAAGTTATAAAGATTTTTAACTACAAACATTTTGTTCAAAGAAAGGTATTTATTGAAGTGTTAAATAGTCACTACAATATAATATTTTAGAAACGATTTATTTAGATTCGACGAAGTGGATTTCACTAATATCTTCCTACATTATACACTTGCCTGTTACACAGTCGGAGATCTGGAAATTGATTCTATGACTAACATTTACTAATCTACTTACCTAACATGAAGGTTTCCAATCTATAAGGTTCTATGAGGTCGAAAACCATGTTGGTTAGATTGGTTATATTTAATGGTTGCGGAATGTTTATAGTGGTTACCGTGACCCTGGAACATAAAGGGCAATCGAAGGAACATGAGTGGGTTTTAGTCAGTAAGAGTCTGACACGCCCTCCCGCCGCACCCGGGACGGGAGCAGTCATTGGATGATTTCCCACTCACCAAAAAAAAAAAAGGTTATATTTAATTATAAGTTAGATTCACTACAACGCAGACAGTCGTATCACCATTCGTCAATTGTGATTGAAACCAACCCAAGATATTGTTTTAACCTGCTGATAGTTTCATTGGAGTATTCCCGTTGTCCCCATATTGACTCTGTCCCCATGATGAAGAATCCCATAATTCCTGTTGTTCCTATTACTTTCTAGTTCTTATTATTAGGTTAAGCACAAAGATCTTAAGGTATCAGGACATCAGCCATGATACAGAAGAAATGTGGAGTGTGGCGCAATTTTTAAAACCAGCACACATTACTCTGCCTATTTCCAATATAATGAAAAGAAAACCCGTAAGAATGAAGCCCTCATTAACAGAGCATTTTACAGATTCTCGGCGGAATAATTAATCTTTATTAATAAAAACCTTTTTAGCGGTGAACTTTACCAGTTTTTAAATCATGTCAGCCACAAAAACACTGATAATAATTATTCTAATCAGCTATGTCCGTAGTTAAAAGTTCAAGTTCACATCTAATTTGCTTATTGTTTGCTGTTTTGCTGTATAAAATCGTGTAAGAATATCGTGATACCCTAGTTGTCGGTATCAAATCCGGGGACTTTATCTATGTGACTTTTTCAATTCATATTAGTACTTTCGAAAAGATTTTCTTGGAAGTCATCATAGGTGAAGTAAAACATTGAGAGGGCTTATAATGAATATCACCACGAACTCCCCAATCTGTCTTGAGCAATAGCAATGAATGTTGGGCCTTCTCCGCATGAGAACAGACCTCTTCCCAGCTGTGGGAACACCAGATATTTCGGTATTACCTATGTCAAATCTTACTCCTACAAACCTTAATTAACAAAATTATACATACAATTATAACTATCTAATTATACATTGTACAAGATAAAGCCCCAATTTAAGGCCAAAGGTTGCCTCATTGAATAATCCGAGATATCTATTATTACGCCCTTTAATTGTTATCCACTCTCATATCCGGATTATGGTTTTCTAACAATAGCTGCTCTATTTAGTCGAAACAATTTGTTGCCCAAAGATGATAAATAAGATTAGGGACGGTTTGAGAAATATTCATATTTAACATAATAATATCGGCATGATACTCCCTTGGCCTTTAGAAGTACCTATCTTTCTAATGGCCATATGTTCTTTGTTGTCGGTATATCCTTGTTTATTGTGTTAATTTCAACCTAGAGTAAAACTATCGAATTACTAACTTTAAGGTATCACAAAAAAATACTAAAAGCGCTTTTGTATCAGTGTTAAATTCGTTTTGATTTGTACAGCCAGACTTCGATAGTGTTTACTTCTTACAATAACGCCATCTACAATAACTTTGAAGAACTACGCAGTGTTTCCTCAGAAGGAATAAGCTTACAAATAATATATTCAGATTAATAATGTGCCACATCATCATCATCAAATATTACTCATATTGTTTTACTTAAACAATTGTTTATTCCTAGATAAGGACCTATATGTTTTGTTAGGAACATGGGTATTCTTTCCAAAATCATTGTTATATAGAGGGCAGCAGGCTGTTCATTGCAAAAAAGATTAAACTTTTGATTGCTTTAGATATCGCCCTGATTCCTAATCTGAATTATTTAGTGTTTTTATAACTTTTTTGGTTTGTTGAGGATTATAATATCGATTTTCATATCTGTTTGGTTTACCTACTTGAAACTGAAATATGTCAAAACAGATCTGAAATCCTATAGTTTTAAGCCACCAGTCTGGAACCAATCTACTGTTATTAGGGTTGAGTGGAGTGGAGTATTTGTGTAGCAACATACGAGTATGTGGTTGAAAACGAGATCAGAACATCGCTTTGTCAACAGGACTAAATTGCAGAAGCTTTTAGGGAACCTTTAGTAATAGCTAATCCGCCTTTCCACAGAGCTTCTCTATGAAAACCATCGGAATATCCTGCCTTCCTGAATAGATTTGGACCAAAAGGCGAACCAACGATTTTCAAAAGACAATTTAGGTTTGTTTGGTACTAGCTGTCTCCCTGGCCTTATCTAACTATTTCAGTAATTATGAATAGGACTGATAGCCTTTAAAAAATGACTTATTTTTGTATAAGTGTAATATTTATATTTCTCTTTGCTTCGTTGAACGAGTCTTTCCTGTATATCATTCTATGTTTTGAATGTTGTAATTATTGTAACAAATATAGTTATCTAGTTTGTCGTTTTTATTAACTGTCTTCGCAAATTAAAACATGGAAAATGTATTTAAAAGTTTTTTTTATGATTTGTAACTTAAGTTAAAAAGGTGTTTATCTTAGGATGGGCTGCTTCAATTATTATAATTTTAGTGCTTGAGATGTTTTCAAGTATTGTACAATTTTTCAAAAGCCCCTCGGAGGCGTCTCTAAATAATAAGTAGTAGATAATAATGATATGCTGCTCTTTTAATGGTCCTTAGGTACGACTGAAGTGGTTTATGAATAAAACAAAAAACTTTAGTGCGTATTAACACATTATAATTTTACTGATACATTTTTATTATAAAATCTTATCTAATTTATTATTACTTTTATTTATTATTTTCTTATACATTATCAATAAATGTTATTAAAAAAATATAAAGCTATTCACAAAGTTAACGCCTTCGATTGTAAATTCTTACGTACCCGAAATTGTTTTAAATTCATTAAGTACACTGGACGGAATTAAACCAATATTTAATGTTAAATTAGTAAAGCTCTATGACTTTTTACATGATAACATGAAGCTTAAACGAACATTAACAACAGTTACTGTGTGTGAAAATTAAGTTAGATAACTTACTAACTAAAGCGTTTCAAAGATTCAGTCTGTGTATGACTTTGATTCATTTAGTACATTCGAAAAAATATGGCAGAATAAACATTTAAAATTAACTTTACTTAATGATACAGATGTTACTAATAATCTCTTATTTTCTCGATCACTTTATAGTTACTACTCCTCCGTTCGGAGTACAAAGGACCATTCTTGGACTCATATCCGTGCGGCACGGTGCGGATGCCGTTTTCTATATACTTGGGGCTCGCTATTGGTTCTCCTTTGTACCCCCGACTTTTTGTCACTGAGTTTATTTCCCTTGACTCGATAATTTCTTTAGAACGACCGTCTCTTGATGGCACGATCTTCTTACTAACGGTCTCGACAGTGTCTGTAACGCTGGGACGTTCCGGATCGCCTGACCGTGTAGTGTACCGATACGTCTCGGAAAAGTTGTCGCTACTATTGCTTCCGCGCCGTATCGCCGGTGACTTTATCCTCGAGTCCAGTCGGGATACGAAAGGACTCGATTCCCTGTTGAGCGATTCTGTCTTATATAAAGGCGTTTTTCGTTCTTCCGAGATACGGTCCTTGTAATGCGGTGACGGAGTATTGTATCGTGACGATAACCGGCTGCCATCTGATTCGTCGTCTGCGTGTAACGTTTGATATAATTCAGGAGCTCTCTCCCGAAGCCCTTTCAGGAATATCTTCTTCTTATCAGTTTCATCATAAGATTTACTAAATCCATTGGTGTGTCCGTTAGTCACTGGGGTTGTCTTTCCGTATCTAGCTCCAAAAAGGCCATCACGTCTACGCTCTGTTTCACGAGACACAGCATCGGCGAGATCGCGTTGACTACGGTTAATTATGGACACGATACCTGGGCTCTTAAGCTGTTCTGGAGTTTCATCAAGCCGGCTTAGGTGGGGGTTGGATTTATACATAGTTGAGTAATTGCGACTCATTGTTGATACGTAACGTGGGTGAGTCTCCTGTTCAGGAGCTCCCATAGCAAAACTCTTGCTTCTGTTGAGAGGCTTGTATGTGCGCGCTGGTTTAGCAGGTCCCGGTGGGTATCCGTTTATTTTGCCGTCAGGGGCAGCTGTCACGTTGTTTGAAATGTTGACGGCGCTGCTGGAGCGCTTGTTCGGTGTAAGTCTGTGCCAATATTTATTAGAAGTTTTCGTAGGTTCGGTGGTTTTTTCTTTCCTGTCGTGCAGTTTCCTTGGCAGCGTCTGCGCACTGCGAGTGTACTCTTCGTCGGGCTCGATGTTCGGATTCAATCGACTCGTAGAATGACTGAACCGACCCAGAGTGTGCGAGAATTGACCCCTGAAAAAATTAAAGAAACAATTGAATATTTTTTTTACAATCTACTTATAAGATTTATTGGTGTTTCGTGATGGTGTAATGAGCCGGGCCCACGTACAATTATTGTATTGTTGGTAAGTCGCAAAAACTCGTAATCTTGTTGGTGTTCTGGTAATTGGATTCAATGGGAAATCTCCACCCACACACCTAACGACCATGCTTTGTTTTCGTACGTTAAACGTCTTTGTTAAAGCCTGAACAAATTGTTTACGATTTAACTTAGGACCAAAGATTTTTTGTTGTATTATTTTATTTATGGTTCTTTCAAGCCTTCCGAAGACCCGAAGGTTCTGTTTAACCGCGATTTAATATAACAAAACTGCGGAAGCATGTGTGTCTATTGTAATTTGCAAAAATAATTATAACAACTAATTTGCATACACCAACCTCCACTAACATACAGCAGGTGTTTATTATGAACATTTCCTTAGCATGAGTCACTGTAGTTTGTCATTGTGAATCGGCACAGACTCCTCAATAAAGTCACTGTTTCACTTGACGAACACGAGTGACTCATGCACTAAATAAGGGTTTCTTTACAAAATAATAAAGGCTTATTTACCCTTAATAGGCAATACCCAAGAACGGCGATGAATGAAAAAGGCAAGATATGCCGGAACGCAGTCTTAATTAAAAGTGCATGACTGCAGTGATTGATTGAACAAAGTATTGTCGTGTCTATTAATAGTGAATGAAATAATTGTCTTTGTCTTGTAATTATGTGCTGGGATTGAGTCTAATTGGACGTGGTCGCGTCATTGTAACAGTTACTAAGATTACTTGATTGATCTTTATCGTGTTTGATAATTTCTGATTTATGTGATGAAATGTACTGTAAGTAGTTAATGTGAACTTATGCAGCAACAAAGTTAAGGACCCTTTGGGTACATAAAATTATTTCACGTTTATATTTATACCGTTTATGTTTATATAAAATAGGACAAGCTTTTTGGTGGTAATCAAAACACAGCTGAAACTATTGAACAAAAATTTGCACCTTAGTCTTTTTTTACGTCGTAGAGGCGCATTAAGCATGGATTTTTGAAAACTCATTTCATTTTGAGGGAATCAGTCTTTATATAAAAACAAATGTTGCAAATGTTTGGAAATTCTGTCTTTTTTCTACCCTAATATACATTGAAGAATACATTTAAACCCGTTGCGTAGTTGTAAAGCATACATAGGGAGACCCCTATGTATGCTTTATGTATGACAGCGGAAAACGACTTTGTTGTTATGTGCCGTCGCAGTCTTAGAAAACAGCTAGTTGCAATATTTACTGAATCGTTTATGGCAATGCAAATATTTAATTTCAATAAATTAATTTCCTTTAATTTCCATTCTACAAAAATGGAGCTGCCCCCCTAGACAAGTGGAATTGTAGAATAGATAGCGAAAGCGAATAGATTGTCAAATGTATGGAGATGCCAAATGGTTTAGCGAAAGCTTATGTCAATTCCATACATTTGACAGTCTATTCGTTTTCGTTATCTATTCTACAATGCCACTTGTCTAGGCCCTCTGGTGTGCTCAATAAATCATTTGCAACGTTTCTGTGCTAAGAGGCATTTTCCATGCAACCGGACAATTACAATTACAGTTTGTTGTATTACATTTTCCATCTGACCTCGACACGCCTTTGAAAAACCATGCATTCTTGTACAATGCATCATGTCAGGTACCTTTGTTATTGTTGATATTACAATAAAATAGTTAAATTAAAGTAGTAAATCCTAACACAAATTAACTACCTATTTTATCCTTTTAAAGACCAACCGACAGCCGGCCGTCGGGCTGCTATTGTATTTCTATTGTGTCTTAAATCACGTGTCTTCGAAGGATTGGTTAAGGCGCATGATTCCTTATAAGTTGAGACCTAAGAAATACTTAATGGATTTGCATGCATAATTATTTGCCTTGTGTAACTCTAGAAGTTAACTTATTATCGTTACAAGAAATATGTCACGGATATTGGTTTTAATCACAAATCTGTTATGCTTATAAGGAGGCTAGCTGTTTCCCGCGGTTTCACCCGCATTTTTGATTACTACGAAGGTACGGTGGGTCGTAGCGTGATTCTATAATAGTTTATAGACTTCCTCGGTAAATGGGCTATCCAGCAGAAAAAGAAGTTTTTAATTCGTACCAGTGCTTTCTAAGATTAGTGCGTTCAACCAAACAAACAAATAAACTCTTCAGATTTATAATTAGTATGGAAATATGGATATGTTATAGATTTCTAACTAGGACCAAGAAGGCTGGTCCTTTGAGTCTTTGCCGGCTTACAATGTTGGTCTTTTGTGTGGTCTTTCGGCACGGTTTGCATAATGTGAATAGGTCTTGTTTCCGCAATGTCTTAACGGAATATGTAAACCACAGTAGTGCCTAAATAGTGTTTAGAATATTCGCCTAAAATATTTATGGGTGTTAAAATTTGTGAGTCTGATGGACCTGAAAACACTGAACTAATGGGAGTAACGTCCTATTTATGTAAAAAAATATTAACAACTTTTTTTATATTTTGTTTTTCTATGTATTTTATTTACACCTTTTTTTATTTCTGTTAATTTTACAAGTACATAGAATAGTATAAAATGTTGTTTTATATATTTCATTGTTTCAATCTAGTAATTAGTCTATGCCACACTTTTGCCAATAAATCAAACTAACATTGACTGTTATAAAATGTCTAGTGTCTGTATAAGTGAAAAAATCAACAGATATCACGAAATACTAATTCATGCATCTGCTATCAACGCCCTGAATGGATCATAATAACTTTTTGCTCTAATTAATAAAGAACCTTATATTCTCAACTAATTTTAAATTTCTAAGAATATTCCTTTGTATACAAGATCTCGAGAACTTATTCTTCCCTCACAATAGCTGTATGAAAATGGCACTAATGAGTTCAACTGTTCATTGTAATCTACACAAGTCTAAGAATACGACTGCAAGGTTCATCTAGCTACCTTATGTACTGACCATGTAAACAATAGAACAAACAAAGTCTTTGTGGCGAAACAACTCATACATAACTTATACACATAAACGTATTTTCTCAAGTCACGTTTACGTTTCACCAAAATTTACGAAACCTCGTCCAACCCACATGCTCTAACTTAAAGCAAATTCTACCTTTATTACTATTGGCTCCTATCAAAACGCCGTAACTTTATGATAATATAAACACAAAACATTAATTAAAGGTTTGGTAGATATTAATGTAGGTGGACGCGGCAGTAGTACGACAAGCTTCTATTTAAGGCTCATTGGCTTACATTTTTTTATGAAAATTGAATATCTATCATCTAAGATCATGCCTAAATGCGCCTGACTGCTAAAAAAACTAACACGCGTCTGGTTGTTTTGACTACCACCAAATATGAAGCGACACATGTTTTATTACAATGGTTAATTAAATTTATTGATGTTTTGATTGCAATGGGAAGTGGTTAATTGCTTACCTTTCGCGTTGGTCGCGGGCGTCGGCGGCGACTGCGCGTCTTGAACTGCCCTCGTACTTGTGCTCTCGGCCGTAGATGCTGGGCGCGAAGGGGTCCTCCCCGAGGTAGTAGCGGTGCGGCGGCGCGACGGGGGGCGCCAGCTCGCCGCCGTACTGCTTGTACGTGCGCGACGAATGCTCCGGCGACGGCGTCCGAGAGTTGCGCCACCGGGCACGTCGCTCGGCAGACGCTGAACGAATCTTCCCTACCAACTTCCGGATAGAATTCCCGATCGCCGAACCCATCGACTTACGCGCCGGTGACGGACGCCGCCCGTTGTCAGCAAAACGGGTCTTCTGATTCTGTTTGCGCTCATCCCGATCCCGCCGCCTTGGTGGTGTACGGTCCCTATCCGAACTTTCACGCCTCTCTCTTGGAGGAGAGTAATCCGGTGGAGGTTCCACGGCTCCCTCTTCGCGACTGTCCCGTGACCGTGCTGAATTTTCGTTCCTGGAAGAGCTCCTGTAACCACTATCGTAGCGGTGTTCTTCAGACAATCTTTGTTTCGTGGGTCGTTTTCGTTCCGGCGCGATGGGCCGGTAGTCGTCCTCGACCGAGGGCTCGCGAAACGAGCGCTCGGTTTCCAGCGGCCGGAAAGGCGAACCTCGCGGTGGACTGTGCATAGTTGACGAAGACACGTAGGCGGAGTCGTCGCGCGAGGGCGGGTGACGGCGACCTATAGGTGATGACCTCCCCTGAGGCGAGTCGCGCTTCCCGTACACATGTCTGGGGGAGGACCCGTTTAATCGATCGTCACTAGCATATGGTGAACGCACTGTCGGTGGTGACGGTGACGAACTGCGTGGCTCGGGCATCCTGGGTTTACTGGCACGCCGCTGCGACCAGTCCGCAACCCCCTTGAAATAGCCACCGGTCCTGTTCACTGCTGCTGCCGGTCGTTCGTCTGAGGGCGTCGACGATTTTGTTTTGCGAAGAACTCGATCTCCATATATGGGTGGCGGTGGCACAGACGATGTCTTCCCGTAGTATCCCTCGTCTTCGGCTTTTTTGTAAAAGGCAGGATCAGGTCTTCGTCCTATTTCTTCAGCAATGGAGTCGTGTGACGAACGTGATTCGCTACCGAAATGATTTTCAAGCCACTTTGATGTTTCCTTCTTGCGTGTTTCTTCCTCTATGTCGTAGTCGACGGGGCGCTTGTAATCCTTGTCGTGTTCTGAAATCAGAGTGAACTATAAGCGCGGAGCGATATGCGGCGGCGCGGGCGCGCGCTCTACGGCTCACCGTGGAGTGGCGCCGGCGACGCATCCTCTACCACACGCTATGGCGTAATCAGTCAGTCAATAAGTTTGTCAAACTGTCGAAGTTCAATGCGATGTATACTCGAGACAACTTTACTTAACCGCTACGAGACATTAACGTGCATAATATTCACTGAATGGTAATTTCTAGGTCAGTATTGCTTTGCGTTATGTTTATGGTGTTATGTAATTATTGTCAGCTTTGGTGGTCATTTAACTTAGATGGTAATACGACTATTGTATTAAGATCGCTATTCTTAGCGTGGAGGCCATTTTAGGTAATATCTGAGGGAGAGAAATTGTGGGCACTGGCAATGATTATGACTAGACAAATAGATTACAATACAATACAGAATTTAAATAGGTGCGCAGTAAATATTATTCATTTAGTACACAAACAATACGTGAAGGTAAGTACGTCTTAAATGTTTGTCCTTTTAATAAATCGTTCTTAAAGAGGTAAAAGTCTATATTTATAGCTATTACAGCAAGATTGACAAGTCGCTGACATTACAACATTTTGTGTGGAACCGGGCGATCTTCGCAATCAAGTTTACACGCCCTATAAGCTTCACGTCATTGCGAAAACGGTGATTAAATACACATTTATGTGGAAATTTCTCTGATTTATGCGTACCTGCACTCATAGCCTACATATTATGAAACTAACACCATGTGTGATAATAACTTATGTACAAAACCAAAACTCTACATCATTTCTAATACCTTTATACAGGATTTCGTTTAAACAAATGGGTTTAAATCGGCTATGAAAATGTTGGTCTTTTGATACGTAAAATAGAAAGTAAAAAAAAACTTTTTCCAAAAAAAAGAACCGCCTTCAAAAACTAAAAACCCTAAAACAACTAAAATTTCGAAAGTCGGTGGCTTCTCTTCTACCAGTCAATTTGTGTTGAAAAAGTTCTTTATTTTTTTACTTTTAGTGTCGACTACCAATGTCTGACTGTGTATAACAGTATCTTTCAAAGTAATTTATCTTTGAAAGATACTGTAATACACAGTACTACTTACAATCTTATAAAACGAAAATAGAAACTTGAAGAAACGCACACCGTCTATGTAATATACATAGATGATGTGTGCGTATCTTCAAGTTTTTGGTTCTTGGAGAATTTTTCGAGAAGCACTGAACCGATCGCCACACATTTTATATGGGACCACCCCTGAATCATGACTTATCAAACAAAAAAATCACCATCAAAATCCGTTTACAATTGACGGAGATATCACGTAACAAACATACAAAAAAAATACATACAGACGAATTGAGAACCTCCTCCTTTTTTGAAGTCGGTTAAAAAGAAAATATTTTTCTTAAATTAGCTGATGAAATCGATATCAACCGTTTATAAAATCTTTACGTAAGTTATCGACCGCACCTAGCTTCAAAATTCGTATATTCTTGCAACAAGTTGTAGCATACATAAATTTTCAAAATTTCGACCTCTACTTTTATATTTCGTTTAACTTATTCTGATACTCATCGTTATAGTTTCGTGGTTAAAGCTTCGCGTCTCACGCATGATGTTGCAGGTTCGGAAGTACTAATATGACGTTTCCCATTTATATGTACTTTCTAAAGGAGACAATTTTTTTTGTTCGGGGATTAGGCCCACCACAAATTGTGGCATTTATTAATGAAATGCACGTTAGTTTATTCCTTATAATCTCTAGATTACAGTGGCAATATTAGCAAAACTCTAAGTAACCGGAATACTGGGAAATACGACAGTCAAAACATGACTCTCATAATGACCTAAAATCTCACAAGAGCGATTATTTAATGAGTGAATAGGTTTCCTAGGTATTTTATGTTAGAATAGTGCACTTTCAATAATAATATAGGTGTAAATGACATAAAAACCTGGCTTTGGTGTGATTTTTTTTCGATTATTCTTTTACTGTGGACGCCAATGTTTTTATAAGTAAAGTTGTTGCACATTTCGTTGAAATCGAGCTGTACAATTGTTACAACAGCTTTATATATTATGCACTGTATCTCCAGAAGCCATTTTTCTAACATCTATTGAATAAAAATACGAAAAGAACAGAAGAAGCACTTATCTGACTATCTAGAAAACTGTTGGAAACTATTAGGCTAAGTTTACATGACGCGCGGAAGCCGCGCGTCGCCGCGTGGTGAGGCCCTGTCCAGGAAGGCGAATTCGCCGCGATTCGACTCGCGCGAATTCACTCGCGGGTAGGCAAGATACTAGGCACCAATACATCGCGTCCACAAGCATCGCGCGACTAATAAACTCGCGCGTGACTCGCGCGTAATGCGCGCGAGTCGAGATACTAGGGCCGCCTTGTTGCGTCCAGATTTCGCGCGAATTTCAGAGCGAGTGCACGTATAAAAGAGAAAGAGAAGGAAATACGACTCGCGCGCGTACGTACGCTCTATACGCGTAGACTCTGGACGCAACACTCGCGCGTGTCACGCGCGAGAGAATCGCGGGCGAATTCGCCCTCCCTGGACAGGGTCTGAGGCTTCGCATGATAATGTGCATACCAGTCCGGATGTCAATGTTGCTTGAGGAGGGGGGCAATTTGCTTATGGATTTATACCGAAGGCTGAGTCGTCGCAGAAAATGACAAAGACAATAAAAAAGCTTTCTTGCATCCTATTTTTAAATGAAAGTCTTTCACTTAAAATAGGATGCAAGAATGCTTCAACGAACGTAGAACGCGCGGTAATGTCTACGATAATTGCTGCTTACTTTGGTCTTGTACCGCGCGTTAGTGGTACAGAGCGGTTTCGCGCGTCCATGAACTTAGCTTAATAATGTAGTCTGTCAGTGTCAAACTGATTGAAACTGTACCACAGAGCATCAACAACGGAATGTTAATTAGGTACGTGTCGTTTCCCATAATATAGTACAATTCACGTTGAAATAAATGTAAAAACGCTCCTCAAAATGCATTTTTCAGTAATAGTTTTTTACTATTATTTCATTATTCCCGTTAGATATCTATATAATTTTTAGTGGGTTAGTTATAATAAGGTGATGACTTGTTTCATGCGTAAAATTATTAATAAACGTAACCGTTTAAAAGTGGGACCAAAAAAAATTGTCTCCTTTATCTAGGACGTCACTGACATTCAGAGCCTCGAAAAAGACGCGAAGCGGTTCCCGGTTATCATTCCTAAATTGGTGATTGGCTAGTCAGTAGTTTGCTGTTTCAGGTGGACATCATCCAGAAAGTCTGATATCCCTATTTCCTCCTTCTCTATTGTGTTTCTCAGTTACGTGGTTGTGGAGCTGACTATCACCAGCTGGATCTACTTTAAACTGAAAACTAATCCTAACATATTTGAGAAAAGACTATGGAAAATAGTAACTTATAAGATTTGTGGGTATAACAGAACACTGATATTAAAAAAGTACCTACAATCGAAGCGATGTATGTGCGATTTCGCCGACCCCATGTAAACAAGATAGAACTAAAATTGTTTACGAGCCAGAAAAAAACAATCATATCACTAATCCATTCTCTTGTTTACACAATTAAGATCAAGAGACAGCTAATAAACATCGCTGGTACATAATACCAAAGTAATAGTACTTTTCAAGCCTCTGTAACCATAAAATTATTCTCATAGAAATAATAACAATAAATCTACTTTATAGCACTTATTAAGAAGAGGCGGCAGCTGCATAGCGTACAGTGAAGCCATTTCCATGACTAGGCATTCATAAAGGTAAGGTACTGTAGATTAGTCAACTTGTTACCAAGTCAAATACAACAGAATCTGTATTTATTTAAAGTAAAGCCCACATAAAAAAAATTGGGTCTTATAGGAAATACATAAAAAATATAGTACCAGCTACTGCCCCACTGCAGGGCAAAGGTCTCTTCTCATACAGAGAAGGTACGAGCATTCATAACTACGCTTGCTCAAAACGGATTGGCGATTTCGGAGTTTTGATGACGTTTTTAGGAAATATATATATAGAAAGAAGAAAGAAAGAAATAAGAGCCGATTTTGCCGATGAGCACGTCCGTAAGTTATTTTAATCACACATTTTAATGCAAACTTTCCTCTCTTATAGCTTGTTTGGTTTTGCAATTGTGATCGTCTACAAGCTTTTATGATATATCGGTCTGTTTAGTCGTCCTTTCCTATACAAAAGTAAAAATAACTGACAGACTGTCATATTTTGTAAAACTGACTTTTCCCTGCGGCTTGGCCCGCCCAAGACATTATATAGACAACATCTGCAACCGCAAAAAAACGCCATTACGTACGAAATCGCGGCCAAACGTTAGTATCAATAACACATTAAACAAAAACCCCTATGAATCACATTTATATTAGGTAAACCATGAAGTTATGCTTTCTGAACTTTAATGTTTTATCACGGCATTCAATGCTAAATCTTATTGTTCTGCAGTTCAGTTATTTTTACGAGTAACCGCGCCGTTCACTGTAATGCGTGCTAAGTGACTCACTATAAATTCTGATAACAAACGAAGCACGGTTGTAGCTTTCGAATATTTACTTAGAATTCTATGGGAATTTCATGACAAATTCCGTACTGAGATCGGAGTACGTGGATAGATCTTTCGTGTTTGTTCAATCTTTATTGCTATAATGGCAAGTGGTACACAGAACCCTTTTTTTGGAGACTGAAAACAGGAGCAGAAGTGTTGGTAGACCAGCTGCCAGATAGTCGGACGTTATGGAAAATATGGCAGGGCCGAATTGACTAGGATCGCCGCGTTTAAGAACATCGTGAAGAGCCATGCAAGAGGCATATGCGATCAGCAGTGGACTGGAGAAAAAGAAGAGACATGCTGAAAAGCAGAAGAATATTGATATCTATAACATGGTGTTGCCTTTTTGCTACAATTCATTTTACTACTCATCGGTTTCAATTTCTAAATGTCCACTTCCTAACACGCCTGTCTGTCTATATCTACAAAATTCAAACTGGTCTTACGCATTAGGAGAAACGGTGGGATCACTTCACCAACTTCAAAAACTTATTCCAATCAGCATTATGCTAAATGCAAAATTAAATTAAAATTAATTAAGTATGCACAGTTCAATATTTCGTCTAACAGCCTGTTTGTACTAACAAATCTCTGAAATAGCTGATTTTGACTAAAATATCACTGGATGGCTGATATTAGAAGTATAACTTGACAAATAATAATTTTATTTAAGAAAAATAATTAGGATCGCGTGCAAACAAATTAAATATATATAAAATCATGTTTTAGTCCACGTAAAAGAAACTGAATGTACAGATAGTAGTTAACAAACACAGTAATACTGTGTACATGACATCACCTGAAAGTATCGAAAATTTTCAGCTGAACAAACATGAAAGCCTTTGACTAACTTTATTTATATGTTTTTACGTGCTACACAAAATAACACAAATAAGACGAAACAATAGCAGCGCAATGACTGTAAAGGTGAATAAACTTTCTGAAAGAATTGAGTTGTTGGTACAATTTTCAAACTTGGAAAAACTGTTATCTTTTAAAAGTTTTCTGAGTAACATCACACCTTTTTTCTATTGTTCGACCGTCAAAACATGTGTGTCAATCAGTTTGTTTTTTCTGGCTAGATTTTTTTTTTTGGTGTTTGGGAAATCATTCAATGACTGCTACCGTCCTGGGTGCAGCGGGAGGGCGTGTCAGACTCTTACTGACTAAAACCCACTCATGTTCCTTCGATTGCCCTTTATGTTCCAGGGTCACGGTAACTATTATAAACATTCCGCAACCCCGGCAGGCGTTGGCCCCGTTGGGCCCCTTCCTGTTGTTGGGCCCCTTCCTGATTTCTGGCCAGCATTGAATCAGCAACAAAGACTTTTGCTAAATAGATTTTAAGAAATGCATCAAGCTAATCTATCTAATAAACTTTAATACTGTTAGCTTTTTCCAACTACTTTGTCCATGCATTATTTGAGATGATACCAATCAAAAGAAATGTAAGCTACCTTTCTTAAAACTAGCTTCAGCCAAAGACTTCGAGAATGAAATAAATCTCACGATATGTCATTAATTATCCTATGTGTGAAGCTAGGTCAATACATGCATATTCAAGCAGCTTCACTGGCAAACATCCTCATGTCTATTCTCACAATATATCGCGTTTATATAATAGAGGTACGACAGGAAAGGCACTCACAAGTCACCCTTGTGTAGGAATATATCCTACATTCGATAACTAGCAACTTCTTCTTTGTCTGTCCCTGTTCCCCTTATTTGGGGTCGGGTCTCCTCACTCTACGGCGCCAAGAGAGTCCTGCCCTGGGTTGTCGGTTTTGGTAATAGGGCTTTCTTAAGGTCTCTTTCTATGTTTGACCACCAGGATGATGGAGGGCGACCTCTGCTTTCTTAGTTCCGGCATGGCTATGCAATTTTAATTGAAATATATAAAAATACTAGCTGACCCCCCACTCCCGCGGTTTCACCCGCGTTAAAAATGTTAAAGGTGAACAACCCTTATCACTTAGGGTATGAAAAATAGATAGTAGCCGATTCTCAGACCTACTGAATATATAAAATTTGGTAAAAATCGTGAAGCCGTTTTCGGAGAGTAAGGTAACATTGTGACACGAGAATTTTATATGTAAGATGTTTTGTTCACGTCAAATTCGATTCCTACAACTACGTAACTGAAAACTATGCAAGAACTCTTTCTACCATAAATATATTATTCAAAATTTCCATCAGTATTACAGATTACGGTAAACAGCCATGTCACAACCGACCTCA